>AP025050.1:22648697-22873299 GCA_036186865.1 Eustoma russellianum | reverse complement strand
CTTCTGGTGGACTGCGGTGTATGGTCCGCACACGATGTCTGCGTGTAGGCAACTATGGGCTGACTTACAACATCTTTCTGATAACCTACTGGAACCGTGGATTGTAGGGGGGGATTTTAATACCTTTGCGTCTTTGGATGAGCATCGAGGATTATCGGTGCCAACTGTTAGGCAAATAACAGATTTTGCAACATGGATCAACACGGCTGGTTTGGTAGACATTCAATATTATGGGTCTAAATACACATGGTCGGATGGCAGAGGCCTGGGGAAGGTAAGCAGAAGATTGGATAGACTACTATGCACGTCCTCGTTTCATGATGCATTTGGCACTGTTCAGATTCAGCATTTAAACCGTGCTACCTCAGATCACGCTCCATTATTGCTCACATGCCGTGATCATCAGACCATAGGCCTACGTTCATTTCGATTCCTGGATGTTTGGTTGACTCACCCGGATTTTATGCAGTTTATGCAACATAATTGGACCTCGTATCCAACAACTGGGGGTATGCGGGGTCTATATACTAAACTACAACGCTTAAAAGCAGATCTGCGGCAGTGGAACAAAAACTTCTTTGGAAATGTCTTCGATGCGGTAGCGGATGCAGAGGCCAAGGTAGTTGCAGCAGAAAAAGACTATGACAACCATCCGACAGATCACCATAGAGCACAATATCATCTGGCAAAGGCAGTATTACAATCAGCCCAAAAAAGGGTCTGTCAGTTTTGGCAACAGAAGGCGAGAGTGACTTGGATAAAGGAAGGAGATGCCAATTCAGCCTATTTTCACAATATTGTAAAAGACAAGCAGCGAAGGCAGAAATTAGTCCGAATCTCATCAGTGCAAGGACAGGTATATGATCAGGAAGTAGATATTCAAAATGAAGCTGTCAGGTATTTTGCTGCGATCTTTCAAGCGGAGCCAACCATGGGGTATGACAATGTGCTGCAGTATGTTCCATCGCTACTAACAGATTCAGAGAATGCAAGTCTTTTTGCCATACCTCAGCTTCCAGAGGTGAAAGAAGCGGTTTGGGACCTCAGCCCTACTAGTGTAGCAGGCCCGGACGGGTACAATGGTCATTTTTATAGACATTGTTGGGATATTATAAAGATGGATGTTCTAAAAGCTGTGCAGGAATTCTTCATTGGGATCAAGGTACCTACGTCGATGGCAGCTGCGTTAATCACTTTAATACCAAAGGTGCCATCACCAACCACGTTTGCAGATTTTAGACCCATATGCCTCACTAATTTTGTTTCTAAGGTGGTCACACGCTTGATTGCTACTCGTCTAGCCCCTCTTTTATCGACTTTGATTTTGCCAGAACAATCGGGCTTTCTGCCAGGGCGCAGCATCATAGACCAGATACTCCTAGCAAAAGAAATGGTACATGTCCTTGACAAGCCTCAACGTGGAGGACGTGCCATCATTAAACTTGACATGGCAAAAGCTTTTGATAGGGTGTCTTGGGAATATTTACGTCTTTTGTTGATGAAGATGGGTTTCAAGCCATTCTTTGTGAGGCTGATCATAAACAATTTATCTGCCACCAAATGCTCGGTCCTAGTTAATGGCAAACCATGTGGCTTCTTTGCCCCAGGCAGAGGCGTCAAGCAAGGAGATCCCTTGTCTCCGATTTTATTTATACTGGCATCCGAAGGATTTAGCAGAGGACTCAAGGCATTGATTAATTCTGGACGGATCAAAGGATTTCATGATGGCAGACTACTTACGCCATCTCATTTGGGATATGCAGACGATCTTCTCATATTCATTAATGCAGCACCAAGAAATTTGCGTCATTTTATCTCTTTTTTACAACAGTACCAACAAGCCTCTGGCCAGCTGGTCAATTTCCATAAGAGCTCAGTGGTAGTAAGTGCTGGAACAAACGGACATGGTATAGCAAATATTCTGGGCATGAGACTGGGGGCACTGCCAATGAGATATCTTGGTGCACCAATTCACAAAGGCATTTGCCGCAGCAACCATTGCTCTACTCTCTTACAGCATTTTGAGAAATGTATTAATGGATGGTCCACCAAGCTCCTAAGTACTGCAGGACGGCTGGTTTTAATTAACTCGGTCTTATCTTCTATCCCATTGCATCTCTTTGCCGCATCACGAGTGCCTGCCAGCATAATCAAAGAGTTGGAAAGACGAATGTCGGCTTTCTTTTGGGGCAATAAGCATATATGGAGATCATGGCAGGAATTGTGTTACCCAGTGTCAGAGGGTGGTGTAGGGGTCCGCTCACTGAATACATTACAAAAGGCATTTGATTGCAAAATCTGGTGGGCACATCATCAAGGCTCCACTTTATGGGCCACATACATGCAGCAGAAATATGGAAGGAGAGGGCATTATAGACCTATGTTATACGATTCTCCAGTTTGGAAAAGAATCTGCAGAATTAATGCAATCTGCAGAATTAATGCCTTTTGTCAAGAGAGATCTCACCGTGGGCACGCAGGCTGGACTTGGTTGCCGGACTCAAATGGACAGTTCTCATTAAAGGGCGCTTATGATGAATGTAGAAGAGTAAAATCCACATTGCGAAGCACTAAGTATATTTGGTGGCCAGGCGCTTCACCCTCTTGCAAAATATTTATATGGAAACTTTGTAATGGTGCACTGCCATTGCCAGACAACTTGTCCAAATTCATGATCATATACCCCTCACAGTGTCCGTTTTGCAAAACCAACACCAGCACCATTGATCATTTATTCTTGCAATGCCCTATAATTGCTCCATTATGGCGGAAATACACGGTTTGGTTTGATGGACCGTGCCACACTCACACTTCTTTACGTGCCATGCTCTGGAGTTGGTGGTTACAATCAACTTCTACATCTCTGCAAGGTTATATAATCTGGAATATCTGGAAAGAATATGCATGTGTAACGTTTGGGCATGACCAGTCACAACCACATCTAATGGAAGAACGTATTCGTATGGACGTATATAGTTGGTGTGCATCCATCTCGGGGAAAAAGATTGCTACTACTATCCCCTCATTAGTTGCATTGGGTTTGTCTCCTGTTCTACGGCAACGTCGCTTAATTCTGGTAAGATGGAGCACTCCACCCCCAGGCAGACTAAAACTAAATGTAGATGCTGCAGCGGGACAACGTAGGGCTACAGCAGGTGTCATTATCCGTGATTCTTCTGGCCGTTTTGTTCATGCCATTGCGTTTACTTTGCCCAGCTTATCTCCGCTGCGGGCAGAGATACAAGCATTGCTGTACTCTTTAATATTCTTCTCGCAACAATATTCAAGGCTGATTATTGAAACAGACTGTTTAAGCATACAATCAATGTTATCTGTACGAAGATCCACTGGAGAGATGCAGACAGACTTACAGCGACTGGGAATTTTCCTTCAGATTACACGCTCTATTCTGCAATATACGCCACGCGAAACAAATTCTGCTGCTCATCATTTGGCAGCCCACGCGATGCAGCACCCACCTTTATGTGTTTTCACAGCTTCATCACAGTTACCCCCGGTAGTCAGAGGCTGCATTATCACGGACTTATCCACTCCATCTTTTCGTCCAGATCATGACTAACTTCACTTTATCTGCCTGTATCACAGCATGGATACAGGCAGCAACGGTACTACATCGCTTAATACTGCTTGTGCTTACATTATCATATATCATTTCTTACATAGTTTGTGATCTGCCTACCTTGCGAGGCACACGGATTGGCGCATGGTTGCACGATTGGTGGAGACTCTGGTCTCGTCAGATAATGTTTATTACGTTTTCTTTGTTGTCTGCGCTTTACTGGAGTGCAGACAACGCCGGTACGTCACTCATTTTCTTCAGCAATGTTACTTCACACATACGGTCTTATGGCTTTAACGTATACTATCTTTGTTGCATGGGTTATAATGGCATGTCTACTATGATCATGAGAGCTTTGGATCCAACAGTATCACCAACATCACCCTACGTCTTCAGCATCTATCAAGCGCACATGGCTATACTTGACGATTTCTTCAAATTCATGTTTGTAATTCATTTTGCCACTCATGTTCGATACAATTATATAAATATGTACGCTTTTTCCTTCGCCAAGGTTTTATCCACAAGGGTGGTTTTACTTGGCAAGGTTTTAATGCGGCATATCGTATATAATTGGAGAATGGCAATCCTTACGTTTCTGCATTATTTTGTAAATTACGAGGACTTGGTTGTATAATGGTTTCCCTCCACCTTAAGTGAGGAACAATGTTATAATAAAATATCCTTCTGCAAAATATATATATATATATATATATATATATATATGTTTGTTGAAAATGGCATGTAAGAGGGATGGAGAAACTTTTCTTTCTTCAACTTGTTGCCTTTGTGCCTTTTCCAAATATAGCTTCCTTTAATGAACTACTTAGTTTAATTAACTAAGTACCTCACTTAATGAACTAGTTTAGTTCATTAATGATGGCACCTGAAAATAGTTCAAACACAACAAATGTTTGTCATTTGATGTAAGCTTTAAAGCTTCATGGCTCGTTAGTACGACAACATTATATATGAACTATATAAGGCAAGGTTTATACAAGAACGTACCATGTCATGCATTTCTTTGTAACACGTTATTTAAATCATGCATTTTGAAATCACTCAAACCCCTTTTTCTCTACATATATACACTACAAATAATGAAAAATTTTATGCTCCACATCTCAAATTCAGACCCAAACTCATACCTTGTTTACACACATCAATCACCAATAATTTAGCCTAAATTTGTGGAGAATTCAAACTCATTTTTTTAAGGCACATGGTGTTTTTCATTCAGCCATTGGATCTGAATACACATCTTAGTTTGTGTATATTATGTGTGACATAATATATATTACATATCTAAGAAGTTTGAGTTTAATCGGAGAAAAATCGCACAATCGACAAAAGCCGAAAATTCCGTTTTCTACACCTATACATACATGGGACGGTTTGTGCATTGATGTAACATGTATCTAGACACTTTTTACACATTCAATACCTCAAATGTATGTGCTGAAATTATCTTTTGAATATTTGTCACATAATGATGCACAATCTTCACACACATGGTAAATTGCAATCAGCACTAAATTGATTTTTATATAACACTCTAACATAATTGATTTTTTGACACTTTAATTGATGGAAGATAATCCACACATAATTGGTGACATTGAAGAGGGCAAGACACACAAGGAAATATTTCAAATAAAGCACATGCTGAAAATTTCAGCACATGGACAAAGCTAGCCGATTTTGTCATTCAATTTGCACCAATTTTCTTTCAAAATTGTGGGGAAATCATATCATGATTAATTGGTAATTAACCACCTTGATTTTAAGCATTTGTTTCAGATTTTTTTGATGGAATTCCCAGCTGTTTTATTGAGTGCCAAGGTGGATAAGCAATCATATCGAGAAGTGACAACTAGGCGAAGACAAGTCATTTGTCCAATCGTATTGCTCCAAGTAGGTAAGGGTGTGTCATTATTTATACAAAGTAATCTTCCAAGAGTATTCAAGACAATTTTCAAGGAAGACTACAACCCTAGTAGGCAGCCAACCAACTATAAAAAAGGGGCAAGATGGTTCAAGCAAGGCTAAGCTAAAGTTCATATTCATTCAAGATTAAGCATGACTACTCTCTTCTTTTCTCTTCCTCTTAGTCTCAAGCCTATCATTCCTATATTCCATATATTATATAGGCTTTATTCATACCACTCACATACATTCATATCTTGTTAAAGGTTGATCAAGGTGTGATCAAACCTTCATTTGTTAGGTGGTAGTGTTCGTGTTGTTGTGTTTGTTTGTTTGATTGTAAAAAGGTGGAGTTGGTGTTTAATTCCAGTCGCCCTTGTGTCAAGGTGCTATTTGTGATTAGTGCATACCGAGAAAGGTGTTCTCGAAGACTAGAGTAAGTTGTTTTAACCGAACCAGTATAAAAATCTCGGTGTTATTTACTTTCAGCAATTTTACTTTCAGTCTTTAGTTTTCTGCACCGTATTCATACTCATGGGAAAAACAGCAAACACTTTTCAAAAATTACAAAATTTTACAGAAACATAGCCACATATCCTGGCTTTCATTTGGCACATGTTTCATCACATTTGGATAAGTATAAATCAGTCTAACATTAATATTTCTAAGACTAGTGCAATCCGATTCTCAGGTTTGTAAAGGTTGAGAACATCAACGTGGTTGACATACTTACCAAGAGAATTTTGAAAACCTGTTTTAACCTATTAAAGTAAACATCTTAAGGGTCATACCAAAAAAAATTCAGGTCATTTAGAGTTTCCAATTAATAGAAATAAATTTTTTATTTCGGAGCACAATTTCTGGCAGATTGGCGCAATCTGCGCAAAAACGTTTTTTAAGGGGTTACACTTGGAGTTTTAATCTGAAATTTTTCAGACCTCATCTTCATCAAATTTTATAATTTTTGGAGGTCTACAACCAGGTCATCTAGATAATTCAAATCAGGATCTGAAAACAGAAACTGTTTTCAAAAGTAAGTTATTTGGTCTAAAAAGTTTTAAAAACTGAATTTTCTGCACTCACTATTCAACCCCTCTCCCCTTCTAGTGGTGGTGATGTACAGATTCTACAGCAGAGCCTATAGAGTTGCTAAAAGACTTTATAGCCGAGCAGACATGAGAGTGATGAGGTTGACTGGATACCTCCTGTCATACCCCGTAACTTTTAAGTCCGACTTTTAATAATTAGAAAACAACTTAAAATACAATTTATCTAATTGTATAAGTTTATGAGGCTTGGTTAGATAAAATATAGATGGATAAATAGGCAAAAGCTGAAAATAAGAAAAAGTAGACTAAAGTACCCAAATTGCCCCTCCCCACTTAAATGATGGGGAGTTACAACATTGAGTATAACTCCCCAAGATAGGGAGAGGGTTGCCAGTTACAACACAAAAGGAGAGGGAGGAACCGCCTGGGAGAAGAAGGAGAGAGGAAAAGGAGAGGAAGAAGAAGGCTAACCTAGGTCCAATCCATCCTGAAATTCTACCATACACTCGTAAGCTTATCTAGATTCCAAGGCAAGTAATCTTTCTATACGCTTTACGCAAATTTTGATACGTTAGGGCCTATGTTCTTACAAAGAGAAAACTTGGATCACACATTAGTAGCTTTGGTTTGCTTATGTTAAACGCTTTACTATATGTAATTGTTGTTGTTGTTGATTGAGGAAAGCTATGTTCTTTGGGCCAATATTTGAAACGGTTATGTTGTGTTATTCGTTGTTAAATATGCCCATAAGTGTGTTGTACGTAATGTGTTTATTGTCTTCATATAACTTCGTAAGTTTGGTAATTACACCTTAGTTGTTTTGAGAGTGTTTGCAAGGGGGAAGGATGGATGTTGGTTTGGTTGTAGACTTGTTGTGTTGGAAGGTGTGAAGATATCTAGAGAAGCTTGTGGATGATAGAAGGTTTAGAGTGGATACTAGTTTGCATGTTTAAGAATCAAATCATGATAGTTGTGTGTTAAGCATGATGAATCAAGGTGCTAAGATTGATCTTGAGGTGTTGAACATGAAATGGGTTGAAGAAGGAAGGAGATGGGAGGAAGTTACTACAGAAAAACTGCAATTCTGAACCGTCAGAACACTTCGAACACCTACATTAGGCGCTTCAAGTCACATTAGGCGCCTAATGTAGGCGTTCCATGTGTCCCAGAGCATCCCCGTACACTTCGAACACCTACATTAGGCGCTTCATGTCACATTAGGCGCTTCATGTAGGCGTTCGATGTATACGACACCACCCCGAACAGCTCCAAGTCACTTTAGGTGCCTCATGTGGCGTTCCAAGTATACTGGAAGTATTTTTGGCCCTTTAGGCGCCCTATGTAAGTGTAGTAACTTTATACATTTCCTTTGAACATAAAATGCTATGGTATTTGAGGTGTAATTGAGGAATAGATGGTAAGTTTGACTAAGTAAGAATAAGATTGAATCCCAAGTGAATTAGTGAGACGAACAGACTTGGAAAGATACAAACAGGGAGTGTCTGAGGTGCAAGACCGTATACTTGATATGTAAGATGTGTGTGGGATACCTTTATTCTCTTCCATTGCTCATAAATTACAAGTGTTTGAAAGTGTGCTTGAGTTGTAAACATTAAGTGTGAATGAGTAGGTTTAAGTATGAATTCGAAGTGGATTCGCGATACGAAAGGGCATGAAGTGGTATGAATGAGGTGTATTTGAGTTATAAACATTAAGTGTGAATGGGTAAAGTTAGGTATGAATCCAAAGTGAGTTAGCAATATGAAAGGGCACGAAATGGTACGAAAAGGGTGTGTTTGAGGGAGTATGAACGAGCAAGGTTAAGTGTGAACTCGAGATGATTTCGTAATACAAAAGGACATGAAATGATACGAGCAGGATGTGATAGAGGTTCAGGACTTTGTACTTGATATGTAAAGTGTGTGTGGATGTTTACACGTTTGATATGATGTTACATGAGCATTCTGCATCACGACATGAACACTTTGCATTTCGACATGAGTTTCGGCTTGCAAAAAGAATACGAGTTTGAAAAGAAGATTAAAGTTTTCGAAAGCAACGATGGCTGCTGGTTGATCGCAGGGTATAAAAGTCACACCTGCGAAAGCAGAGTATAAAAGCGTGATCTGTGAATCAACAGCAGGGTATAAAGTATTTTATGGGGCCGTGGACCTATCAGCACGGAAAATAAGTTATTTTATGGGGCCGTGGACCTATCAGCACGGATATATGATATATGTAATGAGGCCGTGGACCTTTCAGTACGGGGTATAAAGTTATATGTTATGGGACCGTGGACCTTTTAGCACGGGGTATAAAGTTCTGTTTGTTGTGGACTAATCACCCACAGGGTATAAAGTTCTGCTACGCGAAGAATATGATAAGAAGTATTATGAAAAGTTTTGTGAAATGACACGCATGACATGTTTACGAAAGAAGACATATGCATGGGTTTTGTGTGTGGTTTTGAAGAAGTACATGCATCATGATACACGAAGCATAAGATTTGACATGCAAGAAATGTTACTAACATATATCCTGTTTATGTGGTATGTTTGGCTCTATATGTTGGTTTCATTTTGTGTGTCAATTATGTGGCTTATTTGGATATTATGAATCATTATAAAGATGATATTTTCTAACTCGAGCACCTTATTTTGGGCATTGTTTTATATACTGGTGATTCGTCATGTGTGGTCCCATAAGGTGTATAGACGGGTTACTTGCTGGCGATAATTTCGCTAAGAACAGATACTCTATTCCTTTTCAGGTGAGCCGGAATATAAAATGATATTTATCGAAGACGATGGCGAGTGGGCTCAGTGGGATGATGGACATGGAAGTAGATAGATGTTTGCTTATTTTCTTTATGTTGAAAAACTTGATGTTTATTATGCTGTACTGGAGGATAAGTTTAGACAGTTGTCTGAACACCCTTTTATTTCCGCTGTATTTCCTGGTTGTAATATTGATGATGAAGTTTTAAATTTGATGACGTTTCCGTTGATTTATCTTACGTCATGAATGACGTGTGTTTGATCTGCTTTGACGCTTCGTAGTTCTCGTAGTAGGCTACGGCGGGTGCACTGGTATCGATGTCTAGTATCGGGCCGGGGCGCTACACCTCCCCTCTCAAATAACGTTGATAGACTTTTCTGAATGTGCTTGTCGTTAGAGGAAAGTTTAGCCCCATCAGCCTCTGCTAGCAAAAATATCTCGACGTTGAAGGGAGGTTTTGTATATTATAATCGTCAAACCAATGTACATATTTAACATGCATTATGGCACAAAAAAAAGTTCAATGCATAAACTTTGGGCATTACTTGGTCAATTTGGTGCTAAGAATATAGCCCTTTGTGGGTGCCTAATATCTTTACTATGCGTAAATGATTTGCCAAATCCAACAACACATCTCTCTCTAATAATATAGAGTCAATTTTCAAAACATAACCGTTACAATTTTACAATTAAGAATGGTTATTTTTGGTGACCTAACACACGTCTAAACATGTTAGGTGGTGACTCCTTTCATTTTTTTTCTCTTACAAAACGGTCCATAAAACATACAAATGTTTTTTCGCAATCCACATCAACAAAAACAACAACACATGCCCAGTACATCCCAACGACAGCTAAAGTTATCGCTAGAGTCTGGAGAATGTGAGAGACAGAAAAACAATACCTCCATCACAAATGAACAGCTTCCGATATTAAAATAGTCATGACCGTGTGCATACACAAACAATGAAAGACAAAGACAAAAACAAAACTAAAAGTGCAAATTCAACCTAAAGTGTAGAGAGTATCTAAGCACTTAAATATACTCTAAGGTGCCCGTATATTCTGCCTAAACCTTATTAACCTTAATCCTCTGCCTTCATGAACTCATATCATGGACCATGTCCTCATAGAGGTGCAAATCTAGTAGGTCATGCCTAATCCGCTCATCCCAAGTCAGTTTCGGTCTACCTTTACTCCTCTTCCCCTCTACGATGAGGCTTTCAATTTTTCTGACAGACGTCGTTGTCTGTCTCCTCTTAACATACCCAAACCATCTCAGTCTCTCCTCCATTATCTTATTTGCTATCGTAGTCACCCCTAATCTTTCCCTAAATACCTCAATTTTGATCCGGTCTTGTCTTGTATTCCCACACATCCACCTCAGCACCCTTATCTCTGCCACTTCTACCATCTGCGACTGTATCATTTTGATGCCGCAGCAGTCCGTTTCATATAACATTTCCTGTCACACTACCACCCTATAAAATTTTTCCTTTAATTTAGTTAGAAAATTCTTGTCACACAACACTCGTGAGGCCGCCCTCCACCTACACTAGTCCGCCGGAATTCGATCTGCTACATCACTATCTATGTTCGTATCATGCTGTACAAATGATCCTAGGTACTTGAACTTACTTACCTGTGGTACCACTTGACCCTCGGTGGTCAGCAGACTATTCTCTCTGTCGGTTGCGCCACTGAAGTCGCAGTGTAGATACTCGGTTTTAGTACGACTAATCTTTAGGCCCTTTCTCTCTAAAGCACCTCTTCACTGCTCTAGTCTTTACTCATGGTATGTCTACTCTATACGACAATAGAATATCGTCAGCAAAAAATATACACCGGAGAAATGCCTCTTGGATCAGCTTTGACAACTCGTCGACGACAACTATAGAAAGAAATAGGCTCAAAGAAGACCATTGATGGAGGCCTACCTCCACCAGAAAGAAGTTCGTATTCCCCACAGGCGTATGGACAATTGTTTTCGTCCTAGCATATATATCCCCAAGTCTATATACTTCATAGAACCCATCTTGCATCCAGATTATCCCAAATCAGTCTACGTGGTCTACTATGATACGCTTTTTTAAGATCGATGAAGACCATATAGAGATCATGCTTCTTCTCCCTATACTTCTCCATCAATCTTCTTAGGGTGTTTATTGCTTCCGTAGTTGACTGTCCTGGTATGAAACCTAATTGGTTCACTGTAACCTGAGTTTCTCTCCTAATTCTACTGTCAATTACTCTCTTCCATAACTTTATAGTATGACTTAGCAACTTAATCCTCTTGTAATTCTCACAACACTGTGCGTCTCCTTTGTTCTTATATAGAGGGACCATACACTCCTTTTCCACTAATCTGATATTTTTCTTGTTTTAAAAATAAGGTTGATTAGAGTAGTTAGTCATTGAATCTCTGTTCTCCCAAATACTTCCGTGCTCAATGGGTATGTTATCCAAGCCAATTGCCTTAGTTCTTGACATTTTCCTAAGTGCTCTCATCACCTTTCCTTGTGTGATACTCCGACAGTCGTAGTTATTGTGTTGTCTTCTTTGGGTAATGATGCTTTTGTTAGAAACTGTAATCATAAGAGTATACAGCGTGCGTTTGTGTAAACTGACGAAATGTGAGCAAAACCGAGGCGAGTCTAACGACTCTGTCCTTAAGACGATTTGCTCCGGTACAAAGTGCCCAACCAGAATACACAGCAAACGTCTCCCAGGATACAACGGCTACAGTTCATACGAAGTGGCACACCAACGTAAAGAACTCGACGAACCTGTAAGGTGCTCTGATTTCTCGAACGCAATGAATGCAAGAAAACGTTTTATGAAAACCAGAAGTAGAAGAAGAAGAAGCTGCGTACGCCTTTAGATTTTCGAAATCTCTTTCTAAAACGTTTCAACATGAAAGGAATTTATAGAGAGGAAGAAGTTACTGGAAGTTATCAGATGATTGGATGCGTACCGTTAGATCAATCAGTTTTGATCTGTACCGTTAGATTGGAAGAAACCGCCCCACTACTGCAATAACCACCGAGTAGTTATTGGTAGTGGAAGAAACCGCCCCACTACTGCAATAACCACCGAGTAGTTATTGGTAGTGGAAGAAACCGCCAAATAACTTCCAATGTTACTCCAACTTTGAGCATTAATTTTTCATTCACCCGGTATCAGAATCGAGTGATTCAACAACCTAAATTAATCTACGCGTTACATAGATTATTTAGGAATTTTTTAGTTTTCGTTTTTGATTAACGAATACTAATCGTAATTAAGCCCAAAGTATGGTGTTTGACAAAATCCACTTGCCATCCAAAATTTTCCGACTCCCACAACTAACTTTTCTCCAACAATCCCCCACATGAATGGAAATTAATGTAAATGTGAATGCAGACTCTATCGAGAAATCAGATAAGGATATGTTGCCTCAGAAGAGGTAGCTTCTGGCTTTGAACCTTTCTTAGTGATGTACCATCGGATCCACTCGGCTGGGTAGTGAACTAATGTCTTGAACTATCAGCCTTTAGTGTGAACCTAGACAATGATACTCACACAACATTTCCTCTAACACCCCTTTTTGGTTCTCATGGTTGTGTTCATTTTGGCCATGAACAACCTGGTTTCAGAAAGTGTATTAGAGAATTCTTGCCTCTCAGAATTCTCATAGAACCGGCCCCACTTCACACTTACATAGGTGATTCCTATCAAGATTATTCTGCCATACTCCACTTGACGTATCAAGATATAGGACATCATTAAAAGCCTTAGCTTACCCTGAAATCTCTGCAGACAGCACTTTTATTAGACGGAATGAGTAAGTGCTAACTGAACCTTCATAACTTAGTTGTCCCATTGAACCAAGATTCTGGGATCTCCAGTCAACAAGGTTGGGTTACCATTACAAAGACTCATGCATTATGGGCTTCAGTCCCATTCCGTTTGTCAATCTTGACATCTGATCTCTAGGCAAGCCTTTTGTAAGCGGATCCGCAAGATTCTCCATTGATTTTATATAATCTATGGAAATCACGCCATTAGAGATCAATTGTTTAATGGTATTATGTCTCCGACGTATGTGTCGTGACTTACCATTATAGATGCTGCTTTGAGCACGTCCTATAGCTGACTGACTATCACAGTGTATGCTAATAGGAGCGATCGGCTTAGGCCAGCACGGAATATCTTCCAGAAAATTCCGAAGCCACTCAGCCTCTTCCCCAGCTTTGTCCAATGCTATGAACTCAGCTTCCATAGTGGACCGAGCTATACAGGTTTGTTTCGTGGACTTCCACGACACAGCAGCACCACCAATAGTGAACACGTACCCACTGGTGGACTTCGAGTCCTTACTATCTGATATCCAATTCGCATCACATTATCCTTCCAACACTGCTGGATATCTCGTATAATGTAATCCAAGATACATTGTGTATTTCAGATACCTCATCACTCTGTTAAGAGCTTTCCAATGATCATCACTTGGATTACTGGTAAACCTGCTCAACTTGTTTACCGAACAAGCTAAGTCTGGTCTTGTACAATTCGTTATGTACATCAGACTCCCGATCACCTGAGAGTATTTCAACTGAGCTACAGGTTTGCCTCGATTCTTCCTTAAGTGTATACTTAAGTCAAGCGGGGTCTTTACCGGTTTCACATCATCCATATTGAACCGTTTCAGGACTGATTCAATATAGTGTGTTTGTGACAGTATGAGTCCCTCAGTCACCCTAGAAATCTTAATTCCTAGAATAACATTGGCAACTCCCATGTCCTTCATATCGAAGTTCCTCGTCAACATCTTCTTTGTGTTTAAGATTATGTCCCGAGTACTTCCCATGATTAGCATGTCATCTACATAGAGACACACTATCACATAAGCATTCTGTGTGCTCTTAATGTAGACACACTTGTCACACTCGTTGATCTTGAAACCATTAGCTAACATAGCTTGATCAAACTTCAAGTGCCATTGCTTAGGCGCTTGTTTAAGTCCGTACAAGGACTTAACGAGTCTACAAACCTTAGACTCTTGTCCTGGAACCACAAACCCTTCGGGTTGTTCCATATAAATTTCTTCATCCAACTCACCATTCAGAAAAGCAGTCTTCACATCCATCTGATGGATTTCCAAGTTATAGACTGCAGCAATTGCAACTAGCACCCTTATAGAGGTGATCCTAGTTACTGGTGAGTAGGTGTCAAAAAAGTCAAAGCCTTCCTTTTGTCGATAGCCTTTAGCTACCAACCTGGCTTTATACTTTTCAATAGACCCATCCTCTTTCAGTTTCTTCTTGAAAACCCACTTACAACCAAGTGGTATACTTCCAGGTGGAAGATCAACCAACTCCCAAGTGTGGTTTTGAAGAATTGAGTATATCTCACTGTTAATTGCCTCTTTCCAGAATGGAGCTTCTGGAGTTGACATAGCCTCGGAAAAATTCCTCGGCTCATTTTCTACCATATAGGTTAGAAAATCCGGTCCAAACGAAGTTGGCATTCTGGCACGCTTGCTTTGACGAAGCTCCTCATCTCCTTGAGGAGTCGCCTCACGCATTCGCTTACCAAATCTTGTTTCTTCTTGAATTTTGTCTTTCCTCGGAAAGACATCTTCAAAGAACACTGCATTCCTTGACTCCATGACAACGTTTTCATGTATGTCAGGAATATCCGACTTGTGCACCAAGAACCGATATGCACTACTGTTAGTTGCATAACCGATAAATATGCAATCAACCGTTTTAGGCCCAATTTTCACTTGTCTTGGTTTAGGTACAGCAACCTTTGCCAGACACCCCCACACTTTCAAGTATTTGTAGCTAGGCTTGTGGCCTTTCCAAAGCTCGTATGGGGTTACATCCATCTTCTTAGATGGAATTCTGTTTAAAATGACGTTGGCTGAGAGAACTGCTTCCCCCCACAAGTTCTGAGGTAAACCCAAACTTATCAACATAGCATTCATCATCTCTTTAAGAGTACGGTTGTTGCGTTCAGCAATACCATTCGATTGAGGTGAATATGGTGCAGTCGTTTGATGAATAATGCCATGTTCTGAACAGAATTCATTAAACGGTGTATCATATTCGCCACCTCTATCACTACGAATTGTTTTAATTCGTTTGCTAAGTTGATTCTCAACTTCATTTTTATAATCCTTGAAAGCATCAAGGGCCTCGTCTTTGCTACTTAGCAAATATACATAACAGTATCGTGTGCAATCGTCGATAAAAGTTACAAAATACTTTTTACCACCTCTTGTTTGCACAAACTTTAAATCACACACATCGGTATGAATTAAACTCAAAGGTTCAGTGTTCCTTTCTATTGAATGAAATGGCGTCTTTGCCATCTTCGCTTCAACACATATTTGACATTTTCCTTTATTATTAAAGTCCAGTTTGGGCAATAAGTCAAGATCACTCATTCGTTGTATTGACTTGTAATTAACATGTCCCAAACGAAAATGCCATAAACAAGAAGACTCAAGCATGTAAGCAGAAGAGGAAGCAATTTTATTAGCCTCTGCGGGCAAATCTCTTTTGGGTACAATAGTGATGACATTCAATTTAAACATCCTATTCGACAAGTACCCCTTCCCCAAATACATGCCATTTTTCGAAAGAATAACTTTATTGGATTCTAACACTAGTCTAAAACCATGCATGACTAGAAGAGATCCAGATACTAAATTCTTCCGAATATCAGGGACGTGCAGCACATTCTGCAGAGTCAGATGCTTCCCTGATGTGAGCTTCAGAACAACTTTTCCCTCGCCTTCAATCTTCGAGGAGGCCGAGTTTCCCATGTAAAGTTGCTCATTGTTCCCGGGCTGGTACTCCGTGAACATCTCTCTGCTGGAGCAAACATGTCTAGTGGCGCCCGTATCAAGTCACCACTCACGTACGTTCCCCACAGCATTGCACTTTGAGACCACCGCACAGAGATTTAGATCATCCAATGCATCGACTATGTTCGCCTTTGCCTTGGATTGCTTCTTCTTGGGCTTTCTGCACTCATTGCTGACATGCCCCTGAATGCCACAGTTGTAGCATTTCCCGGTGAACTTCTTGGCGATCTGCTTGCCTTTCTTGTTCACCCCGAGTTGGCTCTTCTTTTTCTTGGCCTCTGCAACATGGGCCTTAGCCTGACCAGAGCTAGATTGTGGCGCTCTTTCAGATCTACGATTGTCCTCCTCAATGCGGAGTCGAACAATTAGATCTTCCAATGTCATCTCCTTTCTCTTGTGTTTGAGATAGCTTCTGAATTCCCTCCACGAAAGAGGTAGCTTCTCAATCACTGCTGCCACGACGAAAGATTCACTGAGCAACATGCCCTCCTCTTCCATCTCGGCAACCAACGTCTGAAGTTCCTCAACTTGAGAAACAACAGTGCGAGAATCAGACATTTTGAAATCCAGGAACTTGCCGACAATAAATTTCTTAGTGCCGGCATCCTCCGTACGGTATTTCTTTTCCAAAGCCTGCCACATAGACTTTGTGGTCTTGTACGTACAGTACAAACCATACAAGGAGTTGTCCAAACAACTCAGAATATGGCTCAAACAAACATAATTGCTGAAGTTCCAACCTTCAACAAAACGTTGGTTTTGCATATCCTGGGCTTGGTCCTCCAACGGATCCACCATAGGCGGGTCCTCAGTCAGGAAATTTGCCAATCCCACAGCAGTCAAGAAGAACAGCATCTTCTGCTGCCAACGTTTAAAGTAACTGCCTCCAAACTTCTCCGGTTTCTCAACTTGTCCAACAACCGGAACAGGAGCAGGAATGGCAGTGGGTGCAACTGGAACAGCAGTGTTCACTTCCTCGGACGGACCAAGGTGCACGCCATTGAAGGAGTTCGAACTTTCGTTCTCCATTTCAGATTCTGTAAGGCCAATACAGAAACAAAACACAGAGCCGATTAGTTTCGTACAATAGAAACTGCGATCGCAAAACGAAACAGATTACAGTATATAAATCAAAATCGTCTTAAGAATGTTAGAAACTGTAATCATAAGAGTGTACAGCGTGCGTTTGTGTAAACTGACGAAATGTAAGCAAAACCGAGGCGAGTCTAACGACTCTGTCCTTAAGACGATTTGCTCCGGTACAAAGTGCCCAACCAGAATACACAGCAAACGTCTCCCAGGATACAACGGCTACAGTTCATACGAAGTGGCACACCAACGTAAAGAACTCGACGAACCTGTAAGGTGCTCTGATTTCTCGAACGCAATGAATGCAAGAAAACGTTTTATGAAAACCAGAAGTAGAAGAAGAAGAAGCTGCGTACGCCTTTAGATTTTCGAAATCTCTTTCTAAAACGTTTCAACATGAAAGGAATTTATAGAGAGGAAGAAGTTACTGGAAGTTATCAGATGATTGGATGCGTACCGTTAGATCAATCAGTTTTGATCTGTACCGTTAGATTGGAAGAAACCGCCCCACTACTGCAATAACCACCGAGTAGTTATTGGTAGTGGAAGAAACCGCCCCACTACTGCAATAACCACCGAGTAGTTATTGGTAGTGGAAGAAACCGCCAAATAACTTCCAATGTTACTCCAACTTTGAGCATTAATTTTTCATTCACCCGGTATCAGAATCGAGTGATTCAACAACCTAAATTCATCTACGCGTTACATAGATTATTTAGGAATTTTTTAGTTTTCGTTTTTGATTAACGAATACTAATCGTAATTAAGCCCAAAGTATGGTGTTTGACAAAATCCACTTGCCATCCAAAATTTTCCGACTCCCACAACTAACTTTTCTCCAACAGCTTTCGTGGTCGGCCCTCCTGCAGTTGAAAAAGATTGTGAAAGTATGTTTGTCGTTTTCTCTTGATGTCTTGTTCTTTAACTAAAACATGTCTATCTTCTCACTTTATACACTCCCCGCTTCCTAGGTCCTGTCTCTTTCCATAGCTTCGACAATCTTGAATATATCATACTCTCTGCCTTTTTTTCTAGTCTTTCGTACATCTTTTTATAGTTGCAATCTTTGCCTCTGTCACCGCTTTTTGTTTCTAGTCTTTTCGCAACCCACATATACTTGTCAAAACAAAACTGAGACCACGGATGAAAGGAAAAGGAACCCTGATTTGGTGCATAGAATATGTTTATTCGTTTTTTGATATTAATAGTATGTATGCATTTAAGTTTGTTTTTGTAACTTATAATGCATAAACTTTTTTGAGAATTGTGATGGGATAGACACTATGTTGTCTGCATCCCACACGCTGTAACACATACAATAAACACTATTTTTGCGTTGTATGAATGGAATCGCAAATTTTGATTTTTTTTTTCGGAATTTAGTTGAGATGGTTTTTTTATATTTTAACATTTTTGGTTTAGAAATAAATTAAAATGAAATATGCACCAGAAGAAATTGAACTCGGTATTGCACTAAGGAGGATCAATATAAAAAGAAAAATAGAGTCGTGATTACAAAAATTACAGTACACGTTTTGTAATATAATGTATCATTGTCTTTGTTCGATTAAATAAGTGTTAGAAAGAAGTAAATATTTTACAGTAAATGTCACAGATTGTAATCAAATGTAATAGGAAAACAGTAAATGTTGACTGCATATTGTTAGGGATGTTGATTGCGTGATTATAGGGGAAAATATACTAGTTACCATATGTAGCATAGGACCGTGTGTATAAGAAGTGGTGTAGTGTGATGAAGTCGAATATACTGAAAGTATTTTCTCCCTGGGTTTTTCTTCCCAAAAAGGGTTTTCCCACGTTAAAATCTCGTGTCTTATGTTTTAACATGGTATCAGAGCGGGTAAATCTTCTACCCGATCATCATCTAGCCTGAAGTTCTGAAAATCAGGCTTAGAATTTAATTCATCACTGCCCGTATATACCTTTCTCAGCCTGTGTTGGCTGTGAAATTACCTTACCCAGCCTGTGTTGGCTATACATCCGTTAACCTTACCAGCGTCTTTATTCCATACCTGCCGAAAAAAGAACCAGAAAATGTCAAACCCACAGGATGAACCACAAACTCCAAAAATTCCAACTACACCAGATATTTCTGATCTAGCAGTGCAAGTAGCCAGCATACTCCGAAATATCCCTGCAAGACAACCCGAAAATTCTGTTATTTCTCCACCAACCCCATTTTCCACAGAGAGTCTTACCGTTACCATCAAATTGAATGGAGAAAATTATGCACTCTGGGCACCACTAGTGTTAAGGGCTATTATTGGCAGAGGGAGAAGAAATCATCTCACTGGGATTCCTTCTCCCCCTACACAAACAGACCCAAATTTTTCTGCTTGGGAACAAGCGGACAACTCAGTGTTCACTTGGATTATACAAACAATCGAACCACAATTGGTAACAAATGTCACTCGCTACCCTACAGCCAAAGCATTGTGGGATGGACTTGCTCTCACATACGGTGCAGAGACTGACTCACTGCAAGTTTATGATCTCCATCGCAGAGCAAGTCAAATTAGACAAGGGGAGGACAGTATCGAAAAATGTTGGAACAGGTTGCAAGATATTTGGACTGCCATTGATGCTCGTAAGCCAAACCCAATGACATGCACCAGTGATATAAATACCTACAATCGAGAAATGCAGGAGTTGCGCTTATATCAGTTTCTCACAGCATTGGATGAAAAATTTGACAGAGACCGCAAGGATCTGTTAAAAAGAGACCCCTTGCCAAGCCTTGAGGCCGCATACAGAGAGATTAGAAGGGCAGAAGAGAGGTCTGTGGTATGGAAAAGAACCCCCTCAGAGAAGGACTCATCACCGGGGGTAGGCCAAGGCCTAGCAGCTCGAACACCGGCTACCAGAGGTCGTGGCCAAACGCAGGGACGGGGCAACTCGCAGGGACGGGGCAATGGACCAGAACAGCGCTCAAATACATCACGGCGCACAGAAGATAAGGAGAATCTCGTTTGTAGCCATTGCGGGCAAAGAAGACACAGCAAAGAGCAGTGTTTTCAATTAATTGGCTACCCAGATTGGTACGAAGGTAAGAGGAAACAGGGTGAAATAAACCGCGGGAAAGGAGCCACCGTGACTGGTGTCTCAAACTTAGCCAGCAGTCCATTCGCCGAAGAAGAAGGAGTGAAGCAGGAAGAGGCTGCAGCTGCAGATGAAGGAGGTATTAGGGTTGGGTTTTATAAACCCAACCCTACTTCTTTATGTTTTCCCTATTATACCCCCAACCGTTTTCCTAAAATTGCAGTAGGCTCCCCAAATTATTTGCAAGTAACAGAGTCCTCCCCCAGTTTCAAGAATAAATCTAAACCAGCCCCTAATGATTCTCTGATTACGCAATTGACCCCAGAATTTTACCATAAAGACAAGTTTACCCCCCCAGATTCAGAATTCATCCATTTTAACCCCCATGCTTCCGCCCTAAACACTACAAATTCACCACAAAATCACTCCCTTTGGATACTTGATAGCGGTGCTACTGATACTATGTCATATGACCCTAAAGATTTCTATCGATGGTGCCACCCTAATAAAACTCATATTGAAACTGCTAATGGAGATTTGGTTCCGGTTAAGGGTAGTGGCCATATTAAATTTAACTCTCAATTATCCCTGTCCAATTGTCTATACGTTCCTTCGTTGTCATCAAAACTTTTATCTATCAGTCAAGTTACTCGAGAACTTGATTGTGTTGTACTTATGTACCCTACTTTTTGCCTCTTTCAGGATATTCGTACGAAGGTGATTCTTGGGCGTGGCACTGAGAGAGGCGGATTGTACTATGTGACAGACGTGGTGCAACAGGGACAGTCCAATCTTGTCACCGGGACAGCACAAAGGCAGCTTTGGTTATGGCACCGTCGCTTAGGTCACCCTTCATTAGGTTACTTAAAGTTTTTATTTCCTTCACTAGTTGACTCTACAGTTACCTTGTCTTGTGAAACGTGCATTCGTGCCAAACAGCATCGTTCTTCGTATAAATCTAATAATACTAGAGTCAACACAGCATTTAGCCTTGTTCATTCTGATGTCTGGGGCCCATCTCCTTGTGCTACTCCCATGGGTTTTCAGTACTTTGTTATTTTTGTTGATGATTGTTCACGAATGACATGGGTCTACTTTCTTAAACATAAATCCGAGGTTTATAATAAAGTGGTTGAGTTTTATCGTATGATTGTTACACAATTCCAGAAAAAAATCCAGGTTTTTCGTTCTGATAATGGTGGCGAATATATCTCTCATAATATCCAGCAATTTTTCAGAGACAACGGTGTTCTTCACCAAACATCTTGTCCTAACACACCCGAGCAAAATGGTGTGGCAGAACGGAAAAATCGTATCCTACTTGAGATGACTCGGGCAATGATGCTTGAGGCCTTTGTCCCTAAATCTTTCTGGCCTGAAGCCATTGCCACCGCGACCTACTTACTCAACCGCTTACCTACAAAAATACTTGGAAATCGGACACCATTATCAGAACTCGCCGTCCAAGTGTCTATCCCGTCCTGTCTGACGTTACCTCCAAAAGTGTTTGGATGTACGGTCTTTGTACACATTCCACTCTCTCAGCGTACCAAATTTGATGCTTGTGCAGATAAATGTGTGTTTGTCGGCTATGCCACCTCACAAAAGGGCTATCGGTGCTATAATCCTAAAACTCGACGAATTCATATTACCTTAGACTGTACTTTTTTAGAACATGAATACTTCTATTCCACCCACTCTTGGTCTCAGAGGGAGTCTTCTGAAGAGACCTACGACTGGTTACATAATCTAAGTTGTCCAAATGCAGTTCCAACAGGACAAGTAGGTGGCGCCGACTGTGCTTTACCTGGCATAGTCTCAATCCCCTCCTCAGACCAGTCCATCACTTCACCCTCAACGAATGTTCAGCAAGAGGTAAGTCCCTCTAGTTCTGCCTCTCTCGATAGTTCTGTTTCTCTCGATAACATTATAGACTCATCCATACCTCTAACTCCTGTTACTTGTAAATCTAGTTTGGATCCTACTAATATTTCAGGAGAACATCCAGGGAAAGTTCTGCCCCCTCGAGCCAAACGAGGGATCCCACCGGTCCGATATTCACCAGGGAAACTATCTAAGAGCGCAAAATATCCGGTGACTGGAGCAAAAGGATTCATAGCCTCTGTATGTGAACATGTGATCCCTCGGACTGTAGAGGAAGCTCTGGAGAAGCCAGAATGGCGTGGAGCTATGGAAGAAGAAATGAGGGCATTAGCAAAAAATGAGACTTGGGAGAAGGCAAAATTACCAGAAGGGAAGAAAGCTGTAGGATGTCGCTGGGTATATACCATCAAATACAAAGCAGATGGTAGCATCGAAAGGTACAAAGCAAGACTTGTGGCTCGAGGATACACACAGACATACGGCATTGACTATAATGAGACATTCTCTCCAGTTGCTAAACTAGACACCATACGAGTATTGCTATCTGTTGCAGTAACCAAATCTTGGCCCCTACATCAATTCGATGTCAAGAATGCCTTTCTTCATGGTAAGCTAAAGGAAGAGGTATACATGACACCTCCCCCAGGATTTTCTGCTACTTACGCTCCTAGTGAAGTATGTAGGTTGAAGCGCTCGCTGTATGGGCTCAAGCAGTCTCCCAGGGCTTGGTTTGGAAGGTTTACAGTATTTATGAAGAAACAGGAGTATCTTCAAAGCAATGCAGACCATACACTGTTTATTAAAAAACGAGGTGACCTGATTACTTGCCTTATCATCTATGTAGATGACATAATCATTACAGGTAGTGACAAGGAGGAAATGGCGAAACTACAGCAGAGGCTGTTCTCTGAGTTTGAAATGAAGGATCTGGGAGCTTTGAAATATTTCTTGGGAATCGAAGTCACTCGGTCAAAACAAGGTATTTTAATTTCTCAACACAAATATATTCTGGATTTACTAACGGAAGTTGGCATGATTGATTGTAAACCAGCAGATTTTCCAATGCTAGTAAATCATAAGTTGGAATTTGTGGAAGGAAAGCCAGAGGTAGAACGAGAAAGGTATCAGCGATTGGTGGGAAAATTGATCTACCTTTCTCACACTCGACCGGATATCGCATATGCAGTTGGTGTTGTTAGCCAGTTTATGCATCGACCACAACAACACCATATGGAGACGGTGATGAGGATTCTGCGATACTTGAAGGGTACATCTAAGCGAGGGATCGTCTTCAAGAATAATGGCCATCTTGATATTGAGGTATATACTGATGCTGATTGGGCAGGTAATCCTATAGATCGACGGTCAACTTCAGGGTACTTTGCCTTAGTTGGAGGCAACTTGGTTACTTGGAGAAGTAAGAAACAAAAGGTGGTTGCTCTTTCCAGTGCCGAAGCTGAGTTTAGGGGCATTGCCAAAGGAGTTGTGGAAATTCTTTGGTTAAAGAAGTTAATGAAGGACATCGGTTTTCCTATACTCAGTCCTTCTAAATTATGGTGCGACAATAAAGCGTCTATTCATATTTCTGAGAATCCAGTCCAGCATGATCGTACGAAACATATAGAGGTGGATCGTCATTTTATCAGAGAAAAACTGGATGAGAAGATTATTGAGTTGCCGTTTATCCACTCTGAAGATCAACTTGCAGATATACTAACTAAAGCAGTGGCTGGAAGGGCATTTGATTCAGCGTTGTTCAAGTTGGGCATTTGTGATTCCCATGCTCAACTTGAGGGGGAGTGTTAGAAGGAAGTAAATATTTTACAGTAAATGTCACAGATTGTAATCAAATGTAATAGGAAAACAGTAAATGTTGACTGCATATTGTTAGGGATGTTGATTGCGTGATTATAGGGGAAAATATACTAGTTACCATATGTAGCATAGGACCGTGTGTATAAGAAGTGGTGTAGTGTGATGAAGTCGAATATGCTGAAAGTATTTTCTCCGTGGGTTTTTCTTCCCAAAAAGGGTTTTCCCACGTTAAAATCTCGTGTCTTATGTTTTAACAATAAGATACGTAGCAAATTTTGATGAAGAAATATGTCGAGCAACATCGCTCCAATAAAATTTAAACAATCTAACCGGAAACGGGGAGTGTCAAAATCAAAAAAATAAAAAAAAATAAAAAAAATAAACCAGAGAGCGTTAGATTTTTCATATCTATTATCGCTAGGACTTGAGCGATTGATATTCAAATTAAGGAGTTATACATTTTTCTTCCATAAACGAATCATCTATATAAAACTAAAATCAGAAGAAAATTATTCTATTGAAAAAGTACGAATTTAATTCTTTCAACTAATAATATAAATAAGTCTTATTTTCATCACTAAATGTCAACATCAATGTTTTCTGAACAACTAAGCTAGCATGACTCTATGCAAAGGAACTCTTAATTTCAACCCCAAAAAGGGGGGAAAAACGTGATGCTTTTCATCGGCATTAATTTCAAATGACTCCATCGATTAATAAGGTTCCTAAATATGTTTAGGATGAAAAGAAGGACCGTTACACCAAAGTCAACGGAGGGAACGACCGTGTCAGACTTCTGTTTGTGGCTGAGCACGGATCTTTCAGCTCACAAAGGAGCTCAATCACAAATCCGATGGTGAAACCATTGAATGGCTTCTCAAACATGCTGAGCACGCTATTATTGCAGCTACCTGGATAGGGACTACTCCGGCCCAAATTAGCGTGGCCACCGGAGCGATTCCCAATTCTGGTGGTTCGATTTTTTCTTTTTTTTCGCTCAGGTCCAGTCCAATTCACCATTGAATGATGTGACGCATGGTTTTGGAGGATTATATAACATGATTTCGAACACAGAGCCTGGACTTTGGAGCTCCGATTCCAGAGGCGCCCATGAATTGTTGGACGACTTGGAGAAAGGTTTTGGAGACATGCCGCTCACGACTCTGCTTATGCAGGGGTCATCTAAAAAAGACCGGATTGAGTACATCGACTGGCTTCCCTTCCTCTTTTCTCAAGCTATGTAGAGAAATTGTCACCATCGAAGACCTTTCGATTTGACCTTCACATTAAAAACCTCAATCCTAACTAATAAGAATAATGGCACAGAAAATTAATGTGTGATTTAGTTGTTGTAAGATGATTAAAGGGGTGGAAAATGTGGAAAGTTTACCTCGGTTTTGTATCCTAGCTTCTAGATTTCCCTACCGACTTTGGAAAAGTTTATTACTTATTCGAGGATGTGATAGGAATGTTTGTACCATCTGTTGAATAAAGAAGAATCAAATCAGAATCTTTGAATTAGAAGCAATTGAGATATGCATAGAAGATCTGATCTTTGACAAACTAAGCCTTGGGGATTGAAATCAAATCTTAGAAGTTGACTATTGTTACCATAGCTAGAAACACTTGTAGTATAAATTGCAAACATTGTATGGTGACAAAATCAATGAAAATTAGAAGCTTTTCATTCAAAACTGTTTTTCCTACAATCTTCATGGTATCAGAGCAGTGATATCCTTGGACTCAGATATCCAAAATCATCATCGTCCAGAGAAAAGAAAAACGCATGTTCTTCCCAAACTAACCGAGAAGAACATCTATCCAGGAAAAACAACATCAGCCCACACAGCACCCAAAACCAGTGAAAAAAAAATTTTGTTTTTTTTTAGGACTCAGAGTTAGTCATCACAGTCCCATAACCTTTCTCGACCTATAGCCAAAATCAGCACAAGAACTCCATACCCAGAAACCACAAATTCCCAGAATACTGTAAATCCAAACCAGCCTCAAAAAAGGGGGATTAACCCAATACATTGGAACTCAGAGAAGTCTCATCATAGTTCCAAAGTACCAATCTCAGTCCTTCCTGGTATCCTATCAACCAATCAGCATAGCAGTAACCTGCAAAGAAATACACCATGTCAGAAGAAATTAAACAAGAAAATAATGACCTAGCGTTGCAATTGGTCAATCTGCTCAGAAATAGTTTAAACGTTCAACTTCCCAGCGCAAATCTGGACAATCTGTCCATAGGAATCAAATTAAGCGGTGGCAACTATCAATTATGGGCCACACTCATGAAGAAGGCAGTCGGAGGACGGGGGCAAGGCCAGCATCTCACTGGCACGCCCCCACTAGCCACAGACCCCAACTACACACAGTGGAAAACCAATGATCAGTGTGTATTTACGTGGCTTATACAAAACATCGAACCAAATCTGGTGAACAATGTTTCCCAATATCCAACCGCAAAGGCGCTTTGGGAAGGACTGGCAGTCACCTATGGTACAGGGTCAGATTCTCTGCAAGTTTTCGACTTGCACAAAAGGGCAAACTCAATTAAACAAGGAGGAGGCACGCTGGAGGACCTGTGGAACAGGCTCCAGAGTGTTTGGATGGAAATAGACCGAAGGGACCCAAATCCGATGAAAGACCCGGATGATATCACAGTGTACAACAACAAAATACAGGAGCAGCGGTTGTTTCAACTACTAATGGCAGTAGAAGAAAGATTTGAAATAGTAAAGAGGGAACTTCTCAAGCGTGAACCTCTGCCATCACCAGAGGCTGCATATGCAGCCATCAAAAGGGAAGAAACAAGGATGGTGATTTTAAAGGGACTCCCCTCAGATCAAAATGAATCTTCATCGGGGGTAGGATCCGGACTTCGCATGCAAGGCAGACATGAAGTCAGCCGTAGAACAGAGTCAGCCACTCGCTTAAGGTCATCACAGCGAGTGGCTGATAAGGAGGAGAAGATGAAGTTGATCTGTACCCACTGCGGCAAAAGAAAGCACACCAAAAAGGAATGCTTTGAATTGGTTGGCTACCCAGACTGGTGGGGCAGCAAACAAGCCGGAGCAAAGGGCTCAGAGGAGAAAGGACGGGCTGCAGCAGCCATGGGCATCAACCAAGAGGAAGACACCAGCACAGCCGGGAAAGCAGCAAAGGATGAAGACGACAGAAAGGAGGGTAGCAGCGGCTGCCAAAGAGAGAGGGGCGAGGGTAAAATTAGGGTTGGGGGCTTTTTATACCCCAACCCATTTACTGTTTTTCCACAATTGCCCTTTGTTACACCCCGTGACTTTTAAGCACGACTTTCAACACTCTAGGTCAACCTTAAGTGCAACATAATTAATTATGTAGTTTATGAGACTTAGTTGCACAAAACATAGAAGAACAAAAGAAAGGGGTTAAAAGTAGAATTAAAAGAAACTAAGGGTAATTACTTAAAAGGTCCCTACTAGGAGTTAAGGGAGTTACACCACACTTTGGTATAACTCCCCATTGGCCATAAGGGGGGGACGGTTTTAACATCACAAAAGAAGAAGGAAAACCGCAGGAATTGAGAGAGAAGAGAAAAGGGAGAGGAAGAAGAAGAAGAGTGGAAGGAGAAGGAAGGATAAAGGCCATTCTAGGTTCAATTCTCATCAAGATTCTGCAGTAAATCCGTAAGCTTATCTAGAATTCAAGGCAAGTAATCTTTCTATACGCTTTATGCAAATTTTATACCTTTGGCCCTATGTTCTTACAAAGAGAAAATATGAATCACACATTAGTATTCTTGTCTTGTCTATCATACATGCTTGTTATATGTAAGTCTTGTTGCTAATTGCGTAAAGACTTGTTCTTTGGGCCAAATTCCTGGAAAAGTTGTGCAGTACTTGTTGTTAGTCAACCATGCCCATGATAGTATATATGTTGATGTGTTTCTTGCCTTGCTCTACTCATGTGTTGATTGTATACACTTAGATGTCGTGAGTAAGTGCAGGAAATTGAGGGATGAGTGATGATATTGGTGTAGTCTTGTTGGTTGGGTATTGTTGATGATAACTCTTGAAGGTGGTGAATGAATGAAGATTTAGTGTGGATCTTGTTAGACATTCAATAAGTGTCAATTCATGATTAGATGTATGTTAAGTGTGATGAATCTAGTTGTTAAGATGGATCTTTAAGTGTTGAATCTGGAAGGGTTGAAGAAGAAAGGAGTTGGGTGGAAGTTACTGCAGAAAAACTGCAGTTTGGCATCGTCAGAACACTTCGAACGCCTACATGAGGCGCTTCAAGTCACATTAGGCGCTTCATGTAGCGTTCCAAGTGTCCTGGAGCTTTCCCGTATAGAAAAACTGCAATTTAGAACCGTCAGAACACTTCGAACGCCTACATGAGGCGCTTCATGTCACATTAGGCGCTTCATGTGGTGTTCAATGTGTCCTGAATCATCTCCGAACACTTCGAACGCCTAGTAGAGGCGCTTCATGTCCCCATTAGGCGCTTCAAGTGGTGTTCCAAGTGTTCTGGAAGTCTTTTTGACCCTTTAAGCGCCCTATGTAAGTGTAGTAACTTTATACACTTCTTTTGAACATAAAATGCAAGGGTATTTGAGGTATATTTGAGGTGTGGATGGTAAGTTGATCAAGTTAGAATAAGATTGAATCTTGAGTGAGTTTGTGACAAGAATGGGCTTGGAATAACACGACCATAGAGTGTGTGAGGTGCAAGGCCGTATGCTTGATAGGCATGATGTATGTGTGTGTGTTACATGTTGATATGAAGCTATTTGTGCATCCTGCATCATGACATGGGCACTTGCATTTGATTTGAGATATGTTTTGCAAAAGAACAAGAAAGGTAAAGTTTGCGAAAGACAAAATGGCTGCTGGTTGATCACAGGGTATAAAAGTCACGTCTGCGAAAGCAGGGTATAAAGAGCGTGATCTGTGAATCAACAGCAGGGTATAAAGTATGTTATGGGGCCGTGGACCTATCAGCACGGAAAATGAAGTATTTTATGGGGCCGTGGACCTATCAGCACGGATATATGATATATGTAATGGGGCCGTGGACCTTTCAGCACGGATATATGATATATGTAATGGGGCCGTGGACCTTTCAGCACGGGGTATAAAGTTATGATGGCTGTGGACTGATCACCCACAGGGTATAAAGTTCTGCTACGCGAAGAATATGATATGTAAAGTGATGAAATGTTTGTGAAATGACATGCATGACATGTTTATGAAAGAAGGCATATGCATGGGTGTTGTGTGTGATTTTAAAGAAGTACATGCATCATGATACACGAAGCATAAGACTTGACATGCAAGAAACGTGGTTAGTCTATGACTTGCTTATGTGATTCGTTGTTTTAATACATGTTGGTTCTCGTAACTGTGTTCACATTTGTGCTTTACCTGTTTTGAGTAATTCTTATTAAGATGCTATTTGTTAACCCGAGCACCTTATTTTTGGGCAATGTTTAATACACTGGTGACTCGACGTGTGTGATTCCGTAGGGTGTATAGACGGGTTACTTGCTGGCGAAGTTTTCGCTAAGAACAATCATTCTGTTCCTTTTCAGGTGAGCCTGAATATGAGTTGATATTTATCGAAGATGACGGCGAGTGGGCTCAATGGAACGATGGACAAGGGAATAGATAGATGCTGGATTATTCTGTTTAAGTTTGGAGACTCATTGTTATTATGTTGTTCTAAAACTTCGGTTGGCTAGATGAACAAACAGTTTGTTTTTATTTCCGCTGCATTTTATGGATGTTTAATGACGATGAAGGTTTAAGTTTTATGACGTTTCCGCTGGTTTTAGTATCTTACCTTATGAAGAATGTACGCATGATCTGCTTGACGCTTCGTAGTTCTCGTAGTAGGCTACGGCGGGTGCACTGGTTCCGATAACGGTATCGGGCTGGGGCGCTACAGGTGGTATCAGAGCCCGGCTTCAGATCTAGTTCGGAAACTTAAGTTCATGATCTTTAGACACTTAAGCTATGATTCTCCCTTAAGGTTGATCCTTAGTTATAAGTACTAATCTCTTAGTGGTTAAGTATGATATGGGTTGGGTGTGTGCGAGCGCGTCTTATTATCTAACTTTGTATTAATAGTTGTACTACACACCTTACCGAGTAGCACGCGTTCGAGCTTTCAGTAATCTTTGTATTTACTGAATACTAATGAAATGTTAACCTTTCAGCGAAATATGCCTCCAAGAAGAGATAACACAGGCAACTCTGGCAATGGACAGGAGAACCAGCCACCACAAGTGGTTTTACCCCAAGTACTCACTGATGCGCTGACGGTCATTGCACAAGGGTATGTGCAGCAGCATCAGCCTCCGCCTCCACCACCACCACAGCATAACATCAGGTTTTTCTATGGAGAGATGAGGAAGATGAGGGTGCCGGAGTTCGGTGGATGTACTGATCCTGAAGAGGCTCAGCATTGGTTGGCTGAGGTTGAGAAATGTTTCCGGTTGGTGCAAGTTCCGAATGAGATAAAAGTTGAGGTGGCCACACCCCTTTTAAGTGGCAAGGCGGGCGAATGGTGGGAAGGAATGGTGTTGAGAATGACCCCACCAATCTCATGGACACAGTTTTGTGATGTTTTCCTGAAATACTACGTACCGGAGACGGCGATCTTGGACAAGATAAGGGCGTTTGACAGACTGGAGCAAGGAAGGATGACAGTGTCGGAGTATGCAGATCGTTTTCATGCCCTGGGTAAGTTTGCCCCTGCGATTATGTCTGATAATCGTCTTAAGATGACGAAGTTTGAGAGGGGCTTGGACTCGAGGATACAATCGGCGATAGTGAATGCGGGGATGAAAACTTATGAGGATATGCTAGATGCGTGTTACCGTGTTGAGAGTGATTTTCGCCGAGTGGCGGCAAGAGCAGCTAGCATAGGAGGGGCTGATAGAGGCAAGAGGCCAAGAGAGGATGTGAGAGTTGGTGGAAGACCCGGACGTTGGGTCAAGATTCCGAAGAGAGGCCCAGTTGGAAATTTTCAGAGACTGCCACCCCAGAATCAAGTAGCTCAGCAGGCGGTAGGAGTTTGTCCACATTGCAATAGGAATCACGTTGGAGAGTGTAGGAAAGTGGCTGGAGCATGTTTCCGATGCGGTCAAGTGGGTCACATGATTAGGGACTGCCCGGAGATGAAGAAAAATAATCCTGGAGAGGTGGCTCAGCAGCCGAGAGCGAAGCCTAGAGCCAATGCCCGAGTACATCTCATGACGGACACAGATGTGCAGGAGGCTACTGACGTGGTAGCAGGTGCGGTTTTAGTAAATAAGGTGCCTGCCAATGTACTTTTCGATAGCGGCGCAAGCCATTCTTATGTAGCGAAGAGATTCACTAAGCACTTGGGTGGTTTGCCTGAATGGTTAGAGACTCCGTATCGCGTGCAAGCGGCCGGAGATCAGATTATGGTTTCATACCAGCAGTATCGAGATTGCGAATTGGAGTTTGAAGGACAAGCATTCTCTGCCACACTGATCCCTATCCAGATGTATGACTTCGACGTTATATTAGGAATGGACTGGTTGGCTAAGAATCACGCCAATATTGATTGTCGGTTGAAGCAAGTGACAATCAAGAATGATAAGATGGAGGAGGTAATATTTCAGGGAGATGCAGAACGAAAGAAAGTCCCCAAGAAGGTATATGTGTCTGTCGCACAAGCACGCAAAGCATTAAGGAAGGGTGCTGAGGGATTCTTAGTGTATGCCATGGATGTTACTCAGGAGGTGCCGTCTATGGAGCAAATTCGAGTGGTCAATGAATTTCCTGACGTGTTTCCGGAAGATTTACCAGGAGTACCGCCTCCGAGAGAAGTTGAGTTTGAAATTAACTTGATTCCCGGAACAGAACCTATTTCCAAAGCTCCTTATAGAATGGCTCCGGCGGAACTAAGAGAGTTGAAGGAACAACTGCAGGAGTTACTAGACAAGAAGTTTATCCGCCCTAGTGTATCGCCATGGGGAGCACCCGTTTTGTTTGTAAAGAAAAAGGATGGTAGCATGAGGCTTTGTATTGATTATAGGGAGTTGAATAAAGTTACTATCAAAAATAAGTATCCCCTTCCGCGAATCGAAGATTTATTTGACCAACTCAAGGGTGCCAAGATCTTTTCGAAAATTGATCTTCGATCAGGATATCATCAGCTGCGAGTGAAGGCCGAGGACATCGCAAAGACAGCTTTCCGCACGAGGTATGGCCACTATGAATTTTTGGTGATGCCGTTTGGATTGACAAATGCCCCTGCGGCTTTTATGGATCTTATGAATACCGTCTTTCGAGAACAGTTGGACAAGTTTGTTGTGGTATTCATAGATGATATTCTGGTGTATTCCCCGGACGAACAAACTCACGACGAGCATTTGAGAACCGTACTAGGCATTTTGAGGCAGAAACAACTTTATGCAAAGTTTAGCAAGTGTGAGTTTTGGTTAAGAAGTGTGGCTTTCTTAGGCCACGTGATATCAGAAGAGGGGATTGCGGTGGACCCGAAGAAGGTGGAAGCTATAACTGAATGGCCTAGACCTACCAATGTCACCGAAGTGCGAAGTTTCTTGGGTCTAGCGGGTTATTACAGAAAATTCGTTGAGGGATTCTCGAGGATTGCCGTACCTCTCAGTCGCCTTACTCAAAAGAAGTCCAAGTTTGAGTGGACGGCTGAATGCGAGCAAAGTTTCACGGAGCTTAAGAAGAGATTAACGACAGCCCCAGTATTGGCTCAACCCTCTGGAACGGATGGATTTGTGATTTATAGTGATGCGTCAAAGAACGGGTTAGGTACGTAAATTATAGTATAAGGTTATGATCTTATATATATCCATTAAGTTTAGACTAACACCTTGTTTGTAGGTTGTGTTTTAATGCAAAACGAACGAGTCATCGCGTATGCCTCAAGACAGCTAAAGCCTTATGAACAAAACTATCCTACACATGATCTTGAACTTGCCGCGGTTGTGTTCGCCTTGAAGATTTGGCGGCATTATTTGTATGGAGAGAAGTGCGCGGTATTCACGGATCATAAGAGTCTAAAGTATTTGTTCTCGCAGAAGGAATTGAATATGAGGCAGCGGAGATGGTTGGAATTGCTAAAAGACTATGACCTAACTATTCATTATCACCCGGGAAAGGCTAACAAGGTAGCCGACGCCTTAAGTAGGAAGTCCAGCCATGCACGACAATCACCATTGGAAAGAGAGATGGAGGAGTTTGGTTTAGATTTGATTGAATCCACGGTGAATGTTTTGACAGCCTTGACTATCACCCCGAGTTTGATTGATCGGATAAAGGGGGCACAGAAGAGTGATAAGGCTTTAAGTGAGATAATGGAAAGGGTGAAACATAGTCAAGTTGAAGGATTTCGGACTAAGGAGGATGGGAGCTTATGGTTCAGGGAGAGATTATGCGTTCCGGATGTTGACGAACTTAGGAAAGAAGTTTTGCAAGAAGCTCATAATTCAAGGTTATCGATACACCCCGGTAGCACCAAGATGTATAGAGATCTCAAGCGTTACTATTGGTGGTCTGGGATGAAAAGACATATCGCGGAATTCATAGAGAGGTGTTTGGTGTGTCAACAAGTCAAGGCGGAACACCAACGGCCCGGTGGATTGTTGATGCCGTTGGAGATTCCGGAATGGAAATGGGAACATGTCACAATGGATTTTGTAGCGGGTTTACCAAAGACAAGAAGTGGATGTGACATGATTTGGGTTATCGTGGATCGTTTAACAAAGTCTGCCCATTTCCTACCCGTTTCAAGTGAAGCACCTCTTGATAAATTAGTGAACTTGTATATGGACAGCATTGTTAGCTTGCATGGAGTCCCAGTAAGTATAGTATCCGACCGAGACTCAAGATTCACATCTAAGTTTTGGACAGCATTCCAAGAAGCCATGGGTACAGAATTAAGGTTGAGTACGGCATATCATCCCCAAACTGATGGACAGTCCGAGCGGACAATTCAAACCTTGGAAGATATGCTAAGAGCTTGCGTGCTGGATTTCAAAGGGAGTTGGGACGGAATGGTAAAGCTGATGGAATTTTCTTATAACAATAGTTACCACAGCGCTATTGATATGGCTCCTTTTGAGGCTTTGTATGGAAGGAAATGTAGGTCCCCGGTTTATTGGGACGAAGTGGGCGTGAGGACCATCACGGGACCTGAGCTATTGGAGAAAACGTTAGAGAAGGTGAAGGTCATTCGGGAAAGACTCAAGACGGCTCAGGACCGTAGCAAGAGTTGGGCAGATTCCAAACGACGACCATTGGATTTTGATGTGGGTGATAAAGTTTATTTGAAGGTATCACCTACGAAGGGCGTCATGAGGTTTGGAGTAAAAGGCAAGCTAAGCCCTCGTTTCATTGGTCCCTATGAAATACTTGAGAAGGTAGGAGCCTTGGCATATAGGTTGGCATTACCCCCGGTGTTGGCACAAGTTCACAATGTATTCCACGTGTCACAATTAAGAAAGTACGTGGCGGATCCAAGTCATGTACTTGAAGCTCAACCTTTGGAACTCAAGGACGATGTTACATATGAGGAAGTACCCGTGAAAATTGTGGACCGAAAGGATCAAGTGTTGAGGAAGCGAGTGATCCCGTATGTAAAGGTTCAATGGAGCAATCACACGGAACGTGAAGCCACTTGGGAGCTCGAAGAACAAATGCGGGAGAAGTATCCTCAGCTCTTTGACTAAGGTACGTAAGTTTCGAGGACGAAACTTTTTGTAAGGGGGGTGGAATGTTACACCCCGTGACTTTTAAGCACGACTTTCAACACTCTAGGTCAACCTTAAGTGCAACATAATTAATTATGTAGTTTATGAGACTTAGTTGCACAAAACATAGAAGAACAAAAGAAAGGGGTTAAAAGTAGAATTAAAAGAAACTAAGGGTAATTACTTAAAAGGTCCCTACTAGGAGTTAAGGGAGTTACACCACACTTTGATATAACTCCCCATTGGCCATAAGGGGGGGACGGTTTTAACATCACAAAAGAAGAAGGAAAACCGCAGGAATTGAGAGAGAAGAGAAAAGGGAGAGGAAGAAGAAGAAGAGTGGAAGGAGAAGGAAGGATAAAGGCCATTCTAGGTTCAATTCTCATCAAGATTCTGCAGTAAATCCGTAAGCTTATCTAGAATTCAAGGCAAGTAATCTTTCTATACGCTTTATGCAAATTTTATACCTTTGGCCCTATGTTCTTACAAAGAGAAAATATGAATCACACATTAGTATTCTTGTCTTGTCTATCATACATGCTTGTTATATGTAAGTCTTGTTGCTAATTGCGTAAAGACTTGTTCTTTGGGCCAAATTCCTGGAAAAGTTGTGCAGTACTTGTTGTTAGTCAACCATGCCCATGATAGTATATATGTTGATGTGTTTCTTGCCTTGCTCTACTCTTGTGTTGATTGTATACACTTAGATGTCGTGAGTAAGTGCAGGAAATTGAGGGATGAGTGATGATATTGGTGTAGTCTTGTTGGTTGGGTATTGTTGATGATAACTCTTGAAGGTGGTGAATGAATGAAGATTTAGTGTGGATCTTGTTAGACATTCAATAAGTGTCAATTCATGATTAGATGTATGTTAAGTGTGATGAATCTAGTTGTTAAGATGGATCTTTAAGTGTTGAATCTGGAAGGGTTGAAGAAGAAAGGAGTTGGGTGGAAGTTACTGCAGAAAAACTGCAGTTTGGCATCGTCAGAACACTTCGAACGCCTACATGAGGCGCTTCAAGTCACATTAGGCGCTTCATGTAGCGTTCCAAGTGTCCTGGAGCTTTCCCGTATAGAAAAACTGCAATTTAGAACCGTCAGAACACTTCGAACGCCTACATGAGGCGCTTCATGTCACATTAGGCGCTTCATGTGGTGTTCAATGTGTCCTGAATCATCTCCGAACACTTCGAACGCCTAGTAGAGGCGCTTCATGTCCCCATTAGGCGCTTCAAGTGGTGTTCCAAGTGTTCTGGAAGTCTTTTTGACCCTTTAAGCGCCCTATGTAAGTGTAGTAACTTTATACACTTCTTTTGAACATAAAATGCAAGGGTATTTGAGGTATATTTGAGGTGTGGATGGTAAGTTGATCAAGTTAGAATAAGATTGAATCTTGAGTGAGTTTGTGACAAGAATGGGCTTGGAATAACACGACCATAGAGTGTGTGAGGTGCAAGGCCGTATGCTTGATAGGCATGATGTATGTGTGTGTGTTACATGTTGATATGAAGCTATTTGTGCATCCTGCATCATGACATGGGCACTTGCATTTGATTTGAGATATGTTTTGCAAAAGAACAAGAAAGGTAAAGTTTGCGAAAGACAAAATGGCTGCTGGTTGATCACAGGGTATAAAAGTCACGTCTGCGAAAGCAGGGTATAAAGAGCGTGATCTGTGAATCAACAGCAGGGTATAAAGTATGTTATGGGGCCGTGGACCTATCAGCACGGAAAATGAAGTATTTTATGGGGCCGTGGACCTATCAGCACGGATATATGATATATGTAATGGGGCCGTGGACCTTTCAGCACGGATATATGATATATGTAATGGGGCCGTGGACCTTTCAGCACGGGGTATAAAGTTATGATGGCTGTGGACTGATCACCCACAGGGTATAAAGTTCTGCTACGCGAAGAATATGATATGTAAAGTGATGAAATGTTTGTGAAATGACATGCATGACATGTTTATGAAAGAAGGCATATGCATGGGTGTTGTGTGTGATTTTAAAGAAGTACATGCATCATGATACACGAAGCATAAGACTTGACATGCAAGAAACGTGGTTAGTCTATGACTTGCTTATGTGATTCGTTGTTTTAATACATGTTGGTTCTCGTAACTGTGTTCACATTTGTGCTTTACCTGTTTTGAGTAATTCTTATTAAGATGCTATTTGTTAACCCGAGCACCTTATTTTTGGGCAATGTTTAATACACTGGTGACTCGACGTGTGTGATTCCGTAGGGTGTATAGACGGGTTACTTGCTGGCGAAGTTTTCGCTAAGAACAATCATTCTGTTCCTTTTCAGGTGAGCCTGAATATGAGTTGATATTTATCGAAGATGACGGCGAGTGGGCTCAATGGAACGATGGACAAGGGAATAGATAGATGCTGGATTATTCTGTTTAAGTTTGGAGACTCATTGTTATTATGTTGTTCTAAAACTTCGGTTGGCTAGATGAACAAACAGTTTGTTTTTATTTCCGCTGCATTTTATGGATGTTTAATGACGATGAAGGTTTAAGTTTTATGACGTTTCCGCTGGTTTTAGTATCTTACCTTATGAAGAATGTACGCATGATCTGCTTGACGCTTCGTAGTTCTCGTAGTAGGCTACGGCGGGTGCACTGGTTCCGATAACGGTATCGGGCTGGGGCGCTACACCCTTAAACCCTAATAAAAGCCCTAACAACCACAGTTTTACCACAATACCCCTAAACTTAAACCAGCCTAATCAATCATGCAAAATTCCCAGCATACCCTTGCCTTCAAATAACCTTAGTCATGCAAATTACTCACATACCCTTACACAATCACCAACAAAACCCCACCGCAATCATGTATCCAATAAACATACACAGTGGATTCTTGATTGTGGCGCTACAGATACTATGACATTCGATCCCAACGACTTTATTAATCTTTCTATAAATAATCTACCAAAGACAAATATTGAAACAGCCGATGGTAAATTAATCCCGGTTCAAGGTAGTGGGACCATTTTACTATCACCAAACCTACACCTTAATAAATGTCTTTATGTTCCCTCCTTGTCCTCAAAATTACTGTCACTCAGTCAGATTACCAAACAGTTTCAATGTGTTGTTCTTATATATCCTGACTTCTGTCTCTTGCAGGATATTCATACGCAGGAGATCATTGGGCGTGGCATTGAGAGCCAAGGACTATACTATATGGAGGAGGTTGCTCAACAGGGCCGGTCCATGCTTGCTCACCAAACGACCGACCAACAACTGTGGTTATGGCACCGGCGCCTGGGACATCCTTCCTTTGGTTACCTCCGTACTCTATTTCCTCAATTTTTCATCCAGTCTACTGAACCTCTTGTGTGTGATACATGTATTCTTGCTAAACATCACAAGGGTACCTTTCGTCCAAATAATACTCTAGTTAATCATTGTTTTTCACTTGTTCTTTCTGATGTGTGGGGGCCAGCACCTTTTCCCACACCACAGGGGTTTAGGTACTTTGTACTCTTTATTGATGACTATTCTCGTATGACATGGGTTTACTTTCTAAAACATAAGTCTGAAGTCCCAACTAAATTCATCCACTTCTTTCACATGATTGAAACCCAGTTTGGCAAAAGAATTCAAATTCTCCGCTCCGATAATGGCGGAGAATATCTGTCTCAACAGTTACAAATGTTCTTCCAGACAAATGGTCTGGTTCATCAAACCTCCTGTTCATACACTCCGCAACAAAATGGAGTGGCTGAACGAAAAAACTGACTGTTACTAGAGATGGCCCGCGCTATGATGATCGAATCTAGTGTTCCCAAGCATTTTTGGCCTGAAGCGATCGCTACCTCAGCATATCTCATTAATCGTCTTCCAACCAGAACCTTAAATAAACAAACACCCATTCAAGTACTCGCTACCCAGGTCGACATACCTTCTCTCATGACCCTACCACCTAAAATCTTTGGGTGCACTGTCTATATACACATTCCCAAGCAAGATCGTACCAAATTGGATCCTTGTGCTTCCAAATGTGTCTTTGTCGGGTATGTTACTCACCAAAAAGGTTATCGCTGTTATGACCCCCTGACTCGGCGAATCCATGTCACTCTTGATTGTATCTTTGTTGAAACTGAATATTTCTTTAAACACGGTACTCAGGCCCAGGAGGAGACATCTAGTGAGCCTTTCGACTGGTTTCATAACTCCAGGGGGTCAGAGGATGTCCAACAAGGACAAACAGATGACGCCGAGCATGCCCAGTCCATAATAGATAGTCCGGAAGCTCAAAGGCCATCGCCTGATGAATCTCCAACTATAAATGTCCTACATGAGGTAAGTGAGCCATTACCTTTGACAGTACCCTTTGATTCTTTGGACTCTAATTCGTCTAATAATAATCTCATTTCTGTTGAGACTACTGAAAACCCTGATCCCCCAAGTGAGCAGCAAGAACATGTCCTTCCTCCAAGACGAAATAGAGGAATTCCACCCCGAAGGTACTCGCCTGAAAGGATAAGTAAGCCTTCCAAACATCCAATAAGTATATCTGATGGAAAGGCATTATTTACCTACACTGAGAAACTTCCAAAAAGTGTTGAGGAAGCAGTTCTACAAGAAGAGTGGAAAAAGGCAATGGAGGTTGAGATGGATGCTTTGAAAAAAAAACCAAACATGGAAAAAGTGTGTACTACCGAAAGGAAAACGACCAGTAGGATGTCGATGGGTATTCACAATAAAGTATAAGGCAGATGGCACGATTGAACGACATAAAGCCCGATTGGTAGCAAAAGGGTATACACAGACGTATGAGATTGATTATTCAGAAACGTTCTCCCCAGTGGCCAAACTCGATACAGTTAGGGTGTTATTTTCTGTTGCTGTAAATAAAGGGTGGCCGTTATACCAATTCGATGTTAAAAATGCTTTTCTACACGGAGAACTGAAAGAAGAAGTTCACATGGAAGCACCACCTGGCTTTACACACAGTTTCCGGAAAAATGAAGTGTGCCGACTCAGACGATCTTTGTACGGACTGAAACAGTCTCCTAGAGCTTGGTTCGGAAGATTCACTCTTGTCATGAAACAGAATGGATATAAACAGAGCAATGCAGATCACACACTCTTCCTAAAACAACAACATAACTTAGTTACGTGTCTCATTATTTATGTGGATGATATGGTTATTTCAGGAAGCGACACAGAGGAGATAGCTAGGCTCCGGAAAAGTTTGTTCTCAGAATTCGAAATGAAAGATTTAGGGGAACTAAAATATTTTCTCGGGATCGAGGTGCTTCGCTCAGAAAAAGGTCTGTTCATATCCCAAAGAAAATACACTCTGGATTTGTTGGCCGAGGTAGGAATGCTAGACTGCAAGCCAAGTGATACCCCTGTAATGGTTAATCAAAAGTTACAGATTAGGGAGGGAGTTCCAACAGTAGATAAAGAGCAGTATCAAAGACTAGTTGGAAAACTTATATATCTCTCCCATACTCGACCTGATATAGCCTATGCAGTTGGTGTAATAAGTCAGTTCATGCATAAACCACAGGAAGAACATATGGCAGCAGTGATGCGAGTTCTGAGATACCTAAAAGGGAATCCTGAAAGAGGGATTTGGTACAGAAATCATGGTCATCTCAACGTTGAAGTATTTACTGATGCAGACTGGGCAGGGAACTTGGGTGATAGAAGATCAACCTCTGGGTATTTCTCTCTGGTAGGAGGAAATCTGGTGACCTGGCGAAGTAAGAAACAGAAGGTGGTTACGTTGTCCAGCGCAGAAGCTGAGTTTAGAGGAATATCTAAAGGTATTATGGAAGTTCTCTGGATTGACAAACTACTGAAGGAGATTGGTTTTCCTCTGAAGTGTCCAGCAAAGCTAAAGTGTGACAATCAAGCGGCAATTAGGATTTCGGAAAATCCAGTACAGCACGATAGAACCAAACACGTTGAGGTTGATCGACATTTCATAAAAGAGAAACTTGAGGCAAGAATAGTCGAAGTACCATTCGTTCGATCTGAAGATCAGCTTGCAGATATTCTCACAAAAGCAGTTAGCAGACAAGTGTTTGAGGCAACATTGCACAAGTTGAGCATCGGTTATCCCACTGATCAACTTGAGGGGGAGTGTTGAATAAAGAAGAATCAAATCAGAATCTTTGAATTAGAAGCAATTGAGATATGCATAGAAGATCTGATCTTTGACAAACTAAGCCTTGGGGATTGAAATCAAATCTTAGAAGTTGACTATTGTTACCATAGCTAGAAACACTTGTAGTATAAATTGTAAACATTGTATGGTGACAAAATCAATGAAAATTAGAAGCTTTTCATTCAAAACTGTTTTTCCTACAATCTTCACCATCAACTGATAGTATTTTAATGTGAACATTCAAATAGTTTTTTTTTTTTTTTTGTTCTCATCATTTTCTTTTTTCTTTTTTCTTTTTTCTTTTTTTGTATTTCAACTCTTACCCTGTCCGGAAGAACTAAAACAATAACCTTTTACATCCAACAGGTGAATGTAGTTAAGAATCGTACGCCGTAAATTAAAAAAAAATAAAAAAATAAAAAGATTTCATAAATGTCGACGGAGGAATAAAAAAAATTACAAAAACAATAGTAATGGAAGTAGTGAAGTGGTCCTCAATTTCTCTATCCTTTTTCTTTTTTGGTGGAAAAACTTCGGCTTTTCTCGTAACATGTCCACCAAGTGCAATCTTCCTATTTGTTCTACTGTGTGGTATGCCTAACTTGCAACAATCAGGGGTTTGCACATTCAAAGCTTAGGCTTTCCTATGCCAAAAGCGATGTAAGAAGCAAGAAAATTAAAGATAATTTCAAGAACAAAGAGTAAATGTCCATTCAATATACCTTAAAAAATAAATAATCCACTTAAAATGTAGCGCCCCGCTCCCGAGCCCTAACATCGTGAACAGTGCACCCGCCGTATCTCACTAAGGAGAATACAAAGCGTCGAACCAATCTCCTACTTGTCAAAAATGACGTAGAAATTTTTCTAAGTCATCCCTTAATGTCGATTTAAAATCCACCTAAGTATAAGTAAACACAAACAGCTGCGGGCCCTTCGTAACCTGGATGCAGCTATCAACCAGCCCACTCCGCTATGTCTGTCCCGTCCTCAACGGACATATACTCGTAGTCCTCATCCGGCTCACCTGGGAAGTAGGGGTGAGTAACAGAAAATCACCCAGTAGATGCCCGCCTCAAACCAATACAAAACGTGCATACCGAAATGATACAACCACATAGCACATAAATATTAGATAACCACATAGCACATAAATATAAGATAACCACATAGCACATAAATATAAGATAACATGCATAAGATAGTAAATGCAGTTAGTAAAGCACTCCACATAAAATGCGCAAGTACGTGATGCATGCTCAATTAACGTGTCACACGCAACGAGAATCATGTCATGCAATATGCTCCTAGACCTATATGAAATGCATGCCCCCGGGTCCTAAATCCAGCGTCGTGGTCTCTAGCCACCACTTGCCGTTTGGACACCCACGCCCTATAGACGCAGTATGTCTCATGACACTCATGCCCTATAGACACAGTATACGCAGTATACCTCATGCAAATGCACATGCCATGAATGCAGAAAAACCACACTACTGTTATGCACCATACAACCACAAACAAAATCCCCACTCAATTATTCAGCCTCTAACATAATTTAATAATATATATATATATTCAAATGTCACATATACACATTAAGCCATGCGAACACTATACACACACATGCACACACATAGCCATAAACAATATATCTCATGCTTTCTAACATATATAAAAATTAACAACTTAAACAAATAAAAACGACGAAACACATTAGTATACCATCAAAGCATGCATGAATCATACTCGTTTGAGGGGGGAAGAGGCACCTACCTTTTTGACGAATTAACTTCCTTCTCCTCTAGGATCGAATCTAAACAATTGTAGTATAAAAATCAATACCTAATAATAAAGGTTAATTTGACTTACTTAAAATAATTAGTTCACAGCTTTCTATTTTTTTTTGTCATACCAACATATGTATGTGTGTGTGTATATATATATATATATATATATATATATATATATATATATATATATATATATATAACTCATATAATTCAAGGCTATGAAAATTGTTTGTCAGAAACACTGTGAGGCCGCTGCCCATATTTAAAAAGACGTCCCAGTGTAATTTCAACCGCTACTCCACATATACATATACATTCATAAATCTTATACAAAATATATCAATATATAACTATACATAACTTACGACATTGCAACCTTGATAATTTATTGAACTCCTATATTTGCAAATATACTCTCAAATGTGGCACAAATCTTCATTTTAAACTTAAGCCACTAACTTTCGGCCTTCATGTGAAAAATTCATAATTCAATATTTAAATAGACACATACATAAAAGTACGACCATAATTACTCATTAATTTATGCAAATACTTATAACTATGTAGGATCCAAAGTTTGATACGAAAATACGCATACGAATTTTACAAATACATAGCAAGTATAGCTAGACTACTTACCGATTCACGTATTATACTGTGATTAACCTTGTATTGGTGTTGGTTGGAGCAAGATAACCTCTCTTCCTCGCCGTACTAAAGTTTCAATCCTTATATCCACGAAAAGCGCTGTCGTTTTAAAATTTGGCTTCAAGATTTATCCCAGTAGATAAATATTATACTAGTTCAAGAAAAGATTCAAGAATTTCTTGCTACCCGGAAAACACAAGTGAAAGGGGAAAGGAAGGCCCAAAAGCAAACAAGGTGTACAAATTGGTACTTGCTAATGTTGGAAATAGTTTCTGGGGATTGTTTGAATCATATGCTAATGCACAATCAAGATGTCAATGAGAAAGAAGATATTGATTTGATCTTGGTTGAGTATATCAAATAGAGGAACAAAAAAAAGGAAAACCCAACTCGTTTGGATGTCGCAGAGGCCAGGGCATAGGTTTTGTGCCTTTCCTTTTTTTTTTTGTTTTCTTTTCCCCTGTAGGCTAGATACAAGCATGTGTATCTATAAATAAATAGTAATAGGGTTAGGTAGTTTCTTAATAGATATACGATTCTCATTTAAGTTAATCATATAGGGTTGATAGTTATCCTATATTCTTTTTCCAACCCAGTTTAATTTAGGATAACTACTACCTATTATTATTGTTATTATCATTATTATTTTCCTTTTCCTATTTTTTGTATTTTATAACGTTTTTACCTCCTTTTATTTTTATTATTACTTGCTTCTCTTATTTTTTTTATTACTTGCTTTTTTTTTCTTCTTGCCCCAGGTCACGGGGCATAACATAAAAAGTAACGACTTAGAAGTTACAACGCAGTTACTTCATTTCAAACAAGAGTGGAAAAACGACTAATTTTATCCATCAGTTCAACTTGAATATGCAATCTTCCCGAAGTTAATGTAAGATTACCATACCTATGTGAGACCGTTATTTTTTAACCACGGCTTTTATCCCCCAATGTTGTAATTTTTTTAAAGTTTCATCTTCAATGTTTCAATCTTTTATAGATTTCATCTCAATATTTTACTTCTTGCAATCCTTCCTAACTTTGATAGAAACAAATTTTATCCCCATGTTATCATAATTTCTTTAGGAACAAAAATCCCTTAGTATTTAAATATATCTTGAATTTTGATCAATTACGAATTATTTCTCAATTTATTATTTTAGTTGAGCCTTGTTATCATAGTAAAATAATCAACAATGTATAAGAACTTTTTGTCCCCTATTATCGACTAGCAGAGAATGAAATAATCAACAATGCATAAGAAATTTCCTCCCTTTATCTATCAAATTTTCAACAATTCATCAAATTCGCGGTTCAATCGTACAAACTCGATTGAACAAATCAATGATTGAAATTCAAATCAAACTCAACATCAAAACTCAAGAAGCGAAAAATAAAGCTCAAGGAGCGAAGACAACAAGAGAAGAAGAGAGAATCTGGATGCAATTATGTAGTTTTATTTTGCTAACCTAAAAATGAATTACAAAGGCCATAACTGCCATGCTTTATACACGGTTGAAGAAGAAAGAGCGCAATTTACAAGAATATCCTTCTTAACCGTCAACTACAAGCTATTTACACAAGGGTACAACCGTAATTTCACTATTTTATTTAAACTGCCCGCCAACAGCCTTTCTTCCTTTCTTCAATCCTGCACTCAACCATTTCTTGATCACTTAGCGCGCTTCACCCAATCCTTCTCTCAATCTCGCAGCTAGGCATCCCAGAATACCATTGTTAAGCACACCCTCTCTTCATCTTCACTGCTTCCTGCTGTCTTCTTCTGCAGCTATTTTGACACCCCCCCTCAAATCTGACTGCGAGAACATATTACAAACACCAAGTGCAGCAGTCAGATTGTGCATCCTCCTAACATCCAATGCCTTGGTAAAAATGTCAGCAAGTTGATGACTCGTTCTTATCGGCATAGGTTTGACAACACCCTCCAAGTACTTTTGTCTCATAATGTGACAATCTATTTCAATATGCTTGGTTCGTTCATGGAAGACAGGATTTTCAACTATGTATAAGGCACTTCGGCTGTCACAAAACAGTTCAACCGGCCCCTCATGCTTCACCTTTAAATCCTTCAATAAGTATAACAGCCACTGTACTTCACAAGTAGCTGCTGCAAGTGCCCTATACTCTGCTTCCGAGGAAGATCTTGAAACGGTGGTCTATTTCTTGGCCTTCCAAGACACCAAGGATTCACCCAGAAACATACAAAAGCCAGTGATCGACCTCCTGGTCTCTTGGCACCCCGCCCAGTCTGCATCTGCGAATGCCTTCAGTTTTAACTCACCATCCTTGGGAAAATATAGACCTTGTCCTGCTGTTGCCTTGACATAACACAATAATCTGTGTGCTGCTTTGAAGTGTGCCTCCGTTGGTGTGTCAAGGAATTGAGACAGCTGCTGGACAGTGAAGGCAATGTCCGGTCTCGTAATAGTCAGATACAATAACTTCCCAACAAGACTTCTATACCTCGCAACATCCTCAATCAATGGTGCATCATTATGTTGCAGTTTGGCTCCTTTGTCCATGGGTGTCTTGGGTGGTTTAGCTCCAAGAGTCCCTGTATGTTCCAATAACTCCAGAGCATACTTCCTTTGGCTAATAACAAGACCCCCCCTTGACCTGGCGACCTCAATGCCCAGAAAGTAATGTAGACTGCCAAGGTCTTTGATTTGAAATGCATGATGCAAATAAGATTTGAGCTGTTGAATAGCCTGCAGTGAGGAGCTGGTCACGATTACGTCGTCTACATAAACAAGAAGTACTACAAAGGCTTCAGGTGTGTCCTTGGTGAAGAGAGTGTGGTCATGATGAGACTGCTGAAATCCTTGACATAAAAGTGCTTTAGTGAGTTTCTCATTCCATTGCCTGCTGGCCTGCTTGAGGCCGCATAGTGATTTCTGGAGTTTGCAGACCAAGTTGGGTGCAGGCATGGAAAGCCCAGGGGGTGGCTCCATGTAAATCTCCTCAAATAGATCATCGTGCAAGAACGCATTGTTTATGTCTAACTGGTGAATGAACCACTGTTTACTGGCTGCCAATGCCAGAACTAGTCTCACTGTGGTGAGCTTAGCCACAGGTGAAAAGGTATCCGTGTAATCAACGCCAAGCTGTTGGGTAAACCCATTTGCCACAAGGCGGGCTTTATAGCGTTCCACCGTGCCATCCGCCTTGTGTTTCGTTTTGTACACCCATTTGCATCCGATTGGTGTCTTGCCTGCAGGTAAAGACACTAAAGACCACGTATTGTTAGCAATTAAGGCATCCAGCTCCTTTTCCATGGCTTGGCACCAACATCAAAGCCTTGATGCTTCCTGATAAGTTGTTGGATCAGAATGCATGCTAATGTTCATAGCGTATGTCTTATAGTCAGGAGTTAACCAATCAAACAAAAAGGAGTGCTGAATGGGATGAGAAATGTTTGAGTGATATGAAGATGAAGCTGACTCATCTGTTAGCATATTGCAATAATAGTCCCTTAAGTAGGAGGGCCGCTGTCTTTGTCTGGTAGGCTTAGGGGTATCTTGGATGGATGGTGGTTGGGATGCAAGGTGTGGTTGTGGCTCATTAGAATGTGATGATGGAAGGTGGGACGCAAGGGTTGGCTGGGAATCATTGGAGTTGATTGATGATGGGGATGATGGATCAACAGGTTGAGAATGTATTGGTGGAATCACTGGATTTTCAGGAGGTGATATAGGTACGACTGTTGGAGAGGGTGGATCAGGAGGAAGGTGATAAGTTTCTGACGAGGTGAAGTCTAAAGACGCATTATATGGTATAGTGGAGTGAGGCTGAGAAGTATGACCAGCTGTGCTGAATGAAGAGGTCTGGAAGGGAAAGACATGCTCCTGAAAGGTAACATGTCTTGAGATGAATATGGAGTGGTTGTCTGTGTCTAGCAAGATGTATCCTTTGCTGTTTAGAGGGAAACCAAGGAATACACAAATTTTTGCTCTTGTGTCAAATTTTCCTTTCTGTGGATTGGTGTTATATGCGAATGCTTGACAGCCAAACACCTTGAGGTGGTTGTAGAGGGTCCTTTTGATAGAGGATGTCAAAGGGTGTCAGTTGGTTAAGGATAGGAGTAGGTAAGATATTTATGATGTATGCAGCGTGTTGTATACAAAACCCCCAGTATTGCAAAGGTAGATTGGATTGAAATCTCAAGGCTCTAGCAACAGTCAATAGGTGTTGCTGTTTTCTTTCGACTGGGCCATTCTGCTGTGGGGTGTAAGGACAGCTCTTTTGGTGGACAATGCCCTTTTTTGAAAAGAATTGAATCATGGATAGCTCTAAGGCATTATCTGATCTGATGACTTTTATTTTCTTGTTGAACTGAGTGTCAACATATTCGTAGAAGTTCTCAATCACTGGCCTAGCTTTTGATTTTGTCTTTAACAAATATACCCAGGTGAATCTGCTCATATCATCCACTAGGGTAAGAAAGTAGGTCTGCCCATAAAGTGTTTAGACTCTGTAGGGTCCCCATATATCCAAATGAATGAGATCAAAACATGATACTGAGGCTGACAGGGAAATGGGAAAGGGACTTTTCTTGTGCTTGGCCATAGGGCAGACCTTGCAATATGCATTCACATCACTAACAACAACAGATGAGTGCATTTTATTTATTTCATTTATTCTTGGCATGGACGCATGTCCAAGCCGCATGTGCCATAGCATAGAAGGAGAGTAACAATGAGTACTAGAAGACAAACAAAAAGGTAAAGGTTTCTCATCCAATGAACATGTGCTCACTGACGAAGAGGCTGTGTGTTTGACACTGTCTGGCAGCCAACAACATAGTAGAGGCCATTCTTCAACTCAGCTGAACCAATCTTCCTCTTAGAGTATTGGTCCTGAAGAATGCATTTATGATCACAGAAGTAAGCACAAATGTGAGAAACCAAAGAAAGCTGACTCAAAGAAAGAAGATTGAAGGAAAATGTTGGGACAAACAGGACGTCTGAAATGACCATGGAAGGATTGATTGTGACCGTGCCAACATGAGTTGCCACAGCTGATTTATTGTTAGGCATTTTTACAGTCACATTTTTGATAGGAACACAGGTATCAAAGATAGATAGAGACGAAGCAATATGATTGGTAGCTCCTGAATCTAAGATCCATACATTATGCATATTAGTTTGCAACTGACCTGCGAACTTATCAGACTTCATCACTGCTTGTGCACTCATGACCGCAGGTTGGGCAGATCCAGTTTCAGAAACATCTCCCTTGTCACTCAAAAGAGTCATCAACTTGCTGTACTGTTCTGCTGTAAGCATGGGCATAGGCACGCTAGGCTGTGCTACTATCAGCTGAGGATCTTGCCCCTCCTGTCCTCCTGAAAACTGTGCTTCCTGACCAGAAGATTCAACCATGTTTACCTGCGGTCTAGACTTATATCCGGGGGGGATATCCATACTTTTTGTAACAACGTTCAACTGTATGTCCACTCATGCCACAATGAGTGCAAACGGGCCTCTGGGAGAAATTATGGTATCCCCTGCTTGTTCCTCTTGACGAACCTCTTACATTCTGATTTCCACCCCTGTAGTTAAAACTACTGACAGCAAAACTAGCTGGACTGAATTCACATGAACTATCAGACATCAGTGCTGTGGCATTGTTCGTGAATTGTGGCTGATTATTACCACTCATGACTTTCCTCTCATACTGAAGAGCCATAGAAAACGCAGTGGATATGCTAGGTAATGGTGTCATTACAAATATTTGGCTTCTAACTGGATCAAATTCATTACTGAGGCCTTTTATAAACTTGATTACAAAATCTCCTTCCACAAATTTGGTTACCTTTCCAGCAATGTCACATGTACATCTACTGCAAGTACATTTTGGTATGGGTCTTAGAATCAACATCTCTTCCCACAGTGACTTCAATTTCATAAAATATTCATTAATTGACGTACCTTCCTGCTTCACGGCGTAAAACTGCTCCAATAGATCTGATAACCGAAAAGGATCTCCACCAGCGTATCTTAATGTCAGATCCTTCCATACAGCACAAGCAGTCTCGAACCACATGATACTTTGAGCGATTGCTGGGGTAACGCAGTTCTGAAACCATGATTGTACCATAGTATTGCACTGATTCCAGGCAAGGTAGCTCACATCATCTTCCTCAGGCTTCTCCATGGATCCATCGATGAAACATAACTTGTTCTTAATTGTGAGCGCCATCCTCAACGTTCTGCTCCAAGATTGGAAGTTGTGTCAGTTGAGCGGAGGCTGAACCAACACTGCTGCAGGACTTTCATTCGGATGCAAATACAACGGATTGGAAGCTGGATTTTCAACGTTATTACTCTTAGTGTTCGCAGTAGAAGTTGAAGCCACGATTGCAAAATCACCAAGGACAATTGACTACTCAAAATTGTGCGCAGACAATTATAAACGCTCTAATACCATATCAAATTTTCAACAATTCATCAAATTCGCGGTTCAATCGTACAAACTCGATTGAACAAATCAATGATTGAAATTCAAATCAAACTCAACATTAAAACTCAAGAAGCGAAAAATAAAGCTCAAGGAGCGAAGACAACAAGAGAAGAAGAGAGAATCTGGATGCAATTATGTAGTTTTATTTTGCTAACCTAAAAATGAATTACAAAGGCCATAACTGCCATGCTTTATACACGGTTGAAGAAGAAAGAGCGCAATTTACAAGAATATCCTTCTTAACCGTCAACTACAAGCTATTTACACAAGGGTACAACCGTAATTTCACTATTTTATTTAAACTGCCCGCCAACAGCCTTTCTTCCTTTCTTCAATCCTGCACTCAACCGTTTCTTGATCACTTAGCGCGCTTCACCCAATCCTTCTCTCAATCACTTGTCCACCACTTTGGATCATCAATTCACTTCTCCATCTCGCAGTTAGGCATCCCAGAATACCATTGTTAAGCACACCCCTTCTTCATCTTCATTGCTTCCTGCTGTCTTCTTCTGCAGCTATTTTGACATTATCGACTAGCAGACACTGTAGCAAAGAATTTCTAAAGAGTATGAGGAAAATAGGTTAAACAAGAATATTTAGTTTTCGATCATATCTATGAAACAGAAAATATTAGAACCAACACCACACTATTTTTGTAAGAATGCGCCTTTCTAGCTTTGAAAGGATTCTTTTCGTATTAGTTATTAATCAATTAATATCATAGAAACAAGTGATGCACATACAACAATTAAGATTGACAAACAATGCTTCATTTTCCCCCTAAAACTTACTTATACGTTGATTTTGATTTTCAGGTATGAGATTTTTACATTTTTGGTAGCATCTTTTTGTTTTTGTTTCAAGGACCAAATTAGTTTTAAAGGATAATCTTAATTGGGCCATCCTAAAAGGTATTATGCTAATTTTGGGCTATTTTTGAATATTTGAAGTGAAACGAAGAATGAATTAGTATAAGTAGTAAAATGTTAGATATTAAAAAAAATGTTAAATTAAAACGTTGGGGAAGGTTAAAAGAATGTGGATGAAAACCATCAGTTTTCCTTTTTATATTTAGGATTCACCTTTTATGTGCTCAATGTATAATTCAATTGTGTAGTTGAAATAGTAGTGAATGATTATAATTATAATTATAATTAAATATAAACACATGCAGGATATGAAGTACGGTTGAATTAGAGAGAGAGAAAAAAGGTTATAGAACGGACTTGATGGTTAAGCAGTTGCTGAAATTAAAAAATCCAAGAGAAACTTGTCTTGAATTATAGAACGCTGATTAATACATTTCGTGAAAACTTTATTTCAGAGTACAACTTTTGTTTACATTTCAGATTCCAAAAAAGTGTTGAAAGGTAAAAAGTGTGTAAAAGGGTCAAAAGGTGTTGAGAGGCATTCTTCATAATAATTGTTATAACTGTTACAACCGGTAAGTTTAAAAAAAAAATAATAATAATAATAATAATAATAATAATAATAATAATAATAATAAATAAAAATAAAGATGATAAATGCTAGTCTACCTAGGATTTGGGAATTAGGATAGAATTACATGGAAAACATATATCAATAGGAAACTAAAATATATCTTGAATGGAATATCCTAATTATCCTAGAAAAATACCTAAATTATCTTTTTTCTACAATCATCTATATAATATACCTAGTCTAAGCAAATTGGACACACACAAAACCTGCAAATCAGCCGTCCCTACAGCTAAGGGGGGAAAAAAACGTTGCCATCACTAAGGCAACAAAAAGAAAAAAAAAGATCATTTGCATTTTTCAAAACATTTATCTTTTTGCAATAGAAAGAAAAGAAAAAGAAAAAAGGGTGCAGCCTTTATTTTGCTCTTTCAACCGAGGTTAGGAAGAAAAGAATCGCGTAGGAGATTTGCCAAAAAGGTAGGTGCCTCTTCCCCCCTCAAACAGGTACGATCCATGCATGATTTGATGATATATTTTATGTGATTTACTTGTTTTAATTGTTTATATTATAGATGTGTATTTGTTTATAATTGAAAAGCATGGGGTAACTGTTTACTTGCTGCTATGTACGTGTATGCATATGAATTTGATGGTATGATTGGATTAGGGTGAGAGTACTATTGAAACAACTCAAAAGATTAGGGATTTACATACTTAGGGAGGTTTAAAAAATTTCGTTTTGGCCTTAGAATAACTTCATCTAGCCTGGAATAGGTAGGGATTGGTTGAAAATCGAAAAAAAGGGTCTGACAGACACGTTTCAGAGGGTGGCGCGTGGGGCCCACGCGCGGCCCCTGACGGCGCGTCCGAACACGTGATGACGTGTCCACCTTCAAAAGTTGCATCGCGTTATAACGAGTCCAACGCAACTGGTTTGAGATCAATCGGAGTTAAAACGAAGATTTTATGGAGGTTAGAAGGAAATATAAAAAAATAAAAAAAAAAGAAAATACTGTTGGACCGGCCAGGCTGCCGGACCGGACCGGATGGCCAGCGGACCGGACCAGGTAGCAGGCCGGCCCAAGCCGAAAAAAATAAAAAAATCTGGAAATTAATTTCTGAAATGAATAAATAATAAATAATTAATTAAAATTAGTTTAAAATTCTAGAAAAATATATTTAATTATCAAAAAATTCTAAATAAATTCCAGAAAATATAAAAGGTTAAAATTAAATTATTCCCACTTAATTTTTGAATTTTGAGAAATGTAAGTAATTAAAAATAATTAGTAATAAATAGAATTAAATAAAAGAAAATTAGTAGAAAATTCTAGAAAATTAATACAAGCTAAGAAAAAATAAAAGGAATGCTAAATAACTACTTTCCAATATTCGTAAATTTTATGAAGCCAAATATTGAGTGCCGGAGATGGTGAGGATGGGCGTACGGGCCCCAGACGATTAGTGTTGAGTGCTGGAGTTGGTGAGGATGGGCGTACGGGCCCCAGGCGATTTTGTTGTTGTATTCATGGCATGTGCATTGGGAGTGGGCTGAGATGTACGGGTCTCAGACGCTCGAGTGGAGTGGACCATGGTGTACGGGCCATGAGTATATGATTATGATGGATCATGGTGTACGGGCCATGGATACTTGGTTATGGTGGATCGTGGTGTACAGGCCACGGGCATCGGTTGGGGTGGATCGTGGTGTACGGGCCACGGGCATCCGCAAGGGTGGATTGTAGTGTACGGGCTATAGGCATCCATTCAATCCCGGGATCATGCATTGCATATAGGTCTAGGGCATATTGCATGACATGATTCTTGTTGCGTGTGACACGTTAATTGAGCATGCATCACGTACTTGCGCATTTTTATGTGGAGTGCTTTACTTACCGTATTTACTTTATCTTATGCATGTTATCTTATATTTATGTGATATGTGTTATATCATGTTTATGTGCTATGTGGCTATATCATTTCGATATGTACGTTTTGTATTTGTTTGAGGCGGGCATCTACTGGGTGATTTCTGTCACTCACCCCTACTTCCCAGGTGAGCCGGATGAGGACTATGAGCACATCTTCATTGAGGACGGGACGGACATATAGAGTGGGCTGGTTGAGAGCTGCAGCTAGGATATGAGGGGACTCTGCAGCTGTTTTGTTCTTATTTATACTTTGAGGATTTTCCACATACTACCTTACTGTTTTTATTCCCAGAATTTTTATTTAGCAATGTAATGACGGTTATTGGAGTTTAACATATGTTATGGTTTATGTTTCCGTAAAAAAATTTCTACGTCATTTTGACCAGTAAGAGATTGGTTGACGCTTTGTATTCTCCTTAGTGAGATACGGCGGGTGCACTGTTCCTGATATTAGGGCTCGGGAGCAGGGCGCTACAGGTGGTATCAGAGCCGAGGCTTCAGATCCGCCTCGGAAACATAGGATTAATTAGAACACTTAGACATAAGTTACGTTTTTACCCCTAATAAACAAGTAAATTTAAGCGATGATCTTAGACCTGAGTTATGATTGGGTCGTGGGAGGTGTGTGTCGATAGTGAGCTTTTCTTGTCTAATTATCGATTTATCCGCGTTCCACCTTTCAACTTATTATCGACAAATCTGTATTCGTCTCACGAACTCGAATTTCGGATAATGCCTCCACGTTGCGAGCCGCCAGCTGGAAACGGAGGACACAATGGCGATGATCAGCAGGGTTAGGGGACCATTTCTCAGGTCCTTGCAGATACCCTGGCCACGCTGACTACATTGATGGCCCACAGTAGATACAGATGGCTCACCTACAGCACCAGCAGCAGCCACCACCAGCACCACCACCCTAGGGGGCTTCGATTTTTCTACCGGAAGATGCCGAACTACCGGATACCTATGTTCAGGTGTACCACACGACTAGAGGAGCGAAGATCTGGCTCAAGAATGTGTCTGAGCAGTTGAGGTTGATGCAGGTTCTGGATGGTCTGAAGGTTGCTGTGGTTGTACCATTCTTAGAGGGTGATGCCGAGCAATGGTGGCAGGACGTGGCACGCAGGCTGACTCCACCGCCGACATGGACCTGGTTCAGATAGGAGTACCAGAAGCACTATGTTCCTGAAAGTGTCATTCAGAGGAGTATAACGGAGTTTCAGCTTCTGACACAGGGGTCCATGACTGGGGACCAGTATTTTGAGAGGTTCCATGCAATTGCGAGATACATGCCCGTCATCGTGTATAACGAGAAAGCGAAGATGCTGGAGTACAAGACCGGCTTGAGCTCTCGCATTCAGTCATTGATCATCTGCATCTAGCCTACCACTTTTGAAGAGTTGTTGGATGTGTGTCTTGAGGTCGAGGGTGATCTCGAGAGGGTTGCAGCGGTCAACGGGACTAAGAGACCGCGAGAGGAGTTCCGTCCTGGGAGATTGGAGAGATGATTGAAGATTCCCCGCCGCCATCTGACCAGGAAATCTTTCAGACCACCACAGCAGGGGCAGGGATCGGCATCTCAACCATTGACGATTGAGAGTCCCATAGCGACGGCGGCACAACCACTTAAGGCAGTTGGACTGCCACCCCCAGTATGTACACATTGTGGTTATTCGCACATAGTTCATTGCTAGAGAGCTCAAAAAGGTTTGCTGCAACTGTGGCAAACAGGGACATTACGCTAGAGAGTGTCCTACACCGGCACAAGCCCCTCCACCACAGGGTCAGAAGTAGCAGAGAGCAAAGGGAAGGACATTCCGGTGGTATGAGAAATTAAGGATGGCTTCTCTGATGAGCTACATGTTTCACCACCGAGCAGGGAAGCAGAGTTCGAGATTGATCTTATACCCGAAGGTGAACCAATCTCGAAAGCACCATAAAGGATGGCACCAGCAGAGTTAAAAGAGCTCAAGGAACAGTTACAGGAGTTGCTGGACCGAAAGTTCATCAGACCTAGTGTTTCGCCCTAGGGACACCGGTATTATTTGTGAAGAAAAGGACGGTAGTATGAGGCTATGCATCGATTATCGTGAGCTTAATAAGATCACGATAAAGAATAAATACCCACTACTGACGATCAACGAGTTATTTGATCAGTTGAAGAGTGCCATGGTATTGTCGAAGATTGATCTTCGATCATGCTACCATCAGTTGAGGATTAAGGCAGAAAACATAGCAAATATTGCATTCCGCACTCGATATGGGCACTACGAGTTCTTTGTGATGCCTTTTGGACTGACGAATGCACTTGCGGCCTTCATAGACTTGATAAACACAGTATTCAGGGAGCAGTAGGACCATTGTGTGATAGTGTTCATCGACGACATCTTGGTGTACTCACCTGATGAGGAGACGCATGTTGAACACTTGTGAGAGGTTTTGGAGACTCTCAGAAAGAAGAAGTTGTACGCTAAGTTTAGTAAGTGCGAATTTTGGTTGAAGATTGTGACCTTCTTGGGCCACGTGATTTCTGAGGAAGGTATTTCGGTTGACCCAAAGAAGATAGAGGCGATCACAGAATGGCCCCGACCTAATAACGTCACTGAGGTACACAGCTTTCTTGGCCTTACCGGTTATTACCGCAAGTTTGTGGAGGGATTTTCGAGGATTGCAGCACCACTGAGTCGATTGACTAATAAAAAGACTAAGTTTGTATGGACCTCCGAGTGTGAGAAAAGCTTTGCAGAGTTGAAGCAGAAATTGACGACTACACCAGTGTGGGCATAACCCTCCGGCACTGAAGGATTTGTCAGCTATAGCGACGCCTCGAAGAATGGGCTAGGATGCGTGTTAATGCAGGGAGATAGGGTTATCGCATATGCTTCGAGACAGTTGAAGCAATATGAGAAAAATTACCCGACCCATGATCTGGAGTTAGCAGCGGTGATGTTTGCGTTTAAGATTTGGCGCCATTACTTATACGGTGTGAAGCGCGAAGTCTTTATCGATCATAAGAGCTTGAAGTATCTATTCACACAGAAGGAGTTGAATATGCATCAGAGGAGATGGCTTAAGCTATTGTAGGATTATGACTGACCATTAGTTATCATCCGGGAAGGCAAACCGAGTTGCAGATGCCTTGAGTAGAAAGTCTAATCACGCTAGACAGACACCATTGGAGAAAGAGATGGCAGAATTTGATATTGACATTGTTGATTCCACTGCTAATGTTCTGGCGGCCTTGGTTATTACACCATCTCTGATTGAGAGGATTAAGGAGGCGCAGATGGAGGATGTGACGCTCAGAGATATCCGAGAGAGGATGTTGACCAGTCTGATTGAGGGCTTCCAGATTCATGACGATGGCAGTATCTGGTACCAAGGAAGGTTGTGTGTGCATGATGTTGAGGACCTGAGGAAGGAGCTATTGAAAGAAGTACACAATTCGAAATTATCGATTCATCTAGGTGCTACGAAGATGTATAATGATCTAAAGAAACACTATGGATGGAGTGGAATGAAGAGACACATCGCTGAGTTTATTGAGATATGCCTCTTTTTTTCAGCAGGTTAAGGCAGAGCATCAGAGGCCGGGAGGTTTGATGTTGCTGTTGGAGATACCAGAATAGAAATGGGAGCATGTGACGACATATTTTATTGTAAGGCACCCTAAAACAAGAAACTACAACGACAATGATCTGGGTCACTATCTACCTGTGCCGAGTGACATGACCTTGGAGAGGTTGGTGACGCTATACATCGATGATATTGCCAGTCTTCATGGGGTCCGAGTTAGTATCGTTTCAGACCGTAATCGGAGATTCACCTCTAGGTTTTGGTCAGCTTGTAAGAGAAGGTTGGGGATGGAGCTACGTTGAGCGCCGCTTTTCACCCGCACACCAACGGACAGCCAGAGAGGACCATTCAGACTTTAAAGGATATGTTGAGAGCGTGCGCAGTGGACTTCAAGAGGAACTGAGACGGTATGATCAAGTTAATTGAGTTCTCCTACAATAATAACCCCCACAGTGCCATCGGCATGACACCCTTTGAGGCGCTCTATGGACGTAAGCACAAGTCTCCTGTTCATGGGGACGAGGTTGGCGAGCGTACTATTACCGGTCCTAAGTTGGTGGAACAGGCTAGAGAAAAAGTGAAGTTGATACGTGATAAACTCAAGGTTGCTCAAGACAGAAGCAAGAGTTGGACAGATTCAAAGAGACGTCCTATAAAGTTCGCTGTGGGCGAGAAGGTTTACTTGAGGGTGTCTTCTATAAAGGGGTTACACGATTTGGTTTGAAGGGTAAGATGAGGCCTCGCTACATTGGTCTATGTGATGTACTCGAGAAGGTCGGTACCTTAGCCTACCGATTAGCATTACCCCCTGCCTTGCCCCAGGTGCACAGCGTATGTAGCGCCCCGCTCCCGAGCTCCATCCTCGGTAACGGTGCACCCGCCGTATCTCACACAGGAGAATACAAGGCGTCACATCAACCTGCTACACGTCAGTGCTGACATAGAAATTTTTTTTTCTTTTCGCGGAATCTTTAAACACAACACTAACTAGGATTTAATGAACCTCAATAAAATAAAAACATCACTATTAGGCTGACCAGGCCCTACAAGTCAAAGTCAATGTCTGAATTAAAAGTCTAAAAGAAATGTCTCAACGTACTAACGTAAAAATATAAATCTCAATGTCACCCCAAGAATATCATAAACAGCCCGTCTCTGCCCTCGCCGCAATCATATCTACTGGTCATTCGGCCCACTCCACGACATCGGCACCATCCTCGAGGAAAATATAATCATACTCCGTCTCGGCTACATATGGAATAGTAGGGGTGAGTGATGGTAATCACCCAGTAGGTGCCTCTCAAAACAATACAAAGAGTACATACCCAAAAAGATATCAACACATAACACATAAAACATGATAGCATGGCTTACACTGAAAGGTAAAGCACTCCACATAAAAATGCGCAAGTACGTGATGCATGCTCACATAACGTGTCACACGCAACTAGAAATATGTCAGGCAATATGCACCTAGACCTATATGCAATGCATGCCCCCGGGTCCTAAATCCAGCGTCGTGGTCTCTAGCCACCACTTGCCGTTTGGACACCCACGCCCTATAGACGCAGTATGTCTCATGACCCCGGTGCCCTATAGACACGGTAAGTCATCCCGATACCCACGCCCTATAGACGCAGTATACCTCATGCAATGCACGTGCCATGAATGCAGGAACACCACACAGCCGCCATTACTTCCCTCTGTACCACGTCCGTCTCCCATTACTTAGTCTACTTATTTTATTATTTTACTTTATTTACCTTTTTTTTAAAATTGGGTTCAGCCGAACTGGCCAAACCCTTTGTCCTTTTTATTATTATTATTATTATTATTATTATTATTATTATTATTATTATTATTATTATTATTATTATTATTATTTATTTAAATTGGGTTCAGCCGAAAAAAACAAAGAAGCCTAAAACATTACTACACCTTTACAATCAACACCAACATTTGAACACAAAATTAATGCACAAAATCGGTCCCCCTAGCAAATCTAATTTATTATTATTTTATTATTCTTTTTCTTTTCCTTCACTGCAATAATCGGCCCCCCTTTTTTTATTTTTATTTTTTATTATTTTTTTAATTAAGTTAAATTGGGTTGGCCGAAATGGCCAACCCTTTGCCTTATATGATTTACTTTTTTTTTTCTTTGTACCAATGCTGCAACACTCGGCGAAGATGGCCCAATTTTTTTTTTATTTTTTTTTAAAATAAGAAATCTGCCGTGACACACAAAAAAAAACAAACCATCACCTATTAATAACACATAACAAATTTAATAAAAAAAAATATACAATCGGCCCTCTCAACAACAAACGATACAACATATATTTATACAACATACACTTGCACTTTTCATCAACAAAGAGAATACATCAACAAGTTCATGATCAATTCAAGGATAAAAGAACAACAATAAACACGTCAAATACCGTTTTGAGCATGCAAACTTCATACCATTTTGAGGGAATAAATAGTATGCACCTACCTCGATCCTAGCAAGAACTTAAATACGAGAGACGATGTAGGCACGGTGATGGTGATGATATGGTTGTGGTTTCCACTCCTCTTGAATCCTTGGATCAAAAGTTTTTTTTTTTTTGGATGTCGCAAGTTTTGATGGGGGAGAAGGGGATGGAAGCTGCGTTGTTTTTGAGAGAAGGTGGGAGGGGAATTAGGGTTTGATATATATTAATAAGAGATTGGGGAATAGAGTGTGAGATGATAAATGAGGGAAATTAGGGATAGAATTTGGTTAATTAGTTTATTATCTTTTTTTTTTTCTACACATATATCACACGGCACCCACATTTATCTATTATATTTATTATCTTTTTTTTTGTTTTCACACGGGTATAACATCCTACCCCCCTTACAAAAAGTTTCGACCCCGAAACTTACCGTACCTTACTCAAAGAGGCGGGGATAGCGATCGCGCATTTGCTCTTCTAGTTCCCATGTCGCTTCATTCTCTCGGTGGTTGCTCCATTGAACCTTAACATAGGGAATAATCCTTCTTCTTAGCTCCTGCTCCTTCCGGTCAAGAATTCTAATCGGTACCTCTTCATAGGAAACATCTGGCCTGATCTTAAGTGGCTGAGCATCTAACACATGACTTGGGTCTGATACGTATCTCCTCAACTGTGAGACGTGAAATACATTGTGCACCTGAGCCAGCATCGGGGGTAGCGCCAGTCTGTAGGCCAAGTCTCCAACCTTCTCGAGTATCTCATAAGGTCCAATAAAACGAGGCTTCAACTTCCCTTTAACTCCAAAACGTGTCACACCCTTCATGGGTGACACCTTGAGATAGACTTTTTCTCCCTCCTCGAACTCCAAAGGTCGTCTCTTCATGTCGGCCCAACTCTTGCTCATGTCCTGAGCCGTTTTAAGACGTTCACGAATCAGTTTCACCTTTTCTTTAGTTTGCTCAATTATCTCAGGGGCCGTCAACACACGCTCGCCAACCTCGTCCCAGTGAACAGGTGACCTACACTTACGTCCATACAAGGCCTCGAATGGTACCATGCCTATGGCACTGTGATGGCTGTTATTATAGGAGAACTCAATCAACTTGAGCATGCTGTCCCAGTTCCCCTTGAAATCCAACGCGCACGCCCTCAACATGTCCTCCAGAGTCTGAATGGTCCTCTCAGACTGCCCATCGGTCTGAGGGTGGAAGGCAGTGCTCAATCGTAGCTCAGTCCCCATTCTCTTCTGACAGGCTGCCCAGAACTGAGAAGTAAACTTCGGATCACAATCAGATACTATGCTGACTGGCACTCCATGGAGGCAGACAATGTTGTCGATGTACATAGTCACTAACCTCTCCATAGTAAGTCCGGTAGGGATAGGTAAGAAATGAGCAGATTTTGTCAATCGATTCACGATCACCCATATCACATCATTCCCATTTCTTGTCCTCGGAAGCCCAACCACAAAGTCCATTGTCACATGCTCCCACTTCCATTCGGGTATCTCCAGTGGTCGCATCAGTCCGCCCGGCCTCTGATGTTCTGCCTTAACTTGCTGGCAAACAAGGCACCTTTCCACAAACTCAGCGATGTGCCTCTTCATGCCGTTCCACCAATAATGTTTCTTCAGATCATTATACATTTTTGTGGCACCAGGATGGATGGACAATTTCGAATTATGTGCTTCTTTCAACAATTCCCTCCTGAGGTCCTCAACATCCGGCACGCACAACCTTCTTTGGTACCACATACTGCTGTCATCATGAACCTGAAATCCATCTACCTGGCTGGTCAGCATTCTTTCTCGGATATCCCTAATTGCGGCGTCATCTTTCTGTGCTTCCTTAATCTGATCCACTAGAGTTGGAGTGATAATCAGTGCTGCCAGAACATCTGCAGTAGAATCCACAAGATCCAAGTCAAACTCTGCCATTTCCCTTTCCAGAGTCGCTTGCCGAGCATGGCTCGATTTTCTACTTAAGGCATCCGCAACCCGATTGGCCTTCCCTGGGTGATAGCTGATGGTCAAATCATAATCTTTCAATAACTCTAACCATCTCCTTTGGCGCATATTCAACTCCTTTTGCGTGAACAAATACTTAAGGCTTTTATGATCAGTGAACACTTCGCACTTCACTCCATATAAATAGTGGCGCCAGATTTTCAGTGCGAACACCACCGCTGCTAGCTCCAGATCATGAGTCGGATAGTTCTGCTCATAGGGTTTTAGCTGTCGTGAAGCATACGCAATGACCTTGTCGTTTTGCATCAACACGCATCCTGAAATATAAGAGTTAGACCACATCTTTAATTGTATACAAAATCAATTGAAATTATATACATTTACCTAGCCCGTTCTTAGAAGCGTCACTGTAAATGACAAACCCTTCTGACGCGGAGGGCTGAGCAAGAATAGGGGCTGTGGTCAGTCTCCTTTTTAATTCAGCGAAGCTCTCACACTCGGCGGTCCATTCAAACTTCGACTTCTTCTGCGTCAATCGGCTCAGAGGCACTGCAATAGATGAGAAGCCCTCGACAAACTTCCTGTAGTATCCAGCCAGACCGAGAAAACTCCTCACTTCAGTCACATTAGTGGGTCTAGGTCACTCGGTGATCGCCTCTACCTTCTTCGGATCCATAGAAATTCCCTCTTCAGAGACCACATGACCCAAAAAGGCTACGCTTTTCAACCAGAACTCACATTTACTGAACTTGGCGTACAATTTGCTTCTCCGAAGGGTCTCTAGGACCTCCTTCAAATGCTCAGCATGAATCTCTTCGTCAGAGGAGTATATCAGAATATCATCGATGAACACAACTACGAACTTATCCAGCTGTTTCCGAAATACTGTGTTCATTAGGTCCATAAAGGCGGCTGGGGCGTTGGTTAATCCAAATGGCATAACCAGAAATTCGTAGTGGCCATAACGTGTTCGGAATGCAGTCTTTGCTGTATCCCCTGATCTGATCCTCAACTGATGGTAACCGGATCGTAAATCAATTTTGGAAAATACTTTAGCCCCCCGTAGCTGATCAAAGAGATCCTCGATTCGAGGTAATGGATATTTGTTCTTGATGGTGATCTTATTGAGCTCCCGGTAATCTATGCATAACCTCATGCTTCCATCCTTCTTTTTCACAAACAGGACTGGAGCACCCCAAGGTGATACACTGGGCCGAATAAATTTACGGTCCAGCAGTTCCTGTAACTGCTCCTTCAACTCCTTCAGCTCTGCTGGTGCCATGCGGTAGGGTGCCCTGGAAATGGGTTCAGCACCGGGTACAAGATTAATCTCAAACTCTACTTCTCTTTCTGGGGGTAGTCCTGGTAACTCCTCAGGAAAAACGTCTGTAAATTCCTTTACTACGGGAATTTGGTCAATCTGTGGAACCTCCTTCTCGACACCCATTGAGAAAATCAGAAATCCCTCTCCTCTTTTCTTTAGTGCTCGGAAAGCCTGAGCTGCAGTCAGATAGATTTTCTGAGGTGCCTTCTTCAATTTAGAGTTCCCTTGAAAAGTAGTTTCCCACAACTCCGGTGTCTTCATGCTGACCTGGAGTCGTCGGCAATCAATATTGGCATGATACTTTGCCAAAAAGTCCATGCCCAGAATAATGTCAAAGTCGTGCATCCGGATCGGTATCAAGGTCGCAGAGAACTGCAGACCGTTAATCTCTAATTCACATCCCTTGTAATGATGATGGGACACGAGTACTTGGTCGCCAGCGGCTTGTATACGGTAGGGAGTCTCAAGCCATTCAGGGAGAACATCCAGATTCTTGGCAAACCTCTTTGCCATAAACGAGTGACTCGCCCCACTATCGAACAGAACATTGGCTGGTACTTTGTTAATTAAAATCACACCTAACACGTTTGAGGTTTAGCACATACATGCAATAACAACACATAGAATTTAATGCAACTTCGAATTTAAATACTTAAATAAATATACCTGTAACCACGTCGCCTGACTCCTCGACCTCTGCATCTGTCATCGCATGGACCCGAGCATTGGTCCGGCCTCGGCCTCCTTGTTGTGCCTGAGTCTGCGGATTTACTTGAGCTGCTGCAGAGCATTCCTTGGCGAGATGTCCTTGCTTCCCACAAAATTATAGCAAGCCCTCTGAGCCTTTCAACATTGCCCCGGATGAATACGTCCGCATAGTGTACACTGTGAGGCAGGTGCCACAGCTCTCACTGGCTGCGCATCAGTCGGTACTAGTCCCTCAATCATCGGTATCTGACTCACTGTACCCTGCTGTCGCTCTGGTCGGAAAGGTTGCCCGGACTGAGGGCGTCGGGGCACCTTCAGCCATCTTCCTGATTTGCCCGCATGCAAATCCTCACGAGGTCTCTTAAGTCTATCCAGTGCAGCAGCTCTATCCAAGTTCCTCTCAACCCGTCTGCATACCTCCAGTAGTCCCTCAAATGTCGTGGGCTCCGCACAAACAATAGCTTGCTGGATGCGAAAACTCAAACCGGTCTGGAACTTCAGCATCTTGGCCTCCTCATTGTCCATGATACATGACATGTACTGACCCAGCTCGTGAAACTTCTCAGAATACTGATCGACTATCATGGACCCCTGTGTCAGCATCTGGAACTCTGCCATCCTTCTCTGAATAGCGCTGCTCGGGACATAGTGCTTCTTATACTCCTCCACAAACTGCTCCCAAGTCACCAGTGGAGTCAATCTGCGCTTCACTCCATTCCACCATCTTTCAGCTTCCCCTTCCAGAAACGGGGTCGTTATCTCCACTTTCAGATCCGCAGGTACCTGTATAAGCCTTATCTGTTCGGTCACATTTTTGAGCCAGATCTCGGCTTCCTCAGGCCGAGTGGTACCCCTGAACATCGGTATCCGGGAGTTCTGCATCTCCCTGTAGTAGAACCGCAAGCCTTGCTGCGGTGGTGGTGGCGGTGGTTGTTGTTGTTGCTGTTGAGTTTGCTGAAGTATCTGAGCGATCTGTGCCTGTTGCTGTGCCATCTGAGTGTACTGTTGCGCCATCTGTGTTTGCTGATTTGCTATCAAGGCCGTCAGATTGGCCAGCGTATCAGCAAGGTTTTGGGGGATCGCCCCTTGTCCATGATGCTCGTCTCCGTTATGTCCTCCATTCCCTGGTGGTTCACGCCGTGGTGGCATTGTCTGTAGATATGTCAAAACATGTTATACAAAATTTAAGTTTAGGAGTGTCGTAAAGAGATATAAAATTTGGAGGGCAAAACAGTAATCTATAACGTATACTCACTAACGGCACACACCACCCAAAACCCAATCATAGCTTATGTCTACTTCATTTTATTTAAGTTAAAATATCATTTGAAAACAGATCGTCACTTATTTCTAGGGGTGATTAACTAAACTCACATTCCCGAGGCGTATCTGAAGCCTGGGCTCTGATACCACCTGTAGCGCCCCGCTCCCGAGCTCCATCCTCGGTAACGGTGCACCCGCCGTATCTCACTCAGGAGAATACAAGGCGTCACATCAACCTGCTACACGTCAGTGCTGACATAGAATTTTTTTTTCTTTTCGCGGAATCTTTAAACACAACACTAACTAGGATTTAATGAACCTCAATAAAATAAAAACATCACTATTAGGCTGACCAGGCCCTACAAGTCAAAGTCAATGTCTGAATTAAAAGTCTAAAAGAAATGTCTCAACGTACTAACGTAAAAATATAAATCTCAATGTCACCCCAAGAATATCATAAACAGCCCGTCTCTGCCCTCGCCGCAATCATATCTACTGGTCACTCGGCCCACTCCACGACATCGGCACCATCCTCGAGGAAAATATAATCATACTCCGTCTCGGCTACATATGGAATAGTAGGGGTGAGTGATGGTAATCACCCAGTAGGTGCCTCTCAAAACAATACAAAGAGTACATACCCAAAAAGATATCAACACATAACACATAAAACATGATAGCATGGCTTATACTGAAAGGTAAAGCACTTCACATAAAAATGCGCAAGTACGTGATGCATGCTCACATAACGTGTCACACGCAACTAGAAATATGTCAGGCAATATGCACCTAGACCTATATGCAATGCATGCCCCCGGGTCCTAAATCCAGCGTCGTGGTCTCTAGCCACCACTTGCCGTTTGGACACCCACGCCCTATAGACGCAGTATGTCTCATGACCCCGGTGCCCTATAGACACGGTAAGTCATCCCGATACCCACGCCCTATAGACGCAGTATACCTCATGCAATGCACGTGCCATGAACGCAGGAACACCACACAGCCGCCATTACTTCCCTCTGTACCACGTCCGTCTCCCATTACTTAGTCTACTTATTTTATTATTTTACTTTATTTACCTTTTTTTTAAAATTGGGTTCAGCCGAACTGGCCAAACCCTTTGTCCTTTTTATTATTATTATTATTATTATTATTATTATTATTATTATTATTATTATAATTATTATTATTATAATTATTATTTATTTAAATTGGGTTCAGCCGAAAAAAACAAAGAAGCCTAAAACATTACTACACCTTTACAATCAACACCAACATTTGAACACAAAATTAATGCACAAAATCGGTCCCCCTAGCAAATCTAATTTATTATTATTTTATTATTCTTTTTCTTTTCCTTCACTGCAATAATCGGCCCCCCTTTTTTTATTTTTATTTTTATTTTTTATTATTTTTTTAATTAAGTTAAATTGGGTTGGCCGAAATGGCCAACCCTTTTCCTTATATGATTTACTTTTTTTTTCTTTGTACCAATGCTGCAACACTCGGCGAAGATGGCCCAATTTTTTTTTATTTTTTTTTAAAATAAGAAATCTGCCGTGACACACAAAAAAAAAACAAACCATCACCTATTAATAACACATAACAAATTTAATAAAAAAAATATACAATCGGCCCTCTCAACAACAAACGATACAACATATATTTATACAACATACACTTGCACTTTTCATCAACAAAGAGAATACATCAACAAGTTCATGATCAATTCAAGGATAAAAGAACAATAATAAACACGTCAAATACCGTTTTGAGCATGCAAACTTCATACCATTTTGAGGGAATAAATAGTATGCACCTACCTCGATCCTAGCAAGAACTTAAATACGAGAGACGATGTAGGCACGGTGATGGTGATGATATGGTTGTGGTTTCCACTCCTCTTGAATCCTTGGATCAAAAGTTTTTTTTTTTTGGGATGTCGCAAGTTTTGATGGGGGAGAAGGGGATGGAAGCTGCGTTGTTTTTGAGAGAAGGTGGGAGGGGAATTAGGGTTTGATATATATTAATAAGAGATTGGGGGAATAGAGTGTGAGATGATAAATGAGGGAAATTAGGGATAGAATTTGGTTAATTAGTTTATTATCTTTTTTTTTCTACACATATATCACACGGCACCCACATTTATCTATTATATTTATTATCTTTTTTTTTGTTTTCACACGGGTATAACAGCGTATTTCACGTTTCTCAGTTAAGGAGGTATGTTCCAGATCCGAGCCATGTTGTAGATGCGCCACTGTTGAGAATTCGACTGGACACGACCTATGAGGAGACTCCTATCAGGATCGTGGATCGCAAAGACCAAGTATTAAGACACCAGGTCATCCCTTATGTTAAAGTCCAGTGGACAAATCACAAAGAGCGCGAGGCGACTTGGGAGCTCGAGGAGCAGATGCAGGAGCGCTATCTATACCTCTTCGAATAAGGTACGTCAAGTTTCGAGGACGAAACTTTTTGTAAGGTGGGTAGGATGTTACAACCGGTAAGTTTAAAATAATAATAATAATAATAATAATAAATAAAAATAAAGATGATAAATGCTAGACTACCTAGGATTTGGGAATTATGATATAATTACATGGAAAATCTATATCAATAGGAAACTAAAATATATCTTGAATGGAATATCCTAATTATCCTAGAAAAATACCTAAATTATCTTTTTTCTACAATCATCTATATAATATACCTAGTCTAAGCAAATTGGACACACACAAAACCTGTAAATCAGTCGTCCCTACAGCTAAGGGGGAAAAAAACGTTGCCATCACTAAGGCAACAAAAAGAAAAAAAAAAGATCTTTTGCATTTTTCAAAACATTTATCTTTTTGCAATAGAAAGAAAAGAAAAAGAAAAAAGGGTGCAGCCTTTATTTTGCTCTTTCAACCGAGGTTAGGAAGAAAAGAATCGCGTAGGAGATTTGCCAAAAAGGTAGGTGCCTCTTCCTCCCTCAAACGGGTACGATCCATGCATGCTTTGATGATATATTTTATGTGATTTACTTGTTTTAATTGTTTATATTATAGATGTGTATTTGTTTATAATTGAAAAGCATGAGGTAACTGTTTACTTGCTGCTATGTACGTGTATGCATATGAATTTGATGGTATGATTGGATTAGGGTGAGAATACTATTGAAACAACTCAAAAGATTAGGGATTTACATACTTAGGGAGGTTTAAAAAATTTCGTTTTGGCCTTAGAATAACTTCATCTAGCCTGGAATAGGTAGGGATTGGTTGAAAATTGAAAAAAACAGGTCTCACAGACGCGTTTCAGGGGGTGGCGCGTGGGGCCCACGCGCGGCCCATGACGGCGCGTCCGAACACGTGATGACGTGTCCACCTTCACAAGTTGCGTCGCGTTATGACGAGTCCAACGCAGCTGGTTTGAGATCAATCGGAGTTAAAACAAAGATTTTATGGAGGTTAGAAGGAAATATAAAAAAAATAAAAAAAATACTGTTGGACCGGCCAGGCTGCCGGACCTGACCGGATGGCCAGCGGACCGGACCAGGTAGCAGGCCGGCCCAAGCCGAAAAAAAATAAAAAAAAATCTGGAAATTAATTTCTGAAATGAATAAATAATAAATAATTAATTAAAATTAGTTTAAAATTCCAGAAAAATATATTTAATTATCAAAAAATTCTAAATAAATTCCAAAAAATATAAAAGGTTAAAATTAAATTATTCCCACTTAATTTCTGAATTTTGAGAAATGTAAGTAATTAAAAATAATTAGTAATAAATGGAATTAAATAAGAGAAAATTAGTAGAAAATTCTAGAAAATTAATACAAGCTAAGGAAAAATAAAAAGAATGCTAAATAACTACTTTCCAATATTCGTAAATTTTATGAAGTCAAATATTGAGTGCCGGAGATGGTGAGGATGAGCGTACGGGCCCAGACGATTAGTGTTGAGTGCTGGAGTTGGTGAGGATGGGCGTACGTGCCCCAGGCGATTTTGTCGTTGCATTCATGGCACGTGCAATGCATTGGGAGTGGGCTGAGATGTACGGGTCTCAGACGCTCGAGTGGAGTGGACCATGGTGTACGGGCCATGAGTATGTGATTATGATGGATCATGGTGTACGAGCCATGGATACTTGGTTATGGTGGATCGTGGTGTACGGGCCACGGGCATCGGTTGGGGTGGATCGTGGTGTACGGGCCACGGGCATCCGCAAGGGTGGATTGTAGTGTACGGGCTATAGGCATCCATTCAATCCCGGGATCATGCATTGCATATAGGTCTAAGGCATATTGCATGACATGATTCTTGTTGCGTGTGACACGTTAATTGAGCATGCATCACGTACTTGCGCATTTTTATGTGGAGTGCTTTACTTACCGTATTTACTTTATCTTATGCATGTTATCTTATATTTATGTGATATGTGTTATATCATGTTTATATGCTATGTGGCTATATCATTTCGGTATGCACGTTTTGTATTTGTTTGAGGCGGACATCTACTGGGTGATTTCTGTCACTCACCCCTACTTCCCAGGTGAGCCGGATGAGGACTATGAGCACATCTTCATTGAGGACGGGACGGACATATCAGAGTGGGCTGGTTGAGAGCTGCAGCTAGGATATGAGGGGACTCTGCAGCTGTTTTGTTCTTATTTATACTTTGAGGATTTTCCACATACTACCTTACTGTTTTTATTCCCAGAATTTTTATTTAGCAATGTAATGACGGTTATTGGAGTTTAACATATGTTACGGTTTACGTTTCCGTAAAAAAATTTCTACGTCATTTTGACCAGTAAGAGATTGGTTGACGCTTTGTATTCTCCTTAGTGAGATACAGCGGGGTGCACTGTTCCCGATGTTAGGGCTCGGGAGCGGGGCGCTACAATAACTGCCACCAAGTATTGATTTGTCATGTCTTAAAGATCCGTAACTTCAATTAATATAATTTAAATTGTATTAGAGACCTCTTTTAAGAACTTAGCAACTTTAATTTGTGTGTGGCTTTGTTATTGTATATAGATGTTAGGTGATGCATGAAAGCATGTTATGTACACTTAAATGATTGAAAATTTATGTATTTTTTTTTTTGGTTAACTAATAGTTACTGAATGCATGGTCACAATAAATTTAAAAGCAACGTAAGAGAACATAAAATGTGAATCAAGTAAAAAAGGTTAAACGAAAGATGATGTCACTTATCCAGTAAATTGTATGCATTTGAAAAAGTATGAGATACTAATGACGGTTCACCATATACTGAGATGATACCCAACGATAATAAAGATGAGGAAATCATGGGCTTAAAAATTAATTCCATTCGGAAGGACCAACCTAGGTAGATACAGAAGACTAATCCCAGGTAGTAAAAAGAAATGTGATTCAACCAAAAGATTTAATCGTAAAGAATATGACATAGAAATAGAGTACAAATGAATCAAGCTTTTAACGAATAATTCAGGTTCGATTCCTTAGCGATTCGATTCGAATTAATTTATGGCGAATTCAAATTCGAATTCGATTCATTATTCAATCAAAAGTGTGGGACGAATTTGTAGAGATTGAGCTACCAGATAGGCAAAAACATTGCAGTATATTCATTGCAAAAAAAAAACTCTCTATTCAACCAACTCGTGCGACTACACATATGGACATACATTTGGAAAACACATGCACTATGCGAGCATCAAATTTGAAGAGTCAGACCAATCTTATTTTTCAACCTAAAGATTCAAAGGTTGAAGCACCGATTCTGTTTTCGGAAAAATACAATCATGCTAAGGTTAGAGAAGCTGCTGCACATTGGGTTCTCATGAATGAAAAACCATTCAATGCTGTTGAAGAAGATGGATTTCACTTCTTTATGAATGTCGCCCAACCCGAATTTAATAAGATTTCCCCAATGCAAGTGAAACTCGACTGCATGACTGTTTTTGAAGAGGAAAGGAAAAAAGTTGAAGACCCTTTTGAGGAGTGTCAGTAAGATTCCATTGACTACCGATATTTGGACTTCGTCATCACAGAAATTATCGTACATGTGTCTCACCGGCCACTTTGTTGATGGTGATTAGAAGCTTCAAAAGAGAGTATTGAGTTTTGTTGAAATACCTCCCCCGCATTCAGGTATTGAAGTTGCTGGAGCCTTAAGTAAATGTATTAAATATTGGGAACTTGATGGCAAAGATCTTAGTGTCTCGATTAATAATGCAAGTTACAGTGATGCTGCGATTAGAATTCTAAAAGAGACATTCTTAAGAGCTCGCAATTTGCCGTTAGGAGGTAAACTTTTCCATGTCAGATGGTGCGCTCACATCCTTAATATAATTGAGCAAGATGGTCTGAAGTCCATTAAGGAAGCCATTTTTAATGTTAGAGAGACCGTTAAATTCATTAATTATCATGTCCGTCTGAAAAGGTTCGTGATATTTTTAAGCAGAAGAATCTTTCTGTCAGAAAAATGATACTCGATTGTCCCACACATTGGAATTCAACTTATGATATGTTGTTAGTTGCTTTAGAATTTAAGTCTGCATTACCTGTTATTCAAGCATTTGAACCTGGATAAGTAAATTGTCCAAGTGAAGAGGAATGGAGAAGAGTCGAACAAGTTGTTAGTATACTTGAAGTTTTTAGTCATGCGACTAATATTATTTCTGGAAGTGATAACCAACAACAAATAAATATCTTATTGTTGCTGACCGGGTGAAAGAAGTTCTAGATGGTAGATATGACGATTCGGATGATGCTATTCATGGAATGATTAAGGATGTGAAAGAAAAATTTGACAAGTATTGAAAGGATGCAAATCTTTGATGGCTATTGATGCTGTTTTAGACCCAAGATATAAGATGGTGATGGTTAAGTTTGTGTTTGGCTCGATATACCTAAAAGCACATGTTGTATTCCATGTTTCAAACGTAAGAGCGGCTTTGACTAAGTTTTATAATGAATATAAGGACGTCAGTGATCTTTCATGTCAAAGATCTAACTTGGAGAGTCGTGGATCATCTTCAAGTGGCTTGTTAGGTAAGGATGATGGTTGGTCTTCTAAATTCTATGAGTTTGTACAATCCGTGGAAAGTGTTCAGCTTGAAAAATCAGAATTAGAAACCTACCTTGAGGAAGGACTATATAGGACGAAAGGTGGCGATGCATCTTCAAATTTTGACTATTTAGATTGGTGGAGAAGTAACGAGTTAAAATACAGAATTTTGTCGTAGATGGCATGTGTATCTTAGCTATTCCAGTAAGTACGGTTGTATCTGAGTCTACTTTTTGTGCTGGAAGTAGAGTCAGCGATGCTTATCGATCTAAGTTATCTACATAGACTGTTCAAGCACTTATATGTGGAGGAGATTAAATAAAGAAGCTTAATGGGAAGAAGAAAAAGTCACAGATATTATATTTCTTTCATATACAAGAGAGGTGATGTTACAACCCGCGTTTCTGGGTCAGTGAAAAGTAAAATAAGATGATGAAAAATAGGTCGCAAATGTGATGCCGATGGAATTTAAACTTTTAGTTAAGAAAAATAAAGACATCGACATTATATATCGGGGTTAGAAACGGTCGGAAAAATAACCGAAGGATAAGTTATCGGATATAGCGAGACTTGATGGGACTAGATAACAAACATTTCGGACATACGATACGTTTAAATAAATTAGTCGATAACAACTTAAGTCGATAGTTATAAAAGTAAACCAAATAAAAATACCCGATACGATAATGCTAATACATAACAAAACTCCACCCATATTTTTTTTATCCCCTAGCTGCCGCCCCCTCACCCCTCCACTATTCTTGAAATTCGGTTGGTCAAAAGAAAAGAGAAATAATATTTTCCCCATGCACTATTCCCATCACCTTTTGCTTTTAGTCTCATTCATTTTCCATTCCTGCACACAACCCCCTTGCACGCCTGTTTCAGACTTTCCCTTTTCCCAAGACTAATTCCACCAAAGCCAAAATACCTTACATATTTTATTAATATACTTTAACTTTTCCACACTCCAATATCATCTCACAGTACATCACTTTTTCTTTTTCTTACATCATTACTTTTAACACTTTCCCAAAACCCCTCTACCCATGTGACCGTTCCCCCCTCCCACGGTTGTTTTTTTTTAAACTCCAACCATTCAACCACTCTTACACCAAAATGTATTTCTCCTACACCACCATTATTGTGTCTCTTCCCAACCACACACAAAAACAAGCATTTTCTTCTTTTTCCTCCCACTCACTCACGGGTGCTTGCCAATGAATAAGATAAAACTTCTTTCCTCCACCTTCTCTCTCCCAACTTACCCTCTTATGCTTCTTTCCCCTCTCCATCCGAGAACACCAACACCAAAGGAAGAAGAAGACTTTCAAATTCAAGTCAAGAATTAAGTTTGCATGTGTAATATCCAACAAGGTAAGGGTTCCATAATCACTTATAAGACATTTTTCTCTACCTTCTCAAAAAGCTCCAACTCTTTCCGTTTTTCCCTCTAGGCCGTGGGTTCCTTGAGTAGGAAGAAGAAGTCTCCTTAAGTTGAAAAGTGAGGCCATTTCAAGGATTTTCATAGGTAAGTGTCTTAAGGTTTAAATTTAGATTCTCTTTAGTAATTTATCTCAAATTGACCAATTGTTAAATCTTTGTTGGTCACCAAGTCGTGAGCCACCAAGGAGCAAAGATAGGACCTTGTACTATTTTTTTTAGTCTCAAGGCCAAGGTTCAAAACAAAGGCAAGTATTCTTCCTAGATCCTACATGGATTTCTAAGATCTAAATGTTTATGTTTATACTAAGTTGGATCATTCATGGCATATGTTCAAGTTGATTTTCAACAATATGTAACAATATATGTTTTAAGAGATCCATTTGTATATTATATATTTAAATATATATACGGTAACTAATACATATATGTATGTGTATATATATATATATGTGTGTGTGTGTGTAATATATATACACACATACGGTATACACAAACATACGGGTATATAGATATGTGTGAGGGTATAGTTTCAGTTTTAATGTTATGTTTTGAAACAAAAAAAATTGAGATTTGGCATTTCACCATGAGAACCTCTCGGTTTGGGGCTAAGAAGGTAGGAGAGGGAATATTGCTCTTTAGGTTAGAATGCACTTTAATAATTGTCAGCAAGAAGATGCCAAACAAAGAAGAGGAAATAATAAATAGAAAGTTATCGTTGGGGGTACAAAGGGGAGGGTACGGTCGGCGAAAGTGGGTGGGTAGCTTTTATGGTTAAAAGAATGATGTAGGAAGCTTTTTATTGATAAAAGAAGTTAAAGTGCAAATTTTTTTTTCTTCCACACTTGAATAATAATAAAAGGAATAGACATGAGAGGAATAAAGGTGTGTACTTATGAGTACACGGCCTGAAGGATGGGGCTGGAAAAAAAATGTATTGTTTGTACAATAATAAACTATATAGCTAAATGTTGTACAAATTACATATGAGCCGCAAGCATATGTAGCAATGCTCAATATGTTAAATTATTATTTAAACATCAATCCACATACTGTTTTATACATAATTTTTCTATATACATAACTGACATTAAGTGAGGGTAGTTTGCTAAATAATTATGTATTCATAAAGAGACTTGAAAACATACTATCTGTGAGTATTATTTGTGTGTGTGAATTTATGTATGAAATATTAAGTAAAGTGAAGTGTGTGGACGTGTATATTTCGGCCAAGAATGGCAAATGTTTCACGGAGATATTTTCAAGAAATATTAAAGTGTACATAACATTTTTGGTATGTAACAAAGAAGATATATAATTATATGTAAACAATATATACGGCCCTTGGCCACTTTAAGGCTATTTGTGTACTAAAAATGTTTTTAATTCGTGTTATATACATATATATTTAAAAGTTTTTTTTAAAATAAAAAGCATTTATAAATGTGATAATATATGTTTTATTTGTACCTATATACATTTAAAGAATATTCACATGTATGGAAGTATGTATTATACATACTAATATACATATATATACATGTTCAAATACGATGTTATGATGTTAACGATTTTATTTCATGTTAATGGTATTCTTATGTGTTATAGATTATTATGTGCAAGTTAAGATGTAAGTTATGAGATTCCTACATGGTATGTTAAGGAAATAGGAAGTTTATGTCCTAGGTACTTAAGTTATGCATTATGAAGTATATGTGGAGAGTGGATATTATGGAAGCCTAGTTATAGTATTTCTTTAAGTCATGATAAGTAGATTGTATTGATGTGTAATTTTTAAGTATGACAAGTAGACCGTGTTTAAGTAAGTGATGTTACTAGTAGTATGACCAAGATACCCTTATACGACCGAGTCTCACATTGCATGAAGTCAAGGTTTGAAAAGTTCTGTTTTACGTTACATGTTTTAAAGCTCATATGCATATGAATGAAAAGTATGTTTCAAGGAAAAAGGCAATGCTTTCTAGTATGTTTACGACAGGATTTACGACATGATTTAAGACATGTATGAAAAGTATGGAAATGTAACGAATAGTATCTACGAGACGGAAGTTTCTTAATGCGACAAATGTAAGGTTCTTGTGAATACCTTGTGAAGAACATGGCTCTTGAACCTTACATTACATGTTGGGTATCGTGTTGTACCTTGTGAAGAACTTGGTTGTCGAACCCTTCTATGTATGATGAGTTGGGTTGTACCTTGTGAAGAGCTTGGCTGTCGAACTCATTTAGTATGTGTCTTGAACACCTTGTGAAGAGCTTGGGTTCTTGAACTACGAGTCAACGTAAAGTTACCTACTCGGATGATGTACGGATCATCGTTTACGTACCTTTACGGAGATGCTTTCCGGACGTCACTAGATATTGTTCTTACATTTCAATGGCCATCACGTATGCATGAAAAGTATGACCAAGGAAGTTTTGACACGTTATTGCATGATTTTTAAGAAAAGAAGCTATGTTGAAATTATGATCATGATGCATTATACATTTATGCATGTCAAGACTCCTTTAATGATGTAGTAGAATTAAGTTGTGATGAATAGAGTTAAGAAGGTAACTCTTAAGTTAAGGAAATCGTGAGGCTAAAGTTTATGAATTTTAGCTAGATCTGGAGATTTTTTTTTCTCTCGTATGTGCAGTATTACTTGTCTGTCATAATCTGTTAATGATGTATGAACTATGGTAGTGATGTTTAACTCTGAGTATATACGAAAAGACAAACACTATATTTCTTTGTCTACCTACTTCTGGTTTACATTTATACCAAGTTATTTTACTTGCTTAAAAATGGAGACGTGATTATCTAATTGATATATGTGGTTAATATGTTTTGACACCCCGTCTCCCCATGTATGATCCACATGTCGTATCCAGTAAGCCTACTTGCTGAGCGATTAAAAGTCGGTGGCTATCGCTCATACTTGCCTCATTTATCACTTTCCAGATAACAGGTGTCTCTATACAGACTTGTTGCGGACATGCTAGACATACCGAGAGATTTCTTTGAAGGCGTTGGGTCTCGATCTAAGATGTATTTCAGCAGACTTCAGTATTCAGTAGATGATGACTTGTACGGATTATGAAGTAGTGCATTACATGTCGATTACGATTTGTTTATATTATAATGCTTCCGCTGATCGATTCATTATTCATGTCGACATGTACATGTATAGTATCGACGCCTTGTACTTTACGGAGTAGAATACGGCGGGTGCACCGGGTCGGAACCTGGTTTCGGGCGGGGCGCTACAGGTGATGTAGATTTGCGGTTTTGATCTAAAAAGGGTGTAAAGATAAGGGGGTTCGAGTGATTTCAAAATAAGTGTCTTGAATGTATACATATATATAAACGTGCATAAATATATATATAAACGTGTACATGAATGCTTGATATCTTGTCATTACTTGCCTTATTTAATTTATATATTATGTTGCCGTACTAACGAGCCATGAAGCATTAAAGCTTACATCATATGGCAAACATTTGTTGTGTTTATACTATTTTCAGGTGCCACCATTAATGAACTAAACTAGTTCATTAAGTGAAGTACTTAGTTTGATAAACTAAGTAGTTCATTAAAGGAAGATTCATTTGGAAAAGGCACAAAGGCAACAAAGCTAAAGAAGGAAAGTCTTCTCCTCCTCCCCATCTTTAATACACACGTCATATATATATATACACTACATATATTTTCAGATTTTTTAAATAAAGGCACATACACGTGTATTCCAACGTACTACCGACACGTTATATATTTTACGTACGTACGTTAACATCACACCATTATACTTAACTCGTATTTATGAGTATATTCAGGTCTTATATCATATGATACAAGATATGGTGATGACAAATAAAATACGACACGATAAAAGGTTCTAAACCGAAATTTGTCGTATCGGGCGAATACCGAAACTTCGCCAACGTGTCACGTACTTGCCATAAATAAATGGCCAGCCCATATACATCAAAATATGATGTAAATTTCGTGCACATGACATAATAATCAGCCAAAAATACTTTCCATGTTGGCACACACAAATTACTCCACATTAAGGCCAAAATGTGAAGATTCCAAGTTTAATTTTTGTCACATGTTAATGGTACCACTTTAAACCAGCCAAGTGCTGAGATTTAAAGTATATATTATATATATTATGTATAACATAATATATATAACATGTGCAAAAGTTGGAATTTAAATTAGAGAAAAATTGGGTAATCGATAAATATCGAAAATTCGGTTTTCTACGCACATAATATGGAACGTTTTTCTTGTACATCCTGTGACACGTATCTAGACACTTTTTACATATGATATACATCTTAAAGTGTTCTAGAAAATTAAATTAAGGGCTGATTGGAATATTACATGTGTGTATTATTAAATGTGCACTATTTTACAAAGTTAACAAAAATAAATTTCAGCACATGTATACACATCATATAACATCACATACAGCTGATTTGGAGTACATGTGGAGCTTTGTTGGCGTATTGATTGGTGAAGGATCAATCATACATTGTTGGTGAATTGAAGAGAAAAGCTACAAATGGTAAGAATTCAACATATATCTCTCTTATGTCACATGCTGAAAATTTCAGCATACTAAACTTGAGCTGGCCAATTTTTAGGTCTTAAATGGGACATATTTTGTCATCTTTTATTAGGTGATTGATTAGAAGAAGGTACGGTAAGGTTTTGAATAATGTTTAAACAAATAAATGGTGATATTTCACATATCACACATGCTGAAAATTTTTCAGCATGTGTACAAGGTATATGGCCGAATTCTTAAGCCTATTTGTGTCCAAATTCATTTCTTAGTTGGTAGCAATACTTACCATAAATTGTTGATTCATTTTTATAATGAAAATTCAAAGAAAAATGGTAATGATTTGAACTTTATCCCCATGATGCACATGCTGAAAATTCAGCATGGCAAGACACCCTTAATGGCCGAAATTCTCACTTGAATAGGAAGGATTTCTTTGTCTTGCAATTTATGATGTAATTCTTGATTTATGGTATGATTTTATGATTGATTTTTGGCACATGTTAAAGTGTATATCTCAGATTTTTTCCATGTCATCATGATGACAATGTTGAACCAATAAGGAGGTGCCAAGTAAGCGAAGACTAAATGATGATCCAATAGGAAGATGCCAAGTAAGCAAGGCATTGTCACAATGATGTCTTACACTCTCTCAAGGACTTAAAAGATAATTTTCAAGAGGGAGACATGCCATAGGGGGGACGGCTGCAAGCTTAATAAGAAAAAGAAGAGAGCAAACAAAAAAACTACAAGCATTGCATTTCAAAGAGATCAAAAAGCCAAGCTCTTCTTCTTCTACATCTTCTTTCTTTTTCTTTTCTTGTAAAGCCTATTGTTTTCATATCTTTCAATCTTGAATAGGCTTGAGATAAACCACCATTCATATATCTTTGTAAAAGATTGATCAAGGTGTGATCAATCTTCACTCTAGCAAGGTGGTGGTGTTCGTGCGAATTGTACCTACAATACAAGTTTTGTAAAGGGTTGGAGTTAGCTGTAACTCTATCAACCATGCGGTAAGGTGTACTGCGTGTGTGTGATTAGTGTGAACCAAGGAAGGTGTTCCTTGAAGACTGGAGTAGGTTGTTTATAACCGAACCAGTATAAAATTCTTGGTGCCATTTACTTTCTGCATTTACTTTTCATTTACTGCACTGTTTACCCGTCTTGTTCGCATCCGTAAAAATAGTAAACGTTTTTCAAAAATTACAAAAATTTCCAGAAATATACTTACACGTTCTAGGGTTAATTTGGGACAAGTTTCAACCCTTTTGGATAAGTATAAGTCAATCAAACATCAAAAGTTCTGAGACTAGTGCAGTCTGATTTTCAGACTTGCAAAGGTTGAGACTTTGATTGTAGTTGACCTACTTTCCAAAAGAATTTTCCAAAACTGTTTCAACCCATTTAAATATAGTATATAAAGAGTTAGTGGTCAAATTTTCAGAGCATTTGGACGTTCACACAAATAGAAATTAATTTTTCAAAACCATCTACCGTTTCTGGCAGATTTGCACAATCTGATTACCAACGGGTTTTGAAGGGGCTACAGGTTGAATTTTAATTTGAAATTTTTAGGGGACCCTCATAACATCTGAGGCTAAGTTCTCTCAAAATTTCATAATTTTTGGAGACCTCTAACCTAAATTTAAAAACGTTTTAAAACTGGTCCTGAAAACAGAATCTGTTTTCAGAACTTGAATTGTTCAAGTTTAAAGAAATTTTAAAAAGCACACTTTCCGCACCATCTATTCAACCCCCCCCTTTTAGTGGTGCCTTGCAGATCCTACAAGTGGTATCAGAGCGCAGGAACACTCAATTCAAGGAATCCAACGATTCAGTGAGATGGCATCCACAAATCTTAAAACCGAGCAAGAAGGTATGTCGAGCCAAAGGCCTCCACTTTTTGACGGTGAGTCGTTTATTCAGTGGAAACTTAGGATGAAGCTTTTTCTTATGGCTATAGATATAGATCTTTGGTCAATTATTGAAGATGGTCCTTATGTCCCATCTAATGTATCCACCGTAGACGGAGTCACTTTAGAGGTTATTAAAACTAGACAAGAATATACGAGTGATGACAAAAAGAAACTTAGTATGAATGCTAGGGCCATGCAATTGCTCTTAAACGGATTAAGTAAGAGTGAGTCTAGTTATGTGTCAAACTGTTCGAGTGCACAAGAAATGTGGAGGATTCTAGAAATGAAACACGAAGGCACGAGTCAAGTAAAAGAGTCAAAAATTAACATGCTCATGTCTACACTTGAGTCTTTTAAATTATTGCCCAATGAGTCTATTATAGATATGGATCTTCGTTTGATTAACATCTACAACTCTCTTGAGTCTCTTGGTAAGGCTTTTACTACGCAGGAAAAGGTACAGAAAGTCCTACGAAGCCTTCCTTCTGAATGGGACCCAAAAGTGACCGCAATAGAAGAGAGCAAGGAAACTAAATCAATAAAGATGGAAGAACTAATCGGATCACTTAAAGTTTATGAAAATAAACTCATCATACGGAAATCGGAATCATCTAAACAAGGTAAAGCTATTGCTTTTAAATCAAATGAATACGTCTCCCCTCCCCCCGATCACGTAGATGATAGTGATTCCGAATCAGAAAATGATGACCTAATTCTATTGGCTAAAGGACTAAGAAAATTTATGAGAAGGTCATTTAGAAACAAAAACAAGGGCACTACAACTAAGAGAAATAAAAACAAGTCAAATGATAAAGACGTTAAATGTTATGAATGTGGCAAACTCGGACACTTATCATATGACTGCCCCCAATAAAGAAAAGCAAAATACTAAATACCCTGACAAGGAGCGGACCAAAAATAGACTCGTCTCAGAACCCAAACAAAGGAAGCGTGCTCTAAAGGCCGCCACTTGGAGTGATTCATCAGATTCTGAAACTGAGACCGAAGAGGAGACCGCACAAGTATGCTTTGCCTCCAAAGCATCTAATGAGGTATCATCTGATTCTGACTCTGAACCTTCCTATGATGATCTTTTTAGTCAGTATCTAGAATTGCATAAACTCACTAAGACTCTCGCTAAAGAAAAGAAACAATTAATTGAAGACAAGAAACTATTAGAATCTTCTAACGAGAATCTTGTCGCTCAATTAAGCGATTCAAAGAAAGAGTCATCATGTGTCATTACTACATTAAAAGCAGAGATTTCATCATTAACCACGCAAAATAATGAAATAAAATCCGAAATTTCAAATTTGAAATCAAGGAATACCGATTTAGAGAAAATGATGAAACAGTTTGACACAGGGTCCAACATGCTGCATCGTATCATATTATCACAAAAGCATGACAGCGACAAAACTGGACTGGGATACGTTGATACTAACGAAGTATCAATCAAACCAACCAAGTTTGTTGTGTCTAAGAAAGTAGACAACCCTAAGCCGCAAGTGGCGTTTAAGATGACGCAAAAAGCGCCCCCTTCCTCACGCCCCATTTCTTCATATCATGTGAAATATAACGTTGTACCATATAGATATGAAAAGAGAAGAACAATGCATACACGAAATACATATCATCCACGCACTACGCACACACACACAAGGACATATCAAAAGCGTCCTTCATTCAATAAGTATAGAGGAGTCCTTGAGCAAAGGCCCAAAGTGCATGCACCACATGTCTATTATATTGCACCTTCATCTACATTCTTGCCATTTGATAGACCGAGAAGGATCACCCAAGTATGGGTACCGAAAGGTACCTTTACCAAAAGGTGATTAACTAACTCGAAAGGACCCAAAATTAAAAGGGTACCTAAATCACCTTTTCACATTGCAGGGAGACCACACTTCGAAAGACACATCAATAAAGTGGTTCCTTGACAGTGGTTGCTCGAGGCACATGACGGGTGACCCGAGCTTGTTCTCCAAATTAAAGAAGGTCACAAAAGGCGGATCCGTGACCTTTGGAGACAACAATGAAGGCAAGATCATTGGAAAAGGTACGATTGGTAATCCGAACACACTCCAAATCTCCAACGTATTTTTGGTAATCAACTTATCCTACAATCTTCTTAGCATTTCTCAATTTGTTGACAATGGTTTTAATGTGTGTTTTACTCACCCTTATTGCAACATAATAAATAAAAATGGAGAAACCGTTTTAAAAGGAAAACGAGAAGGCAATATTTTTACGCTATCTATGGATGATGTAGTAGACGCTAAAGTTAAGTGTTTTATGTCAAATGAACCCAATGTGAATTTATGGCATAGACGTTTAGGACACATTGGCATTTCCACATTAGATAAACTTCAACGAAAGAACCTAGTACGGGGATTGCCTACGCTTGATTTAGACAACTTTCAGTTGTGTGAATCTTGCATAAAAGGCAAACAAACACGTGAGTCACTTAAGCCGAAAAATGAAATAAGCACGACTAGAATATTAGAACTATTGCATATCGATTTGTTTGGTCCTAGTCGCACTACAAGCCTTGGTGGGCGTCACTATGCATGCGTAATTGTTGATGACTTTTCTCGTTACACTTGGACTTTATTTCTTGCACATAAGGATGATAGCGCCGTTGAGATTGCTAAATTAATTAAACAACTTGAAAATCAATATGGTGTAAATGTGAAAAGGATAGGAAGCGATAGAGGCGGTGAGTTTAAAAACAAAGAAATGATTTCGTTTTGTGAAGAAAAAGGAATTAAACATGAGTTTTCGCCACCTAGAACTCCACAACTAAATGGAGTAGTAGAAAGAAAGAATCGTACATTACAAGAAATCGCTAGAACTATGCTTTGCGAAAATAAATTGCCTAGATTTCTGTGGGCGGAAGCCGTAAATTGTGCATGCTATATTGTAAATCGCCTATCTATAAGAAAGAAAATAAACAAGATGCCTTATGAGATTTTGAATGATCGCATGCCTAAGATTGACTATTTTCGTGTGTTTGGATGCAAATGTTTTGTCTTGAATACAAAAGAAAATTTAGATAAATTTGAATCCAAATCAATTGAGTGCATTTTTGTTGGATATTCTATAAATTCAAAGGCATATAGATGTTATGATCCTCTCACTAGACAAATTATAGAATCTATTCATGTTACATTCAATGAATTTGGTGAGATTGATAAAGATAAGGAATATGACGATGATTTTGAATTGAAACCCGTTTTGAATGAAGATGATGATTCTTTTGATATGCATGATATGAATGACACACTAGAAGTACATGATCACATAGAAATGCATGTTAACTTAGAAAATAATCAACCAAGATGGCATAGAGATCACCCACATGATCTCATCATAGGCGACCTCACTCACGGTGTGCGACCACGTAGAAGAATCACTTCGGATGAAATAAATGAATTTCATGCTATGATTTCTGAAATTGAGCCCAAAAATGTGCATGATGCTTTGAGTGATTCATCATGGATTGATGCTATGCATGACGAACTTAATCAATTCGTTAGAAATGATGTATGGGATTTAGTGCCACGACCACAAGATAAGACTATTATAGGCACAAAGTGGGTATTTAGGAATAAAATGAATGAAGAAGGAAAGGTTGTTAGAAATAAAGCGAGACTTGTTGCACAAGGATATAATCAAGAAGAAGGAATTGACTATGATGAAACATTCGCACCCGTAGCACGTCTAGAAGCTATACGACTATTACTTGCTATTGCTTGCATGAAAGATTTTAAATTATATCAAATGGATGTAAAAAGTGCTTTCCTAAACGGATTCATACAAGAAGAAGTATACGTGAAGCAACCACCCGGTTTTGAAGATTTGAAACATCCAGATCACGTGTACAAACTAAAGAATACACTATATGGCCTAAAGCAAGCACCGAGAGCATGGTATGATCGTTTTACTACTTTCCTTTTAGAAAATAATTTTAAACGTGGCACTATAGATAGTACACTATTTTTGAAACAAGAAAAATCAGATTTACTTATTATTCAAATCTACGTAGATGACATTATTTTTGGCTCTACCTCACATAGACTTGTTAAAGATTTTGAAAATTGCATGAAATCTGAATTTGAAATGTCTATGGTTGGTGAACTTAATTATTTTCTTGGCTTGCAGATTAAGCAAACGAGTAAAGGAATTCATATAAGCCAAGCGAAATATGTTAATGACATGATCAAAAAGTTTAATTTTGAAAATTTGAAACCATCCCCCACCCCTATGAGTGTCACTACTAAATTAGACAAAGACGAACATGGTAAAGACGTTGATAATGGATTATATCGATCTATGATAGGTTCTTTGCTATATTTAACTGCTAGTAGGCCTGACATCATGTTTAACGTATGCATGTGTGCTCGTTTTCAAAGTCAACCTAAGGTGTCACACTTAAATGCGGTAAAAAGAATATTCCGTTATATTAAGCACACGCCCACCTTAGGTATTTGGTACGATAAGGATTCTACATTTGACTTACATGCTTACACTGATGCAGATTATGGTGGCTGCAAAATAGATAGAAAACGCACGAGCGGAACCTGCCAATTTATAGGAAATTCCCTTATTTCATGGTTTTCCAAAAAGCAAGCAAGTGTTGCTTTGTCCACTACTGAGGCGGAGTACATGGCTCTTAGCCTTTGTTGCACACAGTTGTTGTGGATAAAACAACAACTTTCGGACTTTGGAATTACCGTAAATAAAATTCCTATATATTGTGATAGTATGAGTGCAATAAATTTGTCTAAGAACCCCGTGTTACACTCTAAGGCTAAGCATATAGAAGTTCGCTATCACTTTCTTCGTGATCACGTTAACAATGGTAATATTGTCATAGATCACGTACGCACAGAATCACAAGTAGCGGATATATTTACAAAGGCCTTAAATCAAGCCACATATGAATCTCTTCGCTCAAAATTAGGCATGATTACCGTTGATATGATTTGATTTGACATTATTTGCTTTACTTTCCTTTTTGACAGGCATCTTTTGATTTACTTTCCAAAATAAAGGGGGAGAGAAAAGCATGATTTAAGGGGGAGAGAGACACTGATTGATCTTAATTGACACTGATTGATCTTAATTGCACAAATCAAGGGGGAGCCGGATTTGAAATTCGAAATTCAAATTTTAAATTTGCGCACAATTCAAGGGGAGAGATAGCATTTAAATCATGTACACAAATTATTTTGAAAATCATCAAAAGGGGGAGATTGTAAAGATAAGGGGGTTTGAGTGATTTCAAAATAAGTGTCTTGAATGTATACATATATATAAACGTGCATAAATATATATATATAAACGTGTACATGAATGCTTGATATCTTGTCATTACTTGCCTTATTTAATTTATATATCATGTTGCCGTACTAACGAGCCATGAAGCATTAAAGCTTACATCATATGGCAAACATTTGTTGTGTTTATACTATTTTCAGGTGCCACCATTAATGAACTAAACTAGTTCATTAAGTGAAGTACTTAGTTTGATAAACTAAGTAGTTCATTAAAGGAAGATTCATTAGGAAAAGGCACAAAGGCAACAAAGCTAAATAAGGAAAGTCTTCTCCTCCTCCTCATCTTTAATATACACGCCATATATATATATACACTACATATATTTTCAGATTTTTTAAATAAAGGCACATACACGTGTATTCCAACGTACTACCGACACGTTATATATTTTACGTACGTACGTTAACGTCACACCATTATACTTAACTCATATTTATGAGTATATTCAGGTCTTATATCATATGATATAAGATATGGTGATGACAAATCAAATACGACACGATAAAAGGTTCTAAACCGAAATTTGTCGTATCGGACGAATACTGAAACTTCGCCATTGTGTCACGTACTTGCCATAAATAAATGGCCAGCCCATATACATTAAAATATGATATAAATTTCGTGCACATGACATAATAATCAGCCAAAAATACTTTCCATGTTGGCACACACAAATTACTCCACATTAAGACCAAAATTTGAAGATTCCAAGTTTAATTTTTGTCACATGTTAATGGTACACTTTAAACCAGCCAAGAGCTGAGATTTAAAGTATATATTATATATATTATGTATAACATAATATATATAACATGTGCAAAAGTTGGAATTTAAATTAGAGAAAAATCGGGTAATCGATAAATATCAAAAATTCGGTTTTCTACGCACATAACATGGAACGTTTTTCTTGTACATCGTGTGACACGTATCTAGACACTTTTTACATATGATATACATCTTAAAGTGTTCTAGAAAATTAAATTAAAGGCTGATTGGAATATTACATGTGTGTATTATTAAATGTGCACTATTTTACAAAGTTAACAAAAATAAATTTCAGCACATGTATACACATCATATAACGTCACATACAGCTGATTTGGAGCACATGTGGAGCTTTGTTGGCATATTGATTGGTCAAGGATCAATCATACATTGTTGGTGAATTGAAGAGAAAAGCTACAAATGGTAAGAATTCAACATATATCTCTCTTATGTCACATGCTGAAAATTTCAGCATACTAAACTTGAGCTGGCCGATTTTTAGGTCTTAAATGGGACATATTTTGTCATCTTTTATTAGGTGATTGATTAGAAGAAGGTATGGTAAGGTTTTGAATAATGTTTAAACAAATAAATGGTGATATTTCACATATCACACATGCTGAAAATTTTTCAGCATGTGTACAAGGTATATGGCCGAATTCTTAAGCCTATTTGTGTCCAAATTCATTTCTTAGTTGGTAGCAATACTTACCATAAATTGTTGATTCATTTTTATAATGAAAATTCAAAGAAAAATAGTAATGATTTGAACTTTATCCCCATGATGCACATGCTGAAAATTCAGCATGGCAAGACACCCTTAATGGCCGAAATTCTCACTTGAATAGGAAGGATTTCTTTGTCTTGCAATTTATGATGTAATTCTTGATTTATGGTATGATTTTATGATTGATTTTTGGCACATGTTAAATTGTATATTTCAGATTTTTTCTATGTCATCATGATGACAATGTTGAACCAATAAGGAGGTGCCAAGTAAGCGAAGACTAAATGATGATCCAATAGGAAGATGCCAAGTAAGCAAGGCATTGTCACAATGATGTCTTACACTCTCTCAAGGACTTAAAAGATAATTTTCAAGAGGGAGACATGCCATAGGGGGACGGCTGCAAGCTTAAAAAGAAAAAGAAGAGAGCAAACAAAAAAACTACAAGCATTGCATTTCAAAGAGATCAAAAAGCCAAGCTCTTCTTCTTCTACATCTTCTTTCGTTTTCTTTTCTTGTAAAGCCTATTGTTTTCATATCTTTCAATCTTGAATAGGCTTGAGATAAACCACCATTCATATATCTTTGTAAAAGATTGATCAAGGTGTGATCAATCTTCACTCTAGCAAGGTGGTGTTGTTCGTGCGAATTGTACCTACAATACAAGTTTTGTAAAGGGTTGGAGTTAGGTGTAACTCTATCAACCCTGCGGTAAGGTGTACTGCGTGTGTGTGATTAGTGTGAACCAAGGAAGGTGTTCTTTGAAGACTGGAGTAGGTTGTTTATAACCGAACCAGTATAAAATTCTTGGTGCCATTTACTTTCTGCATTTACTTTTCAGTTACTGCACTGTTTACCCGTCTTTTTCGCATCCGTAAAAATAGTAAACGTTTTTCAAAAATTACAAAAATTTCCAAAAATATACTTACACGTTCTAGGGTTAATTTGGGACAAGTTTCAACCCTTTTGGATAAGTATAAGTCAATCAAACATCAAAAGTTCTGAGACTAGTGCAGTCTGATTTTCAGACTTGCAAAGGTTGAGACTTTGATTGTAGTTGACCTACTTTCCAAAAGAATTTTCCAAAACTGTTTCAACCCATTTAAATATAGTATATAAAGAGTTAGTGGTCAAATTTTCAGAGCATTTGGACGTTCACACAAATAGAAATTAATTTTTCAAAACCATCTACCGTTTCTGGCAGATTTGTACAATCTGATTACCAACGGTTTTTGAAGGGGCTACAGGTTGAATTTTAATTTGAAATTTTTAGGGGACCCTCATAACATCTGAGGCTAAGTTCTCTCAAAATTTCATAATTTTTGGAGACCTCTAACCTAAATTTAAAAACGTTTTAAAACTGGTCCTGAAAACAGAATCTGTTTTCAGAACTTGAATTGTTCAAGTTTAAAGAAATTTTAAAAAGCACACTTTCCGCACCATCTATTCAACCCCCCTTCTAGTGGTGCCTTACAGATCCTACAAAGGGTACGTTGCTTGTTTATTGTAAGCTTGCATAGATGAACTTTAAAAGACTTATAGTTAAATTTCTAATATAGTGTTTTTCTTTTCTAATTTTTCATTCTTAACAGAGATTTATTTTTCTCGGGTTGATGAAGAACCTGTGGAGATTCCTTTGACACAAGAATGATAATTGCTGTTTATGACATCTTTGCTCTTTTTCAAGTAAGTGCATGTCACTTATGGGTACAAAATTAAGTTTCAGGCTGTAATGTAGTAATTTAATGAGTTGATCTGTTTTGTTTTGTTTCAGGGGTCGGGTCTTGAAACCGTTATTGACTATTTGACATTTGAATTTTACGCATCTTTTGAGAGGTACGATGGGTTTTGATAAAGATAAGCAAATGGAGTCATGTTAGCATAAGTGGTGCAAATGGTTGTTTTTGTGAGATTGGTTGCATTTACCACGCAATTGGTGATGGTTTTGTGTAATTCGGTTGGACTTATGGTTGAAACGATGGTGGTTTTATATACTATTTGTTTGTTCGTAAACTTATTTACTTGTTATCATCTTGTTGCGGTTATTAATTGAGGTCATAGGGTATATGTTATTTGTTTTACATGTGAAACTGCATTCACGAATCGAATCAAATCATGTTAACGAATCGAATAATGTTCACAAAGCATAACCGAATTTTCGAACCGAATCGAATTGTTTCAAATTCATAACGAATTCGAATAAAAACATTTTCTCAGACTCGAACCAAACTCGAATTCGAACTCGAGCTATAATAAAAAAATTCGAATCGAACTTATTCTTTATGTTATTCGCAAATATTCGACTCGTTTGTGCACTACATGAAAACGAAAAGATAACATCTACGAGAAAATGATAAGATGTAGCGTTAAGAACAATCAACGAAATTACGTGCATCCTAAGATAAAGACAATTTTTCAATATATGGGAAATTACGTGCATCCTAAGATAAAGACAATTTTTCAATATATGGGAACAAATAGAAGTATCATATGTAAAAGATATGTTAGTTAGCTTCCGTTTTGTAGTCTTATGTTATTGTAATTATTCAAATGTAATACTGAGAATTACTTTTCCTTTTTAAGAATTCCAAATAAAAATGTATACTTTTCATTATGATCTTTAAGAAATTATGTTTTCTTCCTAAACTATTCTTATAATATTGAAAGTCGCCTAATACATCAAACCCTAACCAACGTTGCAACAAAAGTAAAAAAATAAGAAATCATAATGAATTTAATAAATTCACTAATACGTCGAAAACCCAAAAGTGACTTCAAAATGCTTGATTTCATTTCATAAAGCAGGAGACACAACATTGAGCACCCGTAACATAACGAGGAATCAACCTCTGCCGGCAATGTCTGATGAAAAGTGAAAACCCGTAACGAATCTCGTTATTTAACAGTCAATTGATTAGAAAATCAAACACCAAAAGCTTCGCACCGTTAATACGAAGAAGAAGGTTGGTAACAATGTCAAGTTGCTCCTCCTGTTGCTATTCTTCCCGCTAGTAAAACTCCCACTTCCAGCAGCTGTTTTACTCAAAAACATCAGTTAGTTGCACAAATATTTAACTCTTCATTAGGTAAAGTATTATCAACCTAACAATTCTTTTGGGGGGGGGGGGGGGGAGGGGGAATGAAGTGCTACATAAAGTACAACGATGTATTATACTTCTGTCCGGCTAGGATAGATGGATACTTCTTCCTTGCAAGAAGATGTTCAATACAACATTTACGTGTGTGTGTATATATATATATGTATTTTGTATTTGTTTTGATGTTTTTCTTAAATTTATTTTATCTTTTTCTAAAAGCACAGAAAATAAGATATTCATGCTGTCCAAAAAAATTACAGACTTAGGTATAATTCTTTTCATTACAATTCTTGTTCTATGCTTAGTTAGTTAGTTAGTTATAATAAATATAGGAAACATGTAAGTTTTAATTGAAGGTAAAATATAAAATTTTTTATTAATAATATATTATTATTTTTAAAAAAGAAAAATATTTTGCTCCGGAGGGAGTAAAAAACAACAAATACATACGTTACATACAAAAAGAAAAGAAAAGAAAGATAAAGTGAGTATATTCTGGAAGTAGAAAGAACTCAAATGGGTGTTATAGTAAATAACTGGGGATGAGAGAGAACTTAAGAGAGAGAAGCTCTCTGGGTAACTAACCCAACGTCCCCTCATCCTCTTCCTTCGTGTTCCTTTGTTCAATCGTGTACAGATATGGCGGATAAGCATACATGCAGTCGGATTGTGTTCAATCGTGTACAGATATGGCGGATAAGCATACATGCAGTCGGATTGTGCATGGGTACTGTAAAGATCCTTTTTTTATTGATGAAATGGACTTAATTTCTCCTCCTGTGACCAGTCAGCGTGGTACTGGGTTGCAAATCAATGAGGTTGTGCAAAGGAGAGCTGATGTTCCAACTGTTGAAAGTTCTAGCAAGTTACCATGGTCGATGCAAGTAGATCTGGAAGCAGATCTGGTCTCTCATGAAGATATTCACGGAGTTCATCAAAAGAATGAAGTCACTGGTACTGACAAGTTGAAAGGGACTGTGCATGTGGATAAAGTTTCAGATCTGGGTGATTTTGAAGGTAAAAAAGCTGAAACCCATAAGAAAGGTGTTACTGGGATGAAGAATGCTCGTCTCCCTTGGAGCTCCTTGTTCAAAGACAACAGAAAGGAAGGAAATGGTATTAAGCTTTCTAAGGTTGATACTTACCCCCATGGTCCGAGTTTTGTTGACGAAGACTTTGTGGATGAAAGAGAATGGGAGCTTTGCCTTATTGGATGTTTTGGTGGAACTTTCCCTGGGTTGGGGCCTTTGAAGCAGGTTACGAAGAAATGGAAGGGAAAGTTCAAGATGCAGATGCATGACTCAGGCTAGATTATCTTTCAGTTTGATGTTGTTGAGGACATCTTGAAGGTGTTATCTGAAGGTCCTTATTTTGTTAATGGGAGGCCTCTCATGCTTAAACGTATGCCGAAGTTCTTTAGCTTTGGTCATGAGGAAATGCATGTTGTTCTTATTTGGATTAGACTCATCAACTTGCCTCTGATTTTATGGAAAGCCAGATTTCTTAGTACCATTGCTTCTTACTTGGGGAATCCCGTTAGTACCGATCAGGTTACTGCCTCTGGTGGTACTTTCAACTATGCTAGGGTACTTGTTGAAGTTGATATTTCTAAGGAGTTACCGAAAGAGCTTGATATTACTCTTCCGGATAGAGTGCATAAACAGGTCATCCAATATGAGCGTGTTCCGCTGCTTTGTTCTTCGTGTGGCAGAATTGGCCACACTACAAAAGGTCATGATCTTTTTATGAAAGATGAAAAACTTAGGAAAACAATGCCTAGATCTGGGTTTAAACAGAGAACATTGGAGGTCCCTACCTTCAGGAATGATGGGGTACAGAAAGACTGTATAAAGCTTGCAGAGACTGCGGGTTCTGAGGCTGCTATGCCTTTTGAGGATGGGGAGATTGGGTTGACTGTGTGTTCCCCTGTTCTTCCGGATGTTCATAGGCAGACTGAGCTTTATCGTAACGCCCATTGTCCGGAGAACATTTCTGCATTTCTCTCTAATGCATTCAATGAGATTGGGGATGGACAGTGCATGGAAAAATTGAATGCTGAAGATTCACAATTACAATTGGAGGAGGATGAGATGTTGCAGATTCAAAACACTATAGACAAAGAGGTACAGCGGGATGAATGTTTTGTCAAGGTTCTTTCAAAAAAGGAGAGGAAGCGACAAGCAAAAGCAAGGAAGGACCATCCTTCTAAGTACAGAGGCAAGGATTCATCCCCAATCTGTTACTGATGACTATTGCATTTTGGAACATTAGGGGGTTAAACAATCCCCACAAACAACGTGATGTTTATGACTTCACAAAAAAAATAGGATTGAAATCATTGCATTTTTGGAGACCAAGCTTACGGATAATAATTTTCAATATATGATTAGTACTGTTTTTGGTGGTTGGAAATATGCCAACAATTTTGGTTCTAACCTGGGAGTAGAATTTTAGTTTTTTGGAATCATGTCTGTGTTTGTGTTGACTCTATTGATACACATGATCAGGTTATTAACTGTGTGGCAACGTCTTTTGCTGATGGGCAACAAGTCGGTATTTCTTTTGTATATGGTTATAATAGTTTGGTGGAGAGGAGGAATATGTGGACTTTGTTGGAGAATTTTGGGGTCGGCTGCTCTCTGCCATGGGTGGTAGGAGGGGATTTTAACACATTTTTTGCTGATGAGGAAAAAATCAATGGCAGACATGTTTCTACATATGAGTTACGTGATCACATTGACTTTTGTTTGCGTAACTCTATGTTTGAACTTACATATTCTGGGTGTAAGTTTACCTGGACCAATGGCAAGTTAAAGAACAGGCTTGATCATGTTTTGGTCAATGACGCATGGATGGATATTTTTAGCACTTCTGCTGCTCATTTTCCGGTTTCTGGTACTATCTCTGATCACTCTCCGGGTATCATTTCCACCGTGAATGATGATGAAAGACCTAAAGTGAACTTCAAATTTATCAATGCCTGGACCAAACATCCGGATTTTTTGAATTTGGTTGAGGATGTTTGGAGTGTTAATCTTTATGGGAAGAAAATGTATATAATTTGTAGGAAAATGAAGCTTCTTAAGCAGCAATTAAAGATGCTCAACAACAGAGATTTTTCGCATATTACTGAACGAGTTAACAGAGCCAAGGCTCTTCTTGATGAACTGCAGACGAGAATTCAATCTGAACATGATGATGACCAATTGATATGTACTCTTAATGCACAACGGGCATTAACGAAAAAGCTGTTAAAATGGGAAAGGAGCTTTTATTCACAATTAGCAAAGGGCATTTCTGTTAGGCTCAAGGATCGTAACACGAAATTCTTTTATTCTTGGGTGAAGAGAAGTAAAGCTAAAGGACGGATCATGTCTATTGAGCGGCAGGATGGTTCCTTTGCTATGAAGAGGGCGGATATTGCACATGAATTTCTTGTTTTTTACAAGCAATTGCTGGGTACGAGGGAGTGTACCACTGAGGTGAATATGAATATTTTAAGACAGGGTCCGTTGCTTGACCATAGAGCTGCTGCTCTTCTTGTGCAGCCAGTCATTGGGGAGGAAATCAAAGAAGCAATCTTTTTTATTAGTAAGGAGAAGTCCCCGGGACCGGATGGCTACACCTCGCATTTCTTTGTCAAATCTTGGGCTATTGTTGGAGATGATGCTACATGTGCTATTCTTGAATTCTTTGAGGATGGTAAGTTACTTAAACAAATTAACCATTCTGTTATTGCCTTGATCCCCAAAATAAACAGCCCCAGGAATGTTGGTGATTACAGGCCCATATCTTTGTGCAATGTTATATATAAGGCAATTACTAAGATCCTGGCAAGTAGGCTTTCGCTTGTGTTGGGCCTTCTTGTTGATGAAGCGCAATCGGGTTCTGTTAAAGGACGTGTGATGGCTGAGAATATTTTGTTAGTCCAAGAGTTAATAAGAAATTATGGAAGGAAGAATGTGTCACCTATGTGTTTGATCAAAGTTGATATAAAAAAAAACCTTCGATTCTATTTCATGGAGTTTTTTGGAAAGTATTCTCCGTGGTTTGAACTTCCCATCCAGATTTATTGATTGGATCTTGGAGTGTGTCACCTCCACTTCTTTTTTGCTTTCCATTAATGGTTCCTTGGAAGGTTACTTTAAAGGGTAAAGAGGATTAAGACAAGGAGATCCTATCTCTCCTTTTCTTTTTGTACTTGGAATGGAGTATTTGTCCAGGATGCTCAAGGGATTGCATAATAATCCGGATTTCAGATTTCACGCTAAGTGTGACAAACACAAAATTTTCCACTTGGTTTTTGCCGATGACTTGCTTTTGTTTGCTAGAGGAGATAGAAGCTCTGTGGGCGTCATGTTGAGAATTCTGGAGGATTTCGGCTCTACTTCTGGTCTGCGTTGTAATATTTCCAAATCTGAAGTCTTCCTGGCAGGGGTCTCTAATGAGGAGAAAAGGTATTTTGGGGAGCTTACTGGTTTTCTACATGGGCAGATGCCTTTTCGTTACTTGGGTGTTCCCGTTGCTGGTCATGCGCTTCAATTGGTCCATTTTGGGGATTACATTAAGCGTATCTCTGATTACACGGCCACGTGGAATGTTAAATCTCTTTCGTATGTTGGGAGACTTGAGTTGATTAGAGGGGTTATTCAAGGAGTTCATGCTTTCTGGATGAGTGTCCTTCCTATCCCCTTTTGTGTTCAAAAAATCATGGGTCGGATTTCTAGGAACTTTCTTTGGGGTGTGCTGGGAGATCAGAAAAAGAAATCATGGGTTTCTTGGACAGATGTGTGTAGGCCGAAAAAGGAAGGGGGATTGGGATTATTTGATCTTAAGGCATGGAACAAGGCTCTTTTGTTCAAGCATTTGTGGAACATTCAAAGGAAAAAGGATTCGCTTTGGGTTCGTTGGATACATCATTTTTACGGATTGCATAATGGTGTATGGCAGCATCATTCCAAGTCCATTCATTTGGTTTTCATGAAGAAGTTGATGCTCATTAGAGATGAATTATTTCAGTACTTTGGGGATAGCTCTACATGTGAGCTTGTTTTGAGTACTGTGTCCGCCAGAGGGGGCTCTCTCACTAGGGTGATTTATGAGATTCTCAGAAGCAAAGGTGAGGTTTTTAGGTGGCATTCAACTGTCTGGGCGAATTCTAGCACTCCAAAACATTGCTTTACTTTTTGGTTGGCGGCGCGGGATAGACTCCCTACTAGGGACAAGCTGCATTTTGTTATTTCTGACTTATCTTGTCCGATTTCTGGGGCTTTGTTGGAGACTAGAGATCACTTATTATTTCGATGCCCGTTTGCAAAGCAAGTCTGGGAGGAGATTTTGGCCTGGATTGGTATCTCTAGTCAATTTTTGTCTTTGAATGCACTTCTTCGGTGGGGTGAGAAACATACAAAGAAAAAAGTGATAGAGCTAACTTCATCAAGGCAACTTTTGCAGCTACTATTTATTTTTTATGGTTTGCCAGGAACACTAAAATTTTTGAGGATCATAGTCCTAATGCTCGGGATGTTGTCCATAGAATTGCTACTCATGTGTATAGGGCAATATATGCTATTGCCTAGTGCTGGTTTGGTGATTGTATGTCCTATATCCTGGGTATGCCCAGTGTATTTGTAAATGTCTTGATCCTTTTGATCATTGGTTAATGTTATTTTTACATTTTAACCAAAAAACTCAAATGTGTGTTTTTGGAGAACAAAAATGGACAGTGTTTTATGTTTTATTTCATCCAGTGTGCCAGTTTTCAGTAAAATCTATCCGAGGTTTTTGTGTGTGTTCCTTTTTGTTGCATATATTTCATGTTCTGTGATAAAACAAGACCATTTATCTATATAAATAGATAAAATCTAATACAGATTTTTTTTGAAAAAATATTTACATATATAAACCAGCAAACTTGATGTATCTGCATCATTTTGAAGTATAAGGAGAAAAAAACTTCTTATTTTTCTATGATAAGACAAATTTCACCTCTGCAGTTCAAATTACTTCAACAAATGCTAGATGTAAGGATTTTCCAGTCCACTGAATCAGAGATCTTATTTAGCGAATATTGAAGTTCTATGTTTTGTATTTTTGTCACTGAATCAGAACTATATCTTTTGATATGTTTTATTTATTACTTTTTATTTTTCTTTTTATGCATATGAAGGCAAAAGATATAAAATAATAAGAAAAAAGAAATACAAACAGATGATAAATACAAAAAAAATAAAGAAACCACATATAAAACATTAAAGAAAATTGAAGAGTAACAAACTAAACACACAAAAAAATAGTCAAAAATACAATTTGATATGTCTATGGAAAAAAAAATCCTTTGTTGCATGCGCTTGCGATGCGTAAATCAGCTTATGCTTTGGAAACATGAAAAGGGATGGGATTAAGGAAAAAAAGTTAAAGCTTTGGATGAACCTGGTGCTATGTGTTCGGATTCTAATTTCTATTTTTCATTTAAAAAAACAAAAAAAAAAAAAAAGCAAAGGGCAAGGACTAAGGAGAGAACTTTACCACATTCTCTGGTAGCATTGAGGGTGTTGGAGCAAATACAGAGTCTCCCCTGAGTCTCCACATCATACCCACAAATCCCCCCTGATTTCTGGCACAAATCACACCCAGTATCAGGAACACTGTACGAAAGCTTAATCCCATAACCCCAATCCAACGGCCCAACACCCCTTAAATCATCAACATTATAAACACTCGTATAATGCGTACAATCCAGTATGTTCATACTCATATACCTCACCGTATCATACCCAGTAAAACAACATGGAGGCGTCGAATTCGACAACAAATGAAACAACTTAAATGAAGTACAAGACCCATAAAGCTCATCACAGGAATGACCAGAAAAATTGAAGCAAAGGGATTTGTAGTGATTGAGAACAGGGGAATCGATTGAGCAATTCATTAGGATGAAAATTGTGTCTGGTGAAGGGGGGATTATGGCGGATTGGATGTCGGACATGATGAAATCGTGATGGGGTTGGAGTATTGAGCAAGTGGACATGGAGGGGTCGTAGATTAAGAGGGTATTTTTGGAGTAGTCGATGGATTGGACTTTGTAGATTCCGGAAGGGGTTTGGAAGAATAAGGATGTGGAGCAGTTTAGCATGGAGTGGAATTGGGGTGCGCCGCAGCCGTCGTCGATGCCGAAGGGGTAGTTGATGGGGATGTTGTTGCACAGATTCCGACAGGAGGAAGAGACTGTTGGAGGTTTCGTTACAAGTAGGAGCAGTGGAATCAAAAGTAAGATATGAAAATGGAAGGCCATTAATTGTATTCTTGATTTGTTGTTTCCTCGTCTATGGGATGATGCAGAAGGAGGTAGAAGGCTAACACTGGAGATTGGTAAATTGACCACAAGACCTCCTCTATTTTTTACTTTTTTGACTTTTAGATTTTTGGACTGAGAGAAAGATTAAATTTTGTGTCAAATTTAACAAAGATTAATATTTTTAGTTTAAAAACACAAAAACTATTTTAGTTCAAAAATACAAGTCATAAAATGTTAAAATATTAATGATAAACCATAATTGAATCATCTGTTAGTCAACAACAGTCAACGGATCAATTTCAGTAGCTCAGCATTCAAAGTACGGCAGTTCAGCGCCTAATCATGGCTGTCCGGCCTCAGCTGCACCTCGGTCTAAGCCTCGGCACCAACTTCAGTTAATGCTCAAATACCGCACTTCAGACCGTTTCCACAGGATAAGGCTAAGTCGCGCACTTCGGCAAGGCCAAGTCACACACTTCGGCAGAATTCAGCTGTGTACCACAGCAAGTCATGCATTTCAGCTGTGTACCACAGCAAATGAACCTTGCTAAGATATTATTTCGTGGGACCCTCAAACATAGATACTCTTCAAATATAGTGACTACAGCTGACTATTCTTCCTGAACATGCCAAGGTCACAACAGCCGGTCTACTAGTTACATCAACCAGGCCGACCTATTGATTACATCCGTCAGACTATTGATCACATCAGCAGACCTATTGCATCTTAGGTTTTCTGCCCTAAACAAGCGTCTTCTTCAAGCTACTATCAAGGACTTAAAGATGGAAAAAGATCTATAAAGGCAAGCCAACTGAGACAAAGAAAGGGGGACAGAGATCTGAAATTAAATCTTTCATACCCTAAAGCCAATTCAAACACTCTGCTCCTCGGCAGACACTGTGAGAAATTCCTAACTCACCCTTTACATTATAATCTCAGTGAGATATGGCCCAAACTGACTTGAGCGTCGGAGGGTTTTTCTCGGGGCCAACCTCCCGGGACCTCTGACCTGTGCTTCTTTGTGCAGGGTATTTGGCGCTATTCTAGCTACATACACACTTTCGATCCCAGTTAAACTCTTTACGTTAGCTGACGGAGCTTATTTGAGGTCGTCTAGATCCTTGATGAAGATCCGGCTTCATCATTTGGCGCTATAGGAAGGGTCCCTAAGTCCCTTAACCCAGCAAACAGCTACTCAATGCTTTTCTAACGATTACTCAGGGCCTTTCTAATTGCCCTTGGAAGCTATTGAGAGAAAGATGAGTAAAAAAGATAGTCAAGGGTCCAAGCAACCTATGACATCCAGGAGGAGCCAAAGGTCTTCTCAGCAACAAACTGATCAATGCTCTACGGAGCCGGGAGAATCCTCAACTCCCATTGCCTTCACATATGAAGAGCACAGGCGAGCCATTCGCTATGTGGCTCAGAACCCAGAGGTCTTCCAAGCAGTAGTGAGGGAGATGAAGGGGAAGGCCTCTGCAGCAAAGTCCAGTGGGTCCCATTCCAATAACTCTCACCTGCTGGATCACATGGAATATTCTCCTACTCGGCCTGGTTATTGTCCCAGGCGTCAGGCTGAGTTTATGGCCAAGGCAAGACGGCCAGAACAAAAGCTCGGCCACCAGAGATTGAAATGCAATCAAAAAGTTTCCCTGCCTTTCAAACATGGCAGAAAAGTTAACAATAAAGGCAAAGTACCGCTGCAAGAAAGGTGCTCTGTCAAGATTCGGTTAGGAGGCCAAGGAAAGGAAAGGAATTCTCTGCTGGCTTCAAAAGCTCATATCCTTTCCTACATGAGGAAAAAATCTCTGCAAAAGAGCCACAACCCTTTGCTGGACCAGTCCATAAAAGACACCATCAACTGTACTGCCTTTATCATCATGATATTGGTCATAATACAGAAGATTGTAGACAGCTCGGGCAAGAGATTGAGCATCTTATTGAGTTGGGTCACCTACAACGTTTTTATAATCCAAGGTCTAGGCTCCACAACAGGCTAGACTTTGGTAGACCCCCTCCAGATGAGAGTTGTAAACCTGGGTCTCATCAAGGTTTCCTAAGTGATGAGGATTCAGATTCTGATGAAAGGGTGATACGAGTTCCTGAGCGTATAAGGCTGATATAACGACAATAGTCCCTGATTCAATCGAATCATGGCTTATCTCTTCTTGCGCTCATTTGGTATCTTCTGGCTCAGCCTTATGTTATCAAGGGACCAATTTCTATTATTCAACTGGATATTCTTATTTGGCATTCAGCCAGGAAAGTTAAGTCACCATATGGTGCATGGATCAATAGTATGCCTAAATATCACCCACGGCAAAAGTGGGGGCATACGTATCTTTACCCCAGAAGGTCCGGGAGGCTGAGTAGGTCTCAGCAGGATGGGACAGGTTTCCCGATATTCTTACCCCAGCAGGTCTGGGAGGTTGAGCAGGTCTCAACATTATGTTTACCCCAGCAGGTCTAGGAGGCTGAGCAGGTCTCAGCAGGATGGGACAGGTTTCCCGATATTCTTCCCCAGCAGGTCTGGGAGGTTGAGCAGGTCTCAATATTATCTTTACCCCAGCAGGTCTGGGAGGCTGAGCAGGTCTCAGCGGATGGGACAGGTTTCCCGATATTCTTACCCCAGCAGGTCTGGGAGGTTGAGCAGGTCTCAACATTATCTTTAACCCAGCAGGTCTGGGAGGTTGAGCAGGTCTCAACATTATCTTTACCCCAGCAGGTCTGGGAGGTTGAGCAGGTGTCAACATTATCTTTACCCCAGCAGGTCTGGGAGGTTGAGCAAGTCTCAACATTATCTTTACCCCAGCAGGACCAGGTCTCAACGACGGGATAAGTTCCCATATTTTCACCTCAGCAGGACTGAGAGGTTGAGCAGGTCTCAACGACGGGATAAGTTCCCATATTTTCACCTTAGCAAGACTGAGAGGTTGAACAAGTCTCAACAACAGGATAAGATCGTTGTATCTGTACCTCAGCAATACTAAGAGGCTTGACAAAAAGGGGATAAAGGTTTTCCCACCTCTCAATATTTAAAGCACAGCAGAGCTGAAGAGCCAGGTACAAAAGCTGAAGATATTACTTCAGCGAAGAGCCATCATACAAAAGATATTCTTTTGGCAAAGTTGAATACAAATACTTGTAAAACTATTTGAATAGAGCAAGTAAAGCTGAAGACAAATACTTGCATAAAGCAAGTGAAGCTTTTGATAAAGCTGAAGACAAATACTTGCAAAACTATTAAAATAGAGCAAGTGAAGCTGAAGACAAATACTTGCAAAACTATTAAAATAGAGCAAGTCAAGCTGAAGACAAATACTTGCATAATGCAAGTGAAGCTTTTGATAAAGCTGAAGACAAATATTTGCAGACAAAGCAAGTAAAACTTCACACGTTGAAGACAAAAGCAGAAGCTGAAGAACAGAAGTTCGGAAAAATAGATTTTCATTGAAATATGAAATCTATTACAACTACATAAAATCCTATTCTACTTTACAACTTTTTCATCTTCTCTGAGATCAATTCCACTTTGGGACTAAGCACTTCGGTTTTCAACTACAGTCTTAGGACTATGGAGGTCAGCAAGCTCAGAATGCTCCTTATCCAGATCTGGACAGATTCCTTGACAGGCATTAGTCGCACAAATCCCTCTTTTTCCAGTGAAGCAATAAACAATTGCGATTACATTCTTCGCAGGCCATCTTCAAGATATGGAAGCAGCAAAGTTTTGCTCTACCATGTAACCATAGAGGGGGATGCTTGTTTTGCAGAAAGTGAAAAGAGGACTGATTTATCTATCATGTCCATCATTGAAGTGCAGCAAAATGAATCCTTTACTGGAAAGGGATATGTTAAAGGAGGACCCGTACCAAGAGATGACAGGGGTGCTAAAACGAAGGAAATGGCAGTAACCAAAGAGGATCCGCCAGTAAGGGATGATCTCCTTGAAAGACGGTGGTCCCCATCAGAGCTAACTTTTTCATAGAAGGATTGGACCTCACGGTCATCTTCCAGATCCTCTGAGTAAGAGGGAGTATACATGTCTTGGAACGTTTACATAAAAATGAAGGATTGGATTATAAGAAGGAACGCTGTGGGAAACCAAGACAGGCATCAAAGACGGGGAAGTTAAATGGAGAATACAGAATGAGGGGGAGAAATCATCTCTATTTATAAGCAGGGGAAGACGAAAAGGTGCTCCATTTCGTTTGAAATTTGAAATTCGAAAAGGCAGAGGTTCACGCATCTCCCTCACTCGGGGAATGAAACCACCAAAAAAGCAATAATAAAGGTATCGGAAATAGCGCTTACATTGAAAGTTGGAATTACTGAGCGTGTAAAAGGATAACTAGCCAATCAATGAAGGACTGCCACGTCACAGGAACAAGATTTGTCTGCCTTCGCAGTTCAGCTCAGCCACACAAAATCTGGGGGCAAATGATAAACCATAACTGAACCATCTGTTAGTCAACAACAGTCAACGACTCAATTTCAGTAGCTCAACATTCAAAGTACTGCAGTTCAGCAGTTCAGCGTCTAAACATGGCTGTCCGGCCTCAGATGCACCTCAGTCTCAGCCTCGGCACCAACTTCAGTTCATGCTCAAATACCGCACTTCAGACTGTTTCCACGGGATAAGGCTAAGTCGCGCACTTCGGCAAGGCCAAGTCACACACTTCGGCAGAATTCAGCTGTGTACCACAGCAAGTCATGCACTTCAGCACGGTTCAGCTGTGTACCACAGCAAATGAACCTTGCTAAGATATTATTTCGTGGGACCCTCAAACATAGATACTCTTCAAATATAGTGACTACAGCTGGTTATTCTTCCTGAACACGCCAAGGTCATAACAGCCGGTGTACTAGTTACATCAACCAGGCCGACCTATTGATTACATCCGTCAGACTATTGATCACATCAGCAGACCTATTGCATCTTAGGTTTTCTGTCCTAAACAAGCGTCTTCTCCAAGCTACTATCAGGGACTTAAAGCTGGAAAAAGATCTATAAAGGCAAGCCAACTGAGACAAAGAAAGGGGGACCGAGATCTGAAATTAAATCTTTCATACCCTAAAGCCACTTCAAACACTCTGCTCCTCGGCAGACACTGTGAGAAATTCCTAACTCACCCTTTACATTATAATCTCAGTGAGATATGGTCCAAACTGACTTGAGCGTCGGAGGGTTTTTCTCGGGGCCAACCTCCGGGACCTCTGACATGTGCTTCTTTGTGTAGGGTATTTGACGCTATTCCAGCTACATACACAATTTCGATCCTAGTTAAACTCTTCACGTTAACTGACGGAGCTTAGTTGAGGTCGTCTAGACCCTTGGTGAAGATCCGTCTTCATCAATTAACGTAGAAGGGTCGCCAGAAATGAGACTAGAACACATAGATCCAAAAGGTAAAAACAAAAATAAAAATTATAGTATCGTTAACTTTAACAAAAGATTTAGTTTCTAATTTAGTCTAAAAACATAGTTTTTTTAAAAAAAAATTTGAAAAGATATCAAGATTGATTAATCAATAAGGTCGAAAGATTATTATGTCTGATAAAAACCAAAGTAGTTCACCACTATTCTTGAATAACCTTATTAAACAAAGATTATTAAATATTAGGAAATTGTAGGAGAAATCCCAATATCTTGAAATTTGAACTTATCTTTTACTGTTTTTCGTTTTCCTCGTTTTTATTCGCTTATTGAAAGCGTTACCGGGTGGCAATATCATACACAATATCAAAACACGACTCCAACTTGACACGTTCTTCGCGGCTATAGACATAGTTTTGGCGGGTTTTGTATGCAAATCAGTAAGATCTGAAATTCACCCGCTAAGAGTCGTGTCCAGGTACACCTGTGGTTACCCATGTATACCCGTCATACCTGATTTTTTAAAATATATTTTAAAATAAAAATTATAAATTCTTAAAGTAAAAAAATTATTAAATTAAAAAAATTCCTAAAACCTAAAAACTTAATCCATGATTCCAAATTTCCCATTCATTTCCTTTTACTCTCTGCAATTGCCCCCAAGCCCATACTCATCATTCTCCATTTCTCATCTCTTCACTCACTCTTCTCACTTTTTATTTCTCACTTAAGTAGCAGTCGTCAAGCAAGCGATCTTAGTTCTGTTCAAACAAAGTTGGTGAAGCCGAAGGACATGCCAAAATTCACTCCAAACAGAAAAGGATATTGTAGAGATGAATATGACTCGAAGTTATGATTTAACTTTTATTCTCAAAAATTTGAAATACTTTCTGTCCGGAGGTCTTCCATTAGTGACACGCGGTCACCGTCACCGTCTTCATCCTCCTTGCCGGATATACTCCTTTCTCCTCCCTTCTTTTGTCGTCTGAATTTCCACCTTTATAGGAGTCTGGTCAGTGCACCTTATATTATCATGTGTTCTTTTTGTGTATTTCTTTTGTTAAATGATGGATTGTTATTTTTTATTTTATGTATTTTTCTTATGGATAGATTGGTGATTATATGTTAAAACTATTTCTCTTATAAAATATTACTTCACAACATGGATAGAAATTATTGTTCTTCTAGTTATAGCAATGTTCTTTATAAAATATTACGTCACGTCATGGGTAAAAATCATATACATGAAAAATACACGAAATGACCTGTACACGACGTGAAATATTTGTAATTGTCAAGCTTGATATGTACAGGTTTAGATGTCTATTTCCATACATGCAAAACAAACAGATAAGATATAAATCGGATACTTTGATACTCGAAACCTGAAAAACACTAAACACAAAATAAGATTTGTTAGGTCACCTTTAGCCTCGAGTAGAAGTGAAATTTTGAGAACAGTAAAGATGTGATGCACGCTTGATGAATGTGATTTTCATTTTCTATGCAAGAACATGGATCAATCATCCACCGCAATTTCCTCGCTACTTTTCTTTTTCTTTTAAAAAGTCTAAATCTCACAACTTTTCACCTTGCCTTTTTGACCCTTTTCTTTTAGAAAGTCTAAATCTCACAACTTTTCACCTTTCCTTTTTGATCATTTTCTTGAATCCTCCACATTATAGTCCGGCGGTTCCACTTCGACCCCTTCGAAATATATATTTTTATATAGTTCTTACATTTTGTTTCTAATTCTAATAGAGTCAATGGCATTTTTTTTATTTTAGAATATGTGGAATAAAACAAAATGACATATTAAATTGTATCTGCTTCTTATATTGTGAAGTACCAGTTGATCGACACATCTTGACGTAATTTTTATTATAAATATTCGAAAAACAACCTCTGTGTGTTTCTAACACATGTGTATAGTTGCGTATCCTACCCTCTTATACCTCACCATTTACAAGAGCCTTTAAAACAATATGGTAATATTGTTGTTCTATATATTTCTTACATTTTCTCCGTTGTTTGCATGTAACATTGATAATAAACTGAAGAAGCACTTCTTTCATCCTGATAGAGGTTCAACAGGCATCACTAGAGTCCAATGGGTTGCTAATTAGCTTTTATTATGGTTTAATTGTTCTGCAGATGTAATTACTGTTAGATGAGCGTAAAATTTGTGTGCCTAGTAGTTTAGATAAAAAAAAGTGTTCTTTCCTTTGACCATAAGGAAAATAATTTTGAATATAGCAAGGAATTTGACTATCAATTGAGTTTCATACCTTGACGTGATTTAAGATGCTACGAAAAGTTCATTTTTATATCTATTACTTTTATGAAGAGCTTGAGATTATATTCTAACATTAAAAAGGCTACGAAAAGTTCATTTTCATATCTACCACTTTCATGAAGAGCTTGAAATCATATTCTAACATTAAAAAGGTCAAATCCACGTGTTAAAGTTGGTCAATTTTCTAGAATACTAATTGGATTATATTTTTATTTTCCAACTCAAATTTCAGGCTTGTGCCTATATAAAGACATCAGTATAAGTATTTCCAACACTTCTTATTATTATCAATTGCTCCCATTCTATGTGAATTTTCTCTACAAGATTAATTCTTGTGATTGATCCTTTTAAAAAATTAGGTTCTACATCAACATCGAAAACGAACGATGTAGTATCTAATTCCCTTTAAAAAAATTATGAATTCACGATTACGAATTTACGTCAAAGATTCTAAAATTATCCCAATTCAGCAACAATTTTAGTCAAAAAGATTTTAAAATTACCCCAATTCAGCAACAGTTTTAGTTCAATAACCGAACATGAAGTGTAACATTTAAGGGTTGTGAAGAGTTCTTCTTCAACAATACAACCAGAAAGATTTAAAATTGAACTAAAAAAAATTCAATCTTTATTCGTCTCAAATATACATGCATCAAGACCGGCCAACTCCTAAAGATCTAAAGAAAAGCAGAAAACGTGTGCTAAAAACAAATAAACAGATAGTATCACATAGACCAATGTAGACAAAAACCAAATGTTTAAAATAAGACTCGGGCCGTTTAACAGGCCAAGCTTAGACAATTTAGGCCAACGTTAGATAATTTAGATTCGATGATCTTCTTGGCTGAAATAGAATTTTCTCCACTCTGAATAGAATAACGATGTTAAAATAATCAGAAAAAATGCTCTGACTACAAACAGACAGATGGGTTTGGGACCCATCAGCCACAGTCAACATGTACCTAGTCACTGTTAGATTTGTTTTCTTTTACAAATGAAAATAACGAGTTGGGACCCACCAGCTACGGTCAACACGGTCAACTTGTACATATTTTCTTCAGACATGTATAAATTTTTAGATTAAAAAACATAATATATTACTGATAATTATGTTAGTGTATGTGCCCTAAGCCACGATTTGGATATTTATGTTATGCATTTATTATTAATAAAAGAGGTTATGTTACACAATTTTGATATATGTCCCTGATTCATTATTGTTATGGAGATAAAATAATTTATAATCAGTATGAGTATTGATTTGATAATCATGAGATGATTATGTGTATGGTGATACGAATCAATCTCATAGATACTTGTTAGAGAACAGTGTATTAGATAGATCCATCATGAGATTGCTACATGGATTAGCGTCATAAGTAAATCTCATGATAGTCATGTTTTAATCCTTTGACTTGAGATTGTCATAGTTTCCAACATAAGGACTATTATATTTTGACATGATCAAACGTTATCCGTAACTGGATAATAATAAAAGTCATGATTGAATGTGATAGAAATTATGTAGAGGATATTGAACAATCAAGATAGAATTTGTCCCTCTCTTTTGAGAGAGATATCTTTGGGCCCTCGATTAGTGAGACTGTGAAATGCATGGCCGTGCTCAAATGAATTGATAGTGTGATCAATATCATTTGTTTTATCTGTCTACGTAGAGATCGAGTAATCATATGTTTGAACTATATAAGTATGACGCTGACCATGACTTATGTTCAAACTAGATATCGTGTGACAAAGGGATTAATGCATGTACTATTATTAGGCTAGTTGGACTTTACTCGTATTAATTGGGTAGATATAATGCCTTGCTAGAGGCCAATTACGACTTGTTGGTTTAATAGAGATTTAATCAACTGCCTGTTAGTGTATGTGCCCTAGGCCATGATTTGGATATTTATGTTATGCATTTATTATTAATAAAAGAGGTTTTATTATTATTGTTGTTGGTTAGTATGTTACACAATTTTGATATATGTCCCTGATTCATTATTGTTATAGAGATAAAATAATTTATAATCAGTATGAGTATTGATTTGATAATCATGAGATGATTATGTGTATGGTGATACGAATCAATCTCATAGATACTTGTTAGAGAACAGTGTATTGGATAGACCTATCATGAGATTGCTACATGGATTAGCGTCATAAGTAAATCTCATAATAGTCATGTTTTAATCCTTTGACTTGAGATTGTCATAGTTTCCAACATAAGGACTATTATATTTTGACATGATCAAACGTTATCCGTAACTGGATAATAATAAAGGTCATGATTGAATGTGATAGAAATTATGTAGAGGATATTGAACAATCAAGATAGAATTTGTCCCTCTCTTTTGAGAGTGATATCTTTGGGCCCCTCGATTAGTGAGACTGTGAAATGCATGGTCGTGCTCAAATGAATTGATACTGTGATCAATATCATTTGTTTTATCAGTCCACTTAGAGATCGAGTAATCATATGTTTGAACAATATAAGTATGACGCTGACCATGACTTATGTTCAAACTAGATATCGTGTGACAAAGGGATTAATGCATGTGCTATTAGGCTAGTTGGACTTTACTCGTATTAATTGGGTAGTCGTAATATCTTGCTAGAGACCAATTACGACTTGTTGGTTTAATAGAGATTTAATCAACTGCCAATTAATATGGGCCTATCGGGTCACACACAAGACTGCGTATGGCTGAGATTAATAATATTAATGATATTAATATTGGATATTAATTATTATTATTATCGTTTTAATATTAATAATATTAATATTGAATATTAATTATTATTAATATTATTATAATTATTTTTGCTTTTGTGGTTATATGTATATATATATATATATATATATATATATATATATATATATATATGCTGTCGGATAATAATGAGAGAATCCATATCTGATATGGATTTTGATTGGCATCAACAAAACCGATTAGGACTCGGTTTTTAATATCCATATATTTGTATATATATCTATGTATCTCGTACATAGAGACATACGAAATATACACGAAAACAACAGAAACCCTAAAGCCGTTTTTGGAGAAAAGCGAGTTCTCTCAGCCGCGCCGTTCAAGAGCTAGCACTCCGGGCGGAAGCATTTGTGTGGATACCGACAGAGGGTGTTCGTGATTTCGCACCTCTTCCATCTGCGGATTTCGAATCTTCGGAGGTAATTTTTGAGTTTTTTCATCGATTAAACGAACAACATGGATCCTTGGTAGGAAATCGAAGATCAAGTTTTGTTTTTCCGCTGCGCGTTTTGCAGTGATCTCGTATTGATTTACTAACACTGCCAATTAATATGGGCCTATCGGGTCACACACAAGAATGCGTAAGGCTGAGATTAATAATATTAATAATATTAATATTGGATATTAATTATTATTATTATTATTTTCGTTTTTTTGGTGATTATATATATGTGTATTATCGGATAATAACGAGAGAATCCATATCTGATATGGATTTTGAATATCCTGATAGAATCCGTATCTGATATGGATTTTGATTGGCATCAACTAATCCGATTAGGACTCAGATTTTGATGTCTACGTATGTGTATATATACTTGTGTATCTCGTATACACTACACACACGAAAAATACACAGAATCATCAAAGAAACCTTAGAGCCGTTTTTGTGAAAAACCGAGTTCTTCAGCCGCGCCGTTTGAAGAGCTAGCACTCCAGACGGAAGCGTTCGTGTGGATACCGACAGAGGGTGATCGTATTTTCGCACCTGCTTCATCTGCGTAATTCGGATCTACAATGGTAATTTTCGAGTTTCTTTCATCGAATTAAACGAACAACATGGATCCTTGGTAGGAAATCAGAGATCAAGTTTTTGTTTTCCGCTGCGCGTTTTGCAGTGATCTCGGTTGATTTCCTAACAAATTACACATTCACCGTCCTAGAATTTTCCACTTCTATGTGCACCCGGTTACCTTATCAATCAAACTCATAGTTGGACACAAAGTTTGAGTTTTCATAAACAATATACAAGCAGATGTCCAGAATATTGAATACAAACAGCAAAAATTGCTCCATAACATAAACAAAATGAGACTTTTATTGTAGCGTCCCGCTTCCGAACTCTAGCATCAGGAATGGTGCACCCGCCGTATCTCGCTAAGGAGAATACAAATCGTCGTATCAACTTTCTATATGTCCGAAAAGACGTAGAAATGTTTCTCGCGGAAACGAAATACCATAACATTAATTCATATGAATAAAACACAATCCTCCATAGAAACAATAAATATGTCACGACAATAAAGTCAAAACGCTAGCATCTAGAGTTTATCGTACTAAACAAGGTGCTGTCTGATGAGATCCCAAATAAGATAAAGGTGAACAGTCGCAGGTCTTCTCGTATACTAGGTGCGACCGTCAGCCTACTCTACCGTATCAGCCTTGTCCTGAACAAAGACATAATCGTAGACGTCCTCATGCTCACTTGGAGGGGGAGGGGAGTAGGGGTGAGTGACGGAAATCACCCAGTAGACACCTGCCTCCAACCAGTACAAGACGAGCATACAAAAATGATATAACACATAGCACATAACATGATGTCACATAAGCATACGAAAGAATGCAGAAATGTAATTCACTCCATATAAGAATGTGCAACACCGTGATGCACATCCTACTATGCATGTCACACGCAACAAAGTCATGTCACACGCAACAAAGTCATGTCACACAGAATGCCGATATCTCCACCATGCACCCACCCACAGTCACCATCCTGAGTGTACTTGGCCCGCTACCGTATACCATACTGAGCGTCCATGACCCGTACGTCACGACTGTTAGGTCCGAAATACACTCTAGAGAGGGTGAATAGAGTGTTTGGCTCTTTTTGCGGAATTTTCTCTTTTGTCTCAACTCAAAAAGGATATTCAAAATCAGAGCAAGAATTGGAGATGAGAGATAATGAATGAGTACACCGTATATAGAGTGGTTCGAATCGTAAATGATTCTACTCCACTACCACTTTGTTTCCAAAGTGGATTTTCAACAACTACTCTTCTTATTATGAACAATAAGAACAACCACAGCAACACTTACACTAACACTTTAGTGTAAGCAACAACAGCAGCAACTTCTTGCACAAAACACACTTGTGCAACTACAGCAACTACAGCTCTTAGCAAGAACAACTTCTTGCTTCCTCACTACTTCAACAAAAGTTCCCTCAAGAACTTCTCAAAGTGGGTTGAAGAAATATAGTAAGGTTCACACTTTCTCACAAGTCTAAGCACAAGCAAGAGATCAAATATTTATGGTTCCTCTTGTGCTTGACTCTCTTTCTCTCAATATACAATAATGAAGATCAAAGAAAAGCTAGACAAGCTTTAAACAAATTTACAAGTATGAGAGAAATATACAACAATGGAAAATGAAGCTAGATGATGTTGAAAGTGTGTAATTGCTTCATCCAAGCCTCTTCTATTTATAAATAAAGTTGACCATGTTTTTGAGGCTCTCCACCAAGTCTTCATCTTCAAAAATGTCAAGATAGTGTCCAAATAGTCTTTAGCCACCCTATGGAGTGATTTGAACTTGGATAGCCACCCTAGAGAATCTTAGACATGTTAATAGTCAAGGAAGCATGTAGTATGTTGGGTTAAAGTCCACAAGAAATTTGAGCAAGATTGGAGAGAGAAAATATCATAGATCTCCCTTGGATTTTGTTCCAACGTTTGAAAATTTTTGAATCCTGGAGACGTCGATCGATCTACGTGCCAGGGCTGAGAGATCGACGTCTCTCAGTCAGACGTCGATCGATCGACGTCAGCCTGACTGAGAGATCGACGTCTCTCAGAATGACGTCGATCGATCGACGTCATTAGGCTGAGAGATCGACGTCTCTCAGATGTATGTCGATCGATCGACATACCTGAAGCTGAGAGATCGACGTCTCTCAGTTATACGTCGATCGATCGACGTATGCTTAACTGAGAGATCGACGTCTCTCAGATATACGTCAATCGATCTACGTCTCTTGGCTGAGAGTATGACGTGGATCTGAGTGCTTAAATTTTTACCAAGCTTCACATGGATCTCTTGAAGGGCTGATGTTACCTTCATCCGATTCATGAGAGATTTTTCATCTCGCACATGTTTACATCAATTTTGCTTCCAACTAAAGATATGAAATTTTATCTTAGTCCTTTTAAAACATCTTTTTGTATCATCAAAACATTTTATAAACTAACAATCTCCCCCTTTTTGATGATTTCAAAAACCGAGATTCTAAAAGATGTTTTTCCTTTGTTTTTAACTGTTTGAATGTTTCAAACTTGAAAAATATCAATCTCCCCCTAAGTATGTGCGCTTTATAACTTCCGTAGTGATCAATGTTAACAAGATTTTGCAATTTCAACCAAAATACTTTTCTTTGAAATTTGCTCCCCCTCAACCAAGTAACTGTTCATGCTCATCATCAATTAACAAGGATTTCAATTTTCAAGCTTACCTCATTTTGCCAGCTATCCAACAATCTCATCATGCAATAAACCATTTTAACAAATAAGCCATCATTTTGCCAGCTATCCAACAATCTCATCATGCAATAAACCATTTTAACAAATAAGCCAATAAGCACAAATAAGCCACTAAAGCAGCAACAATAACCATTTTCTCCCCCTTTTTGAAAGCATCAAAACATAAGCAATAATACTTCATTAAAGACACATCCAAGTTTTACAACCAACAATAAATTCTAAGTTAAAACAAGATGCAAGCTAAAACAACCACCCTAGTCTTCGTCTGAAGAGAATGTTATGCAGGAATGCAAGCTTTCATCTTTGCCTTGAGCTTAGCAAACCTCGACTCATGGACGGATACCTTGCTACGAAGCTCCCTAACCTCGTGTTGAAGACTAGCAACTTGAGCTTGAAGTTCTGGGACATTTGAGCTCAAGCTACTTGGTTCTTCATGAGTCTCTGGTTCGGGAATGGGTGCCTCATCCGGAAGGTCTTCGTCTTCTCTTTCTTCCTCCTCTTGTTCTCTCCTCATTGCCTCTTTTCTAGACTTCAGTATTTGTTGGATGTTGACTTTATCATAGAAGTCCTTGTGCGTAATGTTGTCAACATCCGTGTCATCTACCTAAATACCCGACTTCACAAGCATCCTATAAATAAGGTTACTATAGGGTAGGGTCTTGTTTTGCTTGATTGCGGCTTCGATAACATTCGTCATGAAAAGCTCCCCAAAGTTAACCTTTTCACGGTTAGCTATTCGGTATGCTATGTAGAAGTCAAGGTTACTTGGCAATTTTGCGGATTTACCATTGATACAAAATGTAACAATGGCCAGAAGAGTACGATAAACTAAAGGCATGTCATTTGTGTTTTTACTAGGATGGAAACCTAAGAAAGATTTTACTTCATCTTCAGAGATCTTCCACCAAGCAGCATCCCATTTCCAGGCATCAAACTCAAAATACCCTTCGTTGGGTACACCAATCAAGTCACAAATCTTTTCAACTTTCCATTTGATATGGTGGCCATCAATAACAGAGTGTAGGGCTAAAGGAAGGTTATTTATGTATTCAATCCACAAATTTGCATAAAATAGTCGAGTATACCTAGTTGACATTTTTGACATCTCATTCTCATTTTATATACTCCTCCACTCTTGAACATCCAACCACTCAATTATTGGGCTTAGTTCATTATTGCTTAGAATATCATTTATTCTAAGCAACTTGAGTGGGATGGTTGCTCTTTCATCATCATCCTATTTATCATATAAAATCTGAGAATGTCTAGTTATATATCTTATTTGCCCTGGTGGCAAGGGTTCCGTCAAGGCCTCCTTGGCATCTTTTGCTTTAATCCAAGGGAAGTTTGATAAGGTGAGCTCATTTCTAATCCCGGCAAGTACGCGCCCTTGACTCATGTCCATTGATTGTTTCATCCTAGGTTGAGAAGATTGTCCTTGAGAGGAGCTTGAACCTTCTCCTCCACCCCTAGAAGATCTAGGTCTCTTGGTTGTATTTTTGCTTCTTGAAGACATTTTGAGAGGAATTTGGATTTGAAATTTAGGGATTTCTAGAGAGGAATGAATGAAGAAGATGAAAATCAAGTGTAAAGATGAAGAAGTTTTGTTTTGGAGATGAAATTGAAGAGATGAAGTGGTTCTGGAAAGAGGGGCGTCTGATTTTGTAGGGTTTCAGCCGAAATGTTTGAGTGAAAAATGAGGAAGGGTTTCGGGTGCAGAGATTTTAAGGTTGCTGAATTCGACGACGTCGATCGATCGACGTCTGAGTTCGACGTACGTCGATCGATCGATGTCAGAGATCGACGTACGTCGATCTCTTGTTTTGATACGTCGATCGTTCGACGTGTCTCTGATTTTGAAATTTTTAATTTTCATCCCTTTAACTGATGTTTATCATTCCCAGTCTAGTTTTAATTGATTCGAATGTCTCAGTGGGGAGAGATTTGGTAAAGATATCCGTCAGTTGGTCATTTGTTGGAACAAACTCAATGCATACCAATCCTTTTTGAATGCAATCTCTTATGAAGTGATGTCTCACTTCAATGTGTTTTGTTCTACTATGATGAACCGGGTTTTGTGCTATACTTATGACTGAGGTATTGTCACATAGGATGAGAACTTTATCAAACTTAACATTGTAATCATTCAATGTGTTTGTCATCCAAAGTAGTTGTGCACAACATGAAGCGGCCGATATATATTCGGATTCCGCCGTTGAAAGTGACACACTATTTTGTTTCTTAGAGAACCAAGAAACCAAGCAATCTCCAAGGAATTGACACGTCCCGGAGGTGCTTTTCCTATCAACAAGATTTTCGGCATAGTCGGAGTCACTATACCCTCTTAAATCAAAACATCCATTTTTGGGATAAAACAATCCAAAATTCAAAGTTCCTTTTAAATACCTAAAGATACGTTTAACAACAACTAAATGTGATTCCTTAGGCATACTTTGAAATCTAGCACATAAGCACACAGCATGCAAAATATCCGGTCTACTAGCTGTTAAATAAAGTAAACTACCAATCATACCCCTATATTTGGTTACCTCAACCGGCTTTCCTTTTTCGTCTTTGTCAAGCTTTGTACTTGTGCTCATCGGAGTGCTCACACTTCTTCCATCCTCGAATTTGTACTTCTTGAGCAAATCCTTTGTGTACTTTGTTTGAGATATGTACACTCCATCTTGAGTTTGCTTGATTTGTAGACCAAGGAAGTAGTTGAGTTCACCCATCATGCTCATTTCAAATTCTCCTTCCATCAATTTTGCAAAATGCTTACAAAGAGAATCGTTAGTAGCACCAAATATAATATCATCCACATAAATTTGAACAAGCAATTGATGGTTTCCTTGTTCTTTAATAAAAAGAGTAGTGTCGACTTTTCCTCTTGAAAACTCGTTCTCAAGTAGGAAGTTACTTAACCTATCATACCAAACCCTAGGAGCTTGTTTAAGTCCATAAAGGGCCTTTTTGAGTTTAAAAACATGATTTGAATAATCATGATTTTCAAACCCCGGAGGTTGAGCTACATAGACCTCTTCTTGAATTATTCCATTCAAGAATGCGGATTTCACATCCATTTGATATAGTTTGAAATCCTTATAGCATGCATATGCTAATAGCATCCTAATAGCTTCTAACCTAGCTACGGGGGCAAACGTTTGATCATAGTCTATGCCTTCCTCTTGCCTATAACCTTGTGCTACTAACCTAGCTTTGTTTCTAGTGATGTTTCCTTTATCATCCATTTTATTTCTAAATACCCATTTAGTACCAATTACGGGATGATCACTAGGTTTAGCAACTAATTCCCAAACATCACTTCTTTCAAATTGATTTGATTCTTCTTGCATAGCCAATACCCAATCTTCATCATTTATTGCCTCCTTTATGTTTTTAGGCTCAACTTGTGAAATGAAGGCATTTTCATTGAATTTTCTCCTAGTCATTATGCCTTGGCTAGTTTCACCTAATATCAACTCTTTAGGATGATCTTTCCTATACTTGTATGAATCCGGTAAATTTGAGGTATCTCCTCCTACTTCTTCATTTTCAACCTTAGGTTCAAGTGGATCAATCCTAAGGTCAATAACAATATTACCTTTTGGATTCTCAAATTTCTCTATATGGCTTACTTCAATTATTTCATCATCATCATCATCATTAATGTTTGATTTGTCCTCATTGAGTTCACTAAATTTGACATGAATTGATTCTTCAACTTTCATGCTTCTTTTATTATATACTCTAAATGCGTTGCTATTTTGAGCATAGCCCATAAAGATTCCTTCATCCGCTTTGAAGTCGAGTTTATCCAAGTTATCTTTGGTGTTAAGTATAAAGCACTTACAACCAAAAACCTCGAAATAACCAATATTTGGTACTCTACCTTTCCAAAGCTCATAAGGAGTCTTTTTGAGAAATGGTCTCAAATAAACTCTATTGATCACATGACAAGCGGTATTTACCGCTTCGGCCCAAAAATATTTGGGTAACTCAAATTCGTTTAGCATGGCTCTACTCATTTCTTGAAGTGTTCTATTCTTCCTTTCCGCAACACCATTTTGTTGAGGAGTTCTTGGAGCTGAGAAATTGTGTCCATACCCCTTGGATACACAAAATTCTTGAAATTGTCCATCAAACTCACCCCCTCTATCACTTCTAATTTCCTTAATTGTGTCCTCTCTTTGATTTTCTAATCTTTTACAAAGCTTTATAAATTCTTGGCATGCATCATTCTTTTTAGCTAAGAACATTACCCAAGTGTACCTAGAGAAGTCATCTACCACCACAAAGGTGTAATGTTTTCCACTTAGACTTGCTGTACCAATATCCCCATACAAATCCATATGAAGCAATTGTAGGGGTTTGGTGGTGGAGATTTCACTTTTGGGTTTGAAGCTTGTTTTAACAAGCTTTGCCTTTTGACAAGTGTCACATAAGCCATGGTTTTCGAAATTTAATTTTGGAAGACCTTGGACCTTTTCATTTTTGCAAATCTCTTTGAAGTTTTTAAAGCTAATATGTCCAAGTCGTCTGTGCCATAGTTGAGTCAAATCATTTTTGGCAACTAGGCAAGAAACATTTTGTGATATCAAATCATGTGTGCTAAATTTGTAAACATCATTTTTACGAATAGCTTCAAAAACAATCTTATCGTTCTTTTTCACAACACATTTTCTTTTCACAAACTCTATTTGAAAATTAGCATCACATAGTTGGCTAACACTTATCAAATTATACTTAAGTCCTTCTACATATAGTACATTATTAATAGTAAAGGAAGAATTACCAATTTCTCCATGTCCAAGGATTTTGGCTCTCCCATTGCCAAAATGCACCGTTCCACCATCTTGGAGCTTGAGCTTGGTGAACAACGTCTTGTCTCCGGTCATGTGAGTTGAACATCCGCTGTCCATAAGCCATTTGGTTCCTTCTTCTTTGGCTACTCCATTTATCTTGAGAGCCTACAAAACCAAAAGATGTATGCATTGGTACCCTTTGATGGTTGGGTCCTTTAGGGTTAGTTTTTCGACCCTTAGGCTTCCAAACATATGTGCTTTCAAATCGAGCTTTACATGCTTTCTTTACATGTCCTAGTTTGTTGCAATAAAAACAAGTGGGTACATGCTTTGGTTTAGAAGATGATGAATTTTGTTGTGTTTTTCTATTGTTTGCCTTTTTCTTTAAGGACTTAGGTTTAATAGAAGAAGATGATGAGTTCAATCCTAAACCGGATTTATCATTTCCAATTCTTTGATTTCCAAGTAGTATGTCTAAGTTGTTTTTACCATTTGTTAGTCTTTGTAAGTCTAACTTTAGTTTCTCACATTCTTTTCTAATTTCTTCATTTTCAAGAGCTACGGTTTTATGCATGGTAAGTATGATATCATGCTCTTGAAACATCAAAATATTTTTGTCATGCAAGCACTTATTTTCTAAGATGCATTTCTTGAATTCTTTCTTTAAATGCTTATATTTCAAATTTAATTTCTCAAAGTCATCTTGCAAATCTCCTATTTCATCATGTAAATTTGAAGAGTTAGAATTTACCTCAAGGTCATCTTCAATCGCCATAAGACAAGTATGTTGAAACTTTAGATTGTCAACCATTGCCAAAAGTCCAACACCTTGATCTTCACTCTCTTCTCCTTCCGATTCCGAAAGGAGATCATCCCACGTGGTTACCTCTGCATTGAGGGCTTTCTTCTTTTGAGGAAAGACCTTCTTCTCTTGCTTTTGCGGTTCTTTTACGTGGCAATCGGCAATGAAGTGACCGGGTCGACCACATCTATAGCAATTTTCACTTGCTTCCTTTTCTTTAGATGGTTTCTTGAGAAACTTTCTTGCCTGAGCTTTGTTTCTAGTTGCCATTCTTCTAAATTTTCTTATTAGAAGGGCAACTTCCTTATCCGATTCATCGGACTCTACTACCAATCCTTTGTGTGATGTTTGTGTAGGCTTGATGGGATTCATCCTATTTTGTTCATCAATAAGAATTTCATGAGTAAGAAGATTATCGGATAGCTCATCAAGGGTAAGAGTCTTGAGATTCTTTGATTCGGTGATGGCGGTGACTTTGGGTGTCCATTCTCTTAGCAAAGAGTTGAGGAGTTTTGAGACAAGGTCTTCATTTGAGATTTTCTTGTCAACCATGGAGAGTTGATTTACTATTCATGTGAATCGATCGATTGTCTCCTCAATCTTCTCACTGCTTTTCATTCCGAACATCTCATACTCCTTCATGAGCATAAGTCGTTTGGCCATTCTTACTTGCTCAGTTCCTTCATGTATCATTTCAAGCCTTTTCCATGCCTCATGAGCTGTTTCAAGACCTTGGAGTCTTATAAGCTCGGTGGTGGTGAGAGTACTTGAAAGAATATCAAATGCTTTGCCATTAATGGCAAATCTTATCTTTTCTTCATCGGTGTAGTCATCCTCATCTTTGAATATTGATTCTCCTTTTGAGTTGGTAATCATAGGAACTTCAATTCCTTTGACAACGGCTCTCCATATATCGAATCCACAGCCTTTCAAGTGATTGATCATTCGAAATTTCAACAAGGAATAATTTTGGGCATCAAACATAGGTGCTTTAGTGTTTGATCCGGAAAATAGTGCAGTAGGCTTAGGAGATGAAGAGGTTGAAGTTGAGGTTGAGGTTGCCATGATCTTTAACCTTGCTACTTGCAAAGATAGGCCAAGCAATCAAGGTTAGGCTCTGATACCAATTGTTAGGTCCGAAATACACTCTAGAGGGGGGGTGAATAGAGTGTTTGGCTCTTTTTGTGGAATTTTCTCTTTTGTCTCAACTCAAAAAGGATATTCAAAATCAGAGCAAGAATTGGAGATGAGAGATAATGAATGAGTACACCGGATATAGAGTGGTTCGAATCGTAAATGATTCTACTCCACTACCACTTTGTTTCCAAAGTGGATTTTCAATAACTACTCTTCTTATTATGAACAATAAGAACAACCACAACAACACTTACACTAACACTTTAGTGTAAGCAATAACAACAGCAACTTCTTGCATAAAACACACTTGTCAACTACAGCAACTATAGCTCTTAGCAAGAACAACTTCTTGCTTCCTCACTACTTCAACAAAAGTTCCCTCAAGAACTTCTCACAGTGGTTTGAAGAAATATAGTAAGGTTCACACTTTCTCACAAGTCTAAGCACAAGCAAGAGATCAAATATTTATGGTTCCTCTTGTGCTTCATCCAAGCCTCTTCTATTTATAAATAAAGTTGACCACGTTTTTGAGGCTCTCCACCAAGTCTTCATCTTCAAAAATGTCAAGATAGTGCCCAAATAGTCTTTAGCCACCCTATGGAGTGATTTGATCTTGGATAGCCACCCTAGAGAATCTTAGACATGTTTAACATAGTCAAGGAAGCATGTAGTATGTTGGGTTAAAGTCCACAAGAAATTTGAGCAAGATTGGAGAGAGAAAATATCATAGATCTCCCTTGGATTTTGTTCCAACGTTTGAAAATTTTTGAATCCTGGAGACGTCGATCGATCTACGTGCCAGGGCTGAGAGATCGATGTCTCTCAGTCAGACGTCGATCGATCGACGTCAGCCTGACTGAGAGATCGACGTCTCTCAGAATGACGTCGATCGATCAACGTCATTAGGCTGAGAGATCGACGTCTCTCAGATGTATGTCGATCGATCGACATACCTGAAGCTGAGAGATCGACGTCTCTCAGTTATACGTCGATCGATCGACGTATGCTTAACTGAGAGATCGACGTCTCTCAAATATACGTCAATCGATCTAAGTCTCTTGGCTGAGAGTATGACGTGGATCTGAGTGCTTAAATTTTTACCAAGCTTCACATGGATCTCTTGAAGGGCTGATGTAACCTTCATCCGATTCATGAGAGATTTTTCGTCTCGCACATGTTTACATCAATTTTGCTTCGAACTAAAGATATGAAATTTTATCTTAGTCCTTTTAAAACATCTTTTTGTATCATCAAAACATTTTATAAACTAACAACGACCCACCATAAATGCAATGCACATGCCATGAATGCAAACAATACAATCGCCTGTGGCCCCTGGCCCATCCTCACCATCCTCCGATACTTAAATCTAAGTTCATTTATTATCCAAATAATGATTTATCATTGTTCGGTGTCAAAACTATTTTTCCATGGCTTGTATACATTTGTCGTGCATTTTCTATATTTTTTCTCATTTTCCCTATTTGTTTCTATTTGATACCTAATTATCCAAATTAAATAAATTATCACACTTACTGAAATTTAATGGAAATAATTTAATCTCAACATTTTATAATTTTTGAAATTTAATTATGATTTTCTAATATTTATTTATATTTTTTTTATAATTATTACAATTTTAAATTTATTAAATAACATTTATGGAAATTCAGAAATTATTATATTTATTAAATTACATTTGGGCTGGCCCTATTTAGCCAGCCCTGATCCGCCATCCTTTTCTCGGTTCGGCCCGTCAGGAGCCTGGCCTGCTATACCCGCGATCCTTTTTTTAATTCAATCTGCTTTTTAGGCTGGCCAGCAACTGGCTCGGTCCGCTGGCCATTCAGCCCGGTCCGCTAAGCTCAGCTAGCCTCTTTTTTTATATATAATGGAAATGGGCGAGGACTGCTACAAGTGCAGCCTGTCCATCGGTCCGGGCCTTCGGGACTTTTCGGTAATTTTTTTAAAACCCCAAATTCCAGCGTTGAGACGCCAAAGGCGCGTGCAGCCCCTGCGAGCGCGTGAAGGCCACGCGCGGCGCACCGGCACCTCCGGCGGTCGTTTTTCGATCCTGATCTACATTTTCGCCTATTTCCAGTCTATAGAAACCTATTCTAAGGTCAAAACAAGAACTAAAGACCTTAAATATACTAAAGGTGTGATATTTTGGTTATCAAATTTTTTTTCTAAAATCAAATCAAAGTCACGCAATACAGTTCATGCATTCCATAGATTTCAAATTTCATGCTTTTCACAGATTGAACAACATACTATGAAATTTAACAATTAAAACAACAAAAACACATAAAATACCGCTAGAACATGCTTGAATTTGTACCAATTGAAAGAAAAAAAAAGAAATCTACCTGGATTGCAGACAAAAGCTACGCAACTAGAATAAACCTTGGTAGGTTCTCTCCCTTTCTCTTTTCTTCTTGTAGCGTCTTTCTCCCCATGCAGCCCCCGTTCTCCTTTATTTTCTTTTACTTATTCTTCCTTTTAGAATTTCCTTAACTGTTCTCCTTTATTTTCTTTTACTTATTCTTCCTTTTAGTATTTCCTTAACTGTTCTCCTTAACTGTTCTCCTTTATTTTCTTTTACTTATTCTTCCTTTTAGTATTTCCTTAACTTCCAGCATCCCTCCTGCTTTTATCCTATTTCAACCGTCTTTCTCCCTATGCAGCCCCCGTTCTCCTTTATTTTCTTTTACTTATTCTTCCTTTTAGAATTTCCTTAAATGTTCTCCTTTATTTTCTTTTACTTATTCTTCCTTTTAGTATTTCCTTAACTGTTCTCCTTATTTTCTTTTACTTATTCTTTCTTTTAGTATTTCCTTAACTTCCAGCATCCCTCCTGCTTTTATCCTATTTCAACCGGCGAAATTTAGTAGGCCATTAACCCCCCCTCAACAAATCTTCAACCGGCGAAATTTAGTGGCCCATTAACCTCCTCAACAAATCACGTTCTCACCTTTTTTTTTATTATTTTATTTTAATTACACCCCACGCCTTTTTTTATTATTTTATTTTAATTACACCCCACGTTTTAAGCCCCATTATCGCCTTATTTATATTCTTTTTTATCTTGTATTATTATTATTATTATTATTATTATTATTATTATTATTATTATTATTATTATTATTATTATTATTATTATTATTATTATTATTATTATTTTCTTTTAGACTTCACATAAACAACAATTTCATCCAATTATACAAATTACTTCGACGTAACCGCACGCTACATTTAATTTAATTTAATTTAATTTCAAAGGGTTTGTTATACTCGACGACTACTTAATTCCAAATTGGTACGTAACAACTAATTTAAAAATTTCCGGGTGTAACATTTCTACTGTTTAACATCAAAAGGCTAGTTATGTATATACATATACATATCATCTGAACATCTTGGTGAATGCAAAAGAGATAGCAAACAGATCCACGACCATGATGAAACTGATCAGACGTTGGTAAATCTAAGGTAATCCTTCTTGGAGGGAAGATCAGCAGTCTTGTAGCCTTGAGGGAACATCTCTTTAGCTCTATAATTAGATACACCTGGTTGAATAACCACAGGATCCCCTGGTTTCCAGTTTGCAGGAGTAGCTATCTTATGTTTGGATGCTTTTTGCAACGAATCTACAGCCCTCAAGACTTCATCCATGTTTCTTCCAGTGCTAGCTGGATACAGAAAGCTCAGCTTGATCTGCACATGAGCATGTTAATTATTACCTCATCAAATTTCCCCTTCCTTAATTTCAGAAGTGTCGCATACTAGGACTCACTCCCTGTCACATATTGTCAAAATAAACTATATAAAGTAGTAAACTATGACAATATTAAAAGTAATAAAAAAATAAGCTTGAGACGGAAATGGAGTTGATTACAATCTTATCAGGGCCGACGACATGCAGAGCGCGAGAATGAAGGTGGGCACCTGAGGCATCTTTCTCCTCAGGATCCACCATGTTCAGTTGCTTTATTATCTCTCTCTTTGGATCAGCAGCGATGGGAAACGTCACTTTGTGACCATTCTGCATTCAACACAATGTATGTATAGATGTGTTTATGATAAGTTCTCAGAGGCACAAATTAAATAACACAGATAATGTCTTTCGTAAGTTTTATGTATTAATCGTGTGTTACACAACCAAGAAAAAACATAATCTATAAGCTCGCCATGTTTAACTGTTTTATATGAAATTGTTGTAATCCATGACATAAATATGTTTACATATGCAAGATGATGTTCTGTAACTTCTGTTAAATTTCATCCATGGAGGGGGGAATGCAATCAACATGACACGCTCTTCAGAAAATAACATCTTACATTATAAGCTTCAATGTCCTTGATCCACTCCTTGTGAGACTGAACATCATCACATGACACTCCCAAAAGCTTAACTCCTCTTTCACCAAACTTTTCAGCATATACAGCCATCATTCCCATTTCAGTGGTACACACGGGTGTGAAGTCGGCTGCATAACAATTTTACACACATAAAAACACACACTTCCACTATTTTCAATAAACAAGTACTAACTGTTCACACGGATATTTAATGGACATAGATTAATATATAACATCATAATATACGAGGAGAATTTTCCACTAGTATAAGCACACACTTGTTCACTATATTTAGTGGACATAGATTAATATGAAACAGCATAACATATGAGAAAAAAGACTAATTTTAACCTGGGTGGGAAAAGATGATGGCATAGGCATCGCCAACGAAGTCATGGAGCTTCAACTTTCCATGTGTAGTCTCAACTTCCAAGTTGGGAAGATGATCTCCAATAGTTAGTCCAGGCATTTTCCACTTGAAAGAAAGTTGTATGTTTTTCTAATTTTGCTGGTGGGAAGCTAGCATAAAACTGCACGATTCTGGTGAAGTGTATTAGGATCAAAAGCGTATAAAAAGGGGAGAGAAGAGGAAGTGAGGTGCATGAAGAGAACGTGGCGTATGTCGTGGCTGGTGGACTTTGGCACCTGTCTGTTCATGCCTCTCATGCATGTTTCCACTCCTCCATGTGTACTTTGCTCTTCCATTCTCTTACTACTTGCCTACTTGTATGACGTATTACCTTTTTTTTGTTTTTTTTCCGATCAACTATACATTATAATATATGTAACGTATAAACTGAGTATTGATAACTGTGAAGGTTATATTTTATTCACGATCTAGAGGCAGTCTGAAATTGAATTTTTGGGTACCAAGAATGATATTATAACAGTAGTGAATTGATCCACACCATAAAAGATAAAAATGTAGGCCGGGTCTTGAATACGTTGGATCAGGAACACAGTGAGCTAATTAAAGAAGACTGTAGAGCTCTCGGCCCTCTAATGTCAAATTTAGTATATATGAGATGAATCAAGTGGAGGGAGATTCTGTGTTAATTAGTTACAAGTTTTGTCTTTGAATAAAAGCCTGAAGGTAGTGATCATGATGGTTCTTGACTTAAAAGGTTAGTGTTACAGTCGTGATTTATAATAATAATAATAATAATAGTAATAATAATAATAATAATAATAAGAGATAATGTAGGATAAAGATAAAAGAAAAGGAAGAAGAGTGTCTAATTTAAATTATTCAAGATAATTACACTATCATATTTTCTTTAAATTTTTTCTATCAAATCCCTAAAATCTCTCCCCTAATCAAAATAAAATTCCCCAAACCCCTTATAAAAAAACGACGTCTTCCTCTGGAGAAAAGAGAGAACGACAGTGAGGGAGGAAAAGAAAAAAAAAGAAAGAAAAAAGAAGAAGAAGAAGGAGGCTAGCGAGACCCGAACCCAAGATCCAATCTGTCAAATCTATTCGTTTCTAGCGTCAAACGAGGTAGGTGCCTCTTCCCTCTCAAAGAAATACGATTCAAGCATGCCCTAATGTATATACTATTTGTTCTGTTTCCTTTAATTGTTTAAATGAGAGCATGTTAATTGATTTTGCATGTGTTTGGTGAGATTTTAAATTGTTTATATGAAGGTATGATCGGATTTGTTGAAAAGACATGATCTTTGCATACGTGGAGGTTGTCTTCTATATATGTGTTCTTAAATTGATAAAAAAGGTTAGGATTGGAATCAAAATTGTACAACTTTCTCAAGATTAGATTCCTTAAAAAAGTGTTTTGACCTTAGAATAGGTTCATCTAACCTGGAATAGGTTGAGATTGGATTGAAAGTCTAAAAAAACAGGTCTGACGTTCGCGTTTCAGCGGGTAGCGCGTGGGGCCCACGCGCGGCCCCTGACGGCGCGTCCGGACATGTGATGACGTGTCCATCTTCAAAATATGCGTCTCGTTATAACGAGTCCAATGCAACTAGTTTGAGGTCAATCGGAGTTAAAACGAAGATTTTATAAAGGTTAGAAGGAAATATAATTTAATATAAGAAAAAAATAAAAAAAAGGAAAATCCTATTGGACCGGGCTAGCTGCAGGACCAGACCGGATGGCCAGCGGACCGGACCAGGTAGCAGGCCGGCCCAGACCAAAAATTAAAAAAAAAATCTGAAATTAATTTTTAAAATGATTAAACAATAAATAATTAATTAAAATTAGTTTAAAATTTGAGGAAAATATATTTAATTATTAAAAAATTCTAAATAAATTCCATAAAATATAAAAGGTTAAAATTAAATTATTTTCACTCAATTTCGGAATTTTTGGTAAATGTAAGTAATTAAAAATAATTAGTAATAAATATAATTAAATAAGAGAAAAATAGGGAAAATTAGTAGAAAATTCTAGAAAATTAATACAAGCTAAGGAAAAATAAGGGTAATGCTAAATAACAACTTTTCAATATTTGTAAAATTTACAAAACCAAATATTGAGTGCCGGAGTTTGTGAGAATGGGCGTACGGGCCCCAGACGATTGTGTTTTTGCATTCATGGCACGTGCATTGCATTGATGGCGGGTCGTGACGTACGGGTCACGGGCGCTCAGGATGGTGTACGGTGGCGGGGCCACGACACTCAGGATGGTGTGCGGTGGCGCGGCCACGCACACTCAGTATGGTGACTGTGGGGTGTACGACCTGCATCCACTCAGTAGGACCCGAGTTCATGCATTGCACGGTATGGATATCGGCATTATGTATGACATGACTTTGTTGCGTGTGACACGTTGATTGAGCATGCATCACGTACTTGCACATTTTTATGTGGAGTGCTTTACTTACCGCATTTACTTTATCCTATGCATGTTATCTTATATTTATGTGCTATGTGGTTATATCACGTCTATGTGCTATGTGACTATATCATTTCGGTATGTACGTTTGTATTTGTTTGAGGCGGGCATCTACTGGGTGATTTCTGTCACTCACCCCTACTTTCCAGGTGAGCCGGATGAGGACTATGAGCATATTTTCATTGAGGACGGGACGGACATAGCAGAGTGGGCTGGTTGAGAGCTGCAGCTAGGATATGAGGGGACTCTGCAGCTGTTTTATTTTTATTTATACTTTGAGGATTTTCCACATACTACTTTACTACTTTTATCCCCAGAATTTTTATTTAGCAGTGTAATGACGGTTATTGGAGTTTAATATATGTTATGGTTTACGTTTCCGCGAAAAAAATTTCTACGTCATTTTGGACAAGTAAGAGATTGATTCGACGCTTTGTATTCTCCTTAGTGAGATATGGCAGATGCTCTGTTCCCGATGTTAGGGCTCGGGAGCGGGGCGCTACAGTTAGACCCAGGATCAAAAGTAAAATCCTGTAGAGTATCATAGACGGTAATCCTGTAAGGTGGCGACCCTGTATATTACCGTATCTTAGTTGACGACCCATGATGAAATTATTCTTCAATCCTCTGCTTATAAGCCTTCAACTGTAAACAAACAAATAATTATAAGCCTTCAATTATTAACAAACAAATAATGATCTAAGTATCGGTACTCTTATACCTACCCTTTATCATAATATATTTATATTTGGCTAATAATGACATAATTTTTACACATATGATTTTATTTTTAATATTATGTCACATCATATGTGTAAGACCGTGTTTGTTTAATATATATATATATATATATATATATAAGTATTATGTTTTCATAATTAAAAAGAAATTATAGATAAATACAATTAAGTGGGATCTTCATCCCTTAAGAAACCTAAACCTAATCAATATAGGAAAACCTAAATCTCTCCTATACCTCTTATTCATCTATAAATATACACATAAAACACAACACAAACCCATATCCCCTTGGAGCATCTCTGCCGCCCCCATACCCAAAGAAAAGAAAAAAGAAATATATTCAATCTTCCAAGCACATAGATCAAGCGAGATAGGAGAAAAGAGGAAGAAAAATATGCGTAGAAACCTATTCGTCCAAAAATGTAGGTTACTTTCCACTGTGCTCGAATTGCCCGCACTTCGTATGTTGAATATGCTTACTTTAAATTATTGTGTGTTACTTGTATATGATTTCGTATGCATGTCTTTTATGATGTTCGTATGTGTGGATATATGTGTGTGCGATGGTGATGATTGTGGGATATGAAAAGTATTAAAATGAATCGATTTTTATGTGATTAAATGGAAAATTGCATGAATAGCCTTAGAAATAGGTCATGTAGCCCGGAAATTAGGTTTGAAATTAAACTATAAAATGAACAACATAGTTGGAAGGCGGCACGTGCATCACACGCACGCGTTTAAGGGCGGCACATGTAGCGCCCTGACCCGGACAGCGGAATCCGAACCGATGCATCCGTCGTAGCTTACTGAGAAGACTACAAGACGTCTCATCTCTCGAATACACATCATCAATGACGTATGAGGATAAGCACGGAGACACGTGCCAAATAAATCTAAATCATCAAATTCGTACATCAAAGTGTAATAAAGTAACGGAAGAGTGTTTATGTTCGTAACCAACTAAATCCTCAAATGAATGAAAAAAACTGAAATATCTAGCAACAGTATCGACTATCTCCCATTAAGACACTAAGCGTCCCATTCGGCCCACTCGCCGTCGTCCTCTATGAAGATCATGTCATAGCTAGGCTCATCTGCAAAATAAAGGTAGTACCCTTAGCAAAAAACGCTAGCAAGTAACTCGTTTATAAGACATACGGGATCAACACATGGCAAGACATGAGTACCATATAATTCAAGGGGTAATGGGGCACATGTCTTGTATACTTTCAAGCGCATAGGTTAAACAGCACAAGAACATAAGAACAGCAGTTCATAACATTCAACAATTAACTATCAATCAAGTCACATAGCAATCATACCATACTGACTCACGTGATGCATGACAAAATTGTTGGACCATGCACCTGCAATAAGCACCACTAGAGGGGGAGGAGGTGAATAGTGGTTAGCGGAAATTACACTATAACCCTTTGTTAAAATCCCCTTTGAAAACAGAATCTGAAACCACCTCAGATTCAGAACCCATTTTTCAAAACTTCACAAATAATTGTACACAACTCCAAAAATTATGAAACTTTCCAGAATGTAACTTCAATGAGTTAACAAGACTCTATCCAAAAATCAGACAAAAATAAGATCGTTTGACCCTTCAAATAAATAAAAAGATTCAGATGGTCAATCTGGACAGAATTGGACAGAATGTTGCTGATATTACAAAACGTGTTTCTCTTTGAATACTCAACCAAAAGGTTGATCTTTATATCAAAACACTCCTTAAGATGTGTAGATGAAGTTTCAAAAAGGCCCTGACCTTAACCAACTCTTGAAAAATACAGAATTTAAGTTTTCTCAAAACTGGTCAGATTGCAGCCAGATTGGAGCAGTTATCTTGCAAAGACTAAAAGACTAACTTTCCCTTGCTCAAATCAAGTGATTCTTGTTGAAAATGAAAGCTAAGAGTCTGAAGTATAACTCCACCAAAAATCACGAATTTTGAAAATGTTTATCTATTTTTTCAAATTGTGAGAAGTTGTGTGAAAACTGCAGTCAAAAATGGGCAGAAAATAGAAATAAAGAAACAAGAGAAGAACACCGAGAATTTATCCTGGTTCGGTCAATGTGACCTACTCCAGTCCCAAGGAACACCTTTCCTTGGATTTCACTATGGTATGAACCAAATTACAGCAAGAACCAAGCTTGATCCTTAGGTTAAACACCAACCCTATTCAAGACTTGGATGAACACCTTTATGCAACTCTTGGTTGCAATACCTCTATCACCTATTGATGTAGCCTTATACATTTGGCTAATCAATCTTACAAATAAGACACAAGAAGGTGTGTATAGTGTAGCTGGACAACAACTAGAAATGGAACACCTTAGCTACACAAAGTATGAACGAAAATATGAGAAGAGAATAGCAAGACAACAATCTTCAATTTTTTGCTTTCAAGTGTGTGTCTTCTCTTCTTCACCTTGCCTCCTATTTATAGTGTGAATAGATGGCATATTCTCTCCAACTTTTAGACCATGTGATGGCTGAGAATTTTGAATTGAAGCACCTCCATAATCATCTCCAACAACCTTGTCTCCATTAAATTCAAATTTGAAATTTCAAGTTGGCAACTTTTGCCCAACTAGCTTGTTTTTGAATTTTCCACTTGTCCAAAAGTCATAAAATGAGTACACCACCTTCTCCACCTGTTTATGGACATTTTTGATGTTGTATGTATGTATACCAACTCAAATTTTGTGAATAAAAAATAATGAATAAGTGTTGACAAGATTATGTCAACATATAACACCAAAATTCATATTTTCTTCTCTTTACATATTGTGATGAATCTTGCACCAAGGACACCTTGTAATCTCTAAAAGATGATGATTAATATCCTCTTATAACATATATAAGAGGGTCTTCAAGAAAAAATAGAATGTGATATCTCAAATCGTCACATATCCAGCTATAGTCAATAATATCATCGGTTGAGAGAATAAGATATAAGATCACCATATAATCTTCAAAATAATAATAACACAGCTCCAAAATGAAGATAATAATATGCTCAAGAGATTCCTTGAGTGAAAATACCAAAATACCCTTGGGGGTAAAATGACCAAAATACCCCTGGTGTGAGAAAACTCCAGAAATGCCCTCGATGGTCAGAAATAATCACAATACCACCTTTGTCATTATAACCAAGATAATAATATGCACTTGAAATATTTTTCACCATATGATGTTCCTACACAACTTAAAATACCAATTTTGCCCTTTTTGGTAAGTTGTAGAAACTTCCAAGGCACGTTAGTCACAAGACAATAATAATCACAAAAAAACACATAATGAGCACATAATGAGCATGTATAAATCATGTACAAATGAAAACAACCATTTTATCACATTTTAGAAAATTATTTCTAAAAACTCTAGACATCGATCGATCGAAGTACCTCAGCTTCATAGATCGATGTCTCACATAAAGGTTCAGGTTTTGTCTCTGACCTACATCGATCGATCGAAGTGAGAGTTCGATGTACATTGATCGATAGATGTGTCTTAGGTTTAGAGATCGATGTCTCACAGAAAGGTCTTAGACTTTTCTGCCTTACATAGATCGATCGATGTGAGAGATCTATGTACATAGATCGATCGATGTGCAACAACCTGAGAGATCGATGTCAACTTGTTCAACTTATTCAACTTTTAATCACATATAACACCATGTGTGACATTTTTAAATATTCATCATTTAAATCATGACATTGAAAATTATCTAAACATATTTCTCAACATTCTCCCCCTTTTGGATGATTTTCAAAATAACCTAACATGATTTTAATGTCACAACTTATAACCAAAAGTTTAACCAAATGTTTAACCAAATGTTTTCAACTATGTTTTCAACGTTTAAATAGTATGCTGCTCCCCCTCAACTCATACTCTCCCCCTTAACCTATGCTCCAAAATTTATACCAATAAAAAACTTAGCATATGATTCATCATGACTTACCAACTAAAACATGACTTACCAACTAAAATCATGTTCTTATTCTATCTCCCCCTTTATTTTGCAAATCATACAAAAGATAGAACTATGCAATGGGATCGTAAGTCATCATTCCTAATTTGGCTCGTAAGTTTTCAAAAGTGGCTTGATTAAGGGGTTTGGTGAAGATGTCAGCGATTTGATGATCAGTTCTTATGTGGTTTATGACTATATCCTCATTTTGAACATGATCACGAAGAAAGTGATATCGCACCTCAATGTGTTTGGACTTAGAATGAAGCACCGGATTCCGTGAAAGATTGATTGCACTTGTGCTATCGCAGAAAATTGGAATCTTATTCATTTTAATGCCAAAATCACGAAGTTGCTGTTTAAGCCAAAGTATTTGGGTAGTACATAAACTCAAAGCGATATACTCGGCTTCAGTGGTAGAAAGAGCTACAACTAGCTTGCTTTTTAGAAAACCAAGAAATCAAGTTGGTTCCTATGAATTGACAAGTACCGCTAGTGGATTTTCTATCTAATTTGCAACCACCATAATCAGCATCACTATATGCGTGTAATTCCAACTTAGCGTTTCTATCATACCACAGTCCTAAGTGAGGTGTATGCTTAAGATATCTAAAGATCTTTTTAACTGCATTGTAATGTGATATCTTAGGACAAGATTGAAGCCTAACACACATACACACACTAAACATGATATCAGGTCTTGATGCAGTTAAGTATAATAGTGATCAATCATAGACCTATAGAGTGTGTCATCAAAAGTTTTTACCATTTTCATCCTTGTCTAGTTTGGTTGCTAACACTCATGGGGGTAGGTGTTGGTTTTAATTCTTCAAAGCCAAACTTCTTAATTACATCATTGACATGCTTAATTTGTCTAATGTGAATTCCTTGAGGGGTTTGTTTGATTTGAAGTCCTAAGAAATAATTCAACTCTCCTACCATTGACATTTCAAATTCTGACTTCATACATTCTTCGAAGTCTTTTACTAAGGTAGGGTTTGTTGAACCAAATATTATATCATCTACATAGATTTGAACTATTAACAAATCATTATCTTTTCGTCTTAGAAATAATGTGTTGTCTATTGTTCCCCCTTTGATAATTATTTGCAATAAGAAAGTTTGCAAATCTATCATACCAAGCTCTTGGAGCTTGTTTCAAACCATATAGAGCTTTCTTAAACTTGTAAACATGGTTAGGATTCTTTGGATCTTCGAATCCAGGGGGTTGTTTGACAAACACTTCTTCTTGGATGTATCCATTCAAGAATGCACTCTTGACATCCATTTGGAAGAGCTTAATTTTGCTTATACTTGCAATCGTAAGTAACAATCTAATTGCTTCTAGTCGTTGCAACGGGTTTGCAAAGGTTTCTTCATAATCTATTCCTTCTTGTTGATTATAACCTTGTGCGACTAGTCTAGCCTTATTCCTTGTAATATTTCCTTGTTCATCCATTTTATTCCTAAAAACCCATTTAGTTCCTATGATAGACTTGTCTTCAGGTTTAGGTACTAAGTCCCACACGTTGTTCCTTGTGAATTGATTTAATTCCTCATGCATAGCATCTATCCATGATATGTCACCTAAGGCTTCCTTTACGTTCTTAGGTTCTAATTGTGAGATTAAGCTATGTCCTTCAAGTTGACCTATATTTCTACGTGTTTTAACCCCAACACTTGGATCCCCAATGATTAGTTCTCTAGGGTGCCACCAATTCCTAGATTGATTAAGTTCACCCTCATCTTGTTCAAATATTTCATTAGTGTGAACGTTATCATATGTAATTGGATCATTAGTTGTATCTTCTAATTGCAGAGTCTCTTGATTTATTTCATCTAAGGGTTCATGTTTGTCTTGTTCAGGGGGAGTTGGTTCTAGATGATCAAGTACAGGCTCAAGTAATACATCATCATCAAACATATTTTCAACATTTGTTTCTTGTTTATGTTGATGTTTATCACTAACTTCAAAACATGCATTTTCATTGAATTTCACATGTATGGATTCAATTATTTTTCTAGATGCAGGATTATAACACCTATACGCTCTTGAGTTAGTTGAATACCCAACAAATATGCATTCAATAGACTTTTGTTCAAATTTATCTAGATTATCCTTAGTGTTCAGCACAAAACATTTACATCCAAATACTTAAGATAATCTATCTTAGGTTGTCTATTGTTTAGCAATTCATAAGGAGTTTTATTTAATTTCTTTCTAATAGTGAGCCTATTTATAATATAGCATGCACAACTAACAGCTTCAGCCCATAAATATTTAGGTAATTTATTTTCACACAGCATTGTCCTAGCAACTTCTTGAATCGTTCTATTTTACGTTCAACAACTCCATTGAGTTGTGGTGTTCTAGGTGGTGAGAATTCATGTTTGATTCCATATAGTTCGCAAAATTTAATTACGTCTTTGTTTTTAAATTCTCCACCTCTATCGCTTCTAATTCTTTTAACATTTTCTTCATAAATGTTTTCAAGTTGCTTAATAAGGATTTCAATTGCTAATGGAGCATCGTCTTTGTGTGTTAAGAACAACGTCCATGTGTAGCGTGAGTAATCATCTACTATGACACACACATAGTAGTGTCCACCTAGACTTCTTGTCCTACTTGGACCAAATAAGTCTAAGTGAAGCAATTCTAGTACATGACTAGTACTCACTTCATGTTTCGGTTTTAAGGTTTCTTTAATGTGTTTTCCCTTAATACATGTTTCACACATTTGAAAATTATCTAAGTCTAACTTAGGCATTCCTCTAATTAAATTCTTCTTAGACAATTTCTTAATAGTTGAAATTCCTATATGGCCTAATCTTCTATGCCATAAATTTACATCTAAGTCATGTGATATTAGACACTTAACCTTAGCATCTAACATGTTATCTAAGGTAAGAGTATAAATATTTCCATCTCTATTTCCTTTTAAAACCGTTTCTCCTTTTTCATTTGTTATATCACAAGAATTGGGAAGAAAGGAGACATTATAACCACAATCTATAAGTTGAGAAATACTAAGTAAATTATAAGATAGATTGCTTACTAATAACACATTTCGTATTTGAAATGTGTTAGGGTCCCCAATTGTTCCTTTTCCAACAACTTGTCCTTTGTTGTTGTCACCGAATGTTACTTTTCCTCCATCCTTGATGTGTTCCAATTCGATGAATTAGTTTGGGGTTCCCCGTCATATGCCTCGAACATCCACTATCTAAAAACCATTTGGGTTTTAGATTCTTTGACTTTGCCTCCTTGCATTCCTTGCGTTTATCCTACAATGGAGACAAAGTTTTAGGTACCCTTTATTTGGGTCCTTGAATGTTAGGGGAACTATTCTTGTTTAGATATCCCTTAGGTATCCAAACTTGAATATACCTTCTAGACACATTTTTGGCATTGTTTATAATTTGGAAAATAAGAAGAATTAGCATATACATGATTATTCCACATAAGTGAAGATTCATTGTTATACATGTTGTGCCATGGTTGATAATCATTATAGGATGGCCGAGATTTATGATGGGTATAAGGCATGTGATTTGTTTCTTATATTGGCGCTATATAAGTGTGTTTGTAGGCATTTCTATAAGACTTATAAGAGTGTTGCCTATACTTAGGTTCATAATAAGTTGTATGCATTTTATTCGGTCTAGTTGCATTTGTATACATGTAGGCATAATTTATATGTTGTCTAGATGCAAAGTTTGGCCCAGATGTATGTTTATGCATGTGTGCTTTTCTAGGTGTATGTTGCATTTTTTGCCTTGATATAAGTAGACGAAGGTGTAGAAGCATGGCAAAGTTGATTTTGTTGTATTATATGGTAACTTTGTACTAGATGAAACAAACTTAGTATTTTTATTTACTTTTTTCATTTTCTTCTTTATAGCCTAAGCCGGTTTTATCATTACCATACTTTTGTGATGAGATAAGTGTATCTAACATATTTGCACCCGATTTAATTGTTCTAACATTTTTTCTAAGTTAAGTTTAGACGACTTAAGTTGTGTATTTCATGTTCACAACTTTCTATCTTAGATTTTAACATCTTATTTTCTATTTTTATCTTATGTTCATCTTTCCTATATCATTCAATTTTATTCTCTAAAGAATCAAGAGTATTAGTAGACTCTTGTTAAGAGATTCTAGTTGATCGGAAAATTCCAAAGTTGGACGTCTTCAACTTGTCATTTTCTTCAACTAGTTTCTTCTTTCTTTAGAGAGCTTCTTACAGTGAGCATGCATTCTTAGGAATTTTCATACATTCATCAAGTGTCATGTCACTATCAGAATCACTATCAGAAGAAGAACATACCTCGTTGGATACGAAGCAGACTTGAGCTTCCTCAGTTTCGGATTCTGAGTCGGATGAGTCGCTCCATGTGCTCACCTTCATTGTTCGCTTCCCTTTTCTTGCCTTAGACTCCTTTGTCTTTGTCGTTTGAGCCTCCTTGTCTTTGGCTTGTTTATTATTGTTGTTGTTATTATTATTTTTCTTCGTGGGACAGTCGTATGAAATATGTTCTTTTTGACCGCATTCATAACACTTTAATTCTTTATTATTCCATTTGTTTATGTTATTCTTCCTAGGTTGAGAAGAAGAAGAAGAAGAATTACGTTGTCTATTCCTATTTGGACGTTTGAAAAATTTTCTTAGTTTTCTAGCTATCAATATAACTCATCGTCTAATTCAGTATCACTATTACTATCATCGTTACTAGCATGTGTTTCGGTTGTTTTGAAAGCTATTGACTTACCGGATGACTTAGACGATTCAGACTTTCGTTGGTTTAATTTAACCTCATAAACTTTAAGAGACCCGATCAATTCATCCATCTTAGTGATTGACCTTTGTCTCCTCGATTGCAGTCACCTTTGGATCCCATTCAGCAGGGAGGCTTCGTAACACCTTTTGAACCTTTTCACTGTTCGAAAATGACTTTCCTAAAGCTTCAAGGGCATTGAAAATATTAGTAATCCTCAAATCCATAGATGTTATGGATTCGTTTGGCAACATTTTGAAAGTCTCTAATTCAGTCATAAGCATGTTTATTTTTGACTCTTTAACACCACTAGTACCTTCATGCTTTAATACAAGTGATTTCCACATGTCGTGTGCGCTTGTGCAATTTGACACATATCCTGCTTCAGAAGTTGTAAGTCCATTCAAAAGTAATTGCATAGCTTTAGCATTCATGGACATTTTCTTTTTATCATCTGATGACCATTCACTTTTACATTTTTCAACCTCTTGAGTTACTTCACTAACTTGTGTAACTTTCGTTGGAATGTACGGTCCATCTTCAACTATAGGCCATAAATCGATGTCTATAGACATTAAAAATAGCCTCATTCTTAGTTTCCAATGAACAAAATTATTGCCATCAAAAAGAGGAGGGCGTTGTGTCGACATACCTTCCAACTCACCTTTTGAGAAACAATAGCCATAGTATGTACCTTGGATTTGAGACAAGCAGTAGTATAATGAATCGTTGTTTCCTGGCCTTGTATTGTTCGCTATGGTGTTGAATCTTGCTTCTTTGAGTGGTGTTGGTCTGACTCTGCTACCAAATGTTGGACCGTTGCACCTGCAATAAACACCACTAGAGGGGGGGGTGAAGGTGAATAGTGGTTAGCGGAAATCACACTACATCCCTTTGTTAAATCCCATTTGAAAACAGAATCTGAAACCACCTCAGATTCAGAATCCGTTTTTCAAAAATTCACAAATAATTATACACAACTCCAAAAATTATAAAACTTTCCAGAATGTAACTTCAATGAGTTAGCAAGACTCTCTCCAAATCAGACAAAAATAAGATCGTTTGACCCTTCAATAAATAAAAAGATTCATATAGTCAATCTGGACAGAATGGACAGAATGTTGCTGATTATTACAAAACGTGTTTCTCTTTGAATACTCAACCAAAAAGGTTGATCTTTATATCAAAACACTCCTTAGGATGTGTAGATGAAGTTTCAAAAGGCCCTAACCTTAACCAACTCTTGAAAAATACAGAATTTAAGTTTTCTCAAAACTGGTCAGATTGCAGCCAGATTGGAGCAGTTATCTTGCCAAAGACTGAAAGACTAACTTTCCCTTGCTCAAATCAAGTGATTCTTGTTGAAAATGAAATCTAACAGTCTGAAGTATAACTCCACCAAAAATCACGAATTTTGAAAATGTTTAGCTATTTTTTCAAATTGTGAGAAATGGTGTGAAACTGCAGTCAAAAAACGGGCAGAAAATAGAAATAAAGAAACAAGAGAAGAACACCGAGAATTTATTCTGATTCGGTCAATGTGACCTACTCCAGTCCCAAGGAACACCTTTCCTTGTATGTCACTATGGTATGAACCAATTACAGCAAGAACCAAGCTTGATCCTTGGGTTAAACACCAACCCTATTCAAGACTTGGATGAACACCTTTATGCAACTCTTGGTTGCAACACCTCTATCACCTATTGATGTAGCCTTATAGATTTGGCTAATCAATCTTACAAATAAGACGCAAGAAGGTGTGTATAGTGTAGCTGGACAACAACTAGAAATGGAACACCTTAGCAACACAAAGTATGAACGAAAATATGAGAAGAGAATAGCAAGACAACAATCTTCAATTTTTTGCTTTCAAGTGTGTGTCTTCTCTTCTTCACCTTGCCTCCTATTTATAGTGTGAATAGATGGCATATTCTCTCCAACTTTTAGACCATGTGATGGCTGAGAATTTGAATTAAAGCACCTCCATAATCATCTCCAACAACCTTGTCTCCATTACATTCAAATTTGAAATTTCAAGTTGGCAACTTTTGCCAACTAGATTGTTTTTGAATTTTCCACTTGTCCAAAAGTCATAAAATGAGTACACCACCTTCTCCACCTGTTTATGGACATTTTTGATGTTGTATGTATGTATACCAACTCAAATTTTGTGAATAAAAAATAATGAATAAGTGTTGACAAGATTATGTCAACATATAACACCAAATTCATACTTTCTTCTCTTTTACATATTGTGATGAATCTTGCACCAAGGACACCTTGTAATCTTTAAAAGATGATGATTAATATCCTCTTATAACATATATAGAGGGTCTTCAAGAAAAAATAGAATGTGATATCTCAAATCGTCACATATCCAGCTATAGTCAATAATATCATCGGTTGAGAGAATAAGATATAAGATCACCATATAATCTTCAAAATAATAATAACACAGCTCCAAATGAAGATAATAATATGCTCAAGAGATTCCTTGATTGAAAATACCAAAAATACCCTTGGGGGTAAAATGACCAAAATACCCCTGGTGTGAGAAAACTCCAGAAATGCCCTCGATGGTCAGAAATAATCACAATACCACCTTTGTCATTATAACCAAGATAATAATATGCACTTGAAATATTTTTCACCATATGATGTTCCTACACAACTTAAAATACCAATTTTGCCCTTTTTGGTAAGTTGTTAGAAACTTCCAAGGCACGTTAGTCACAAGACAATAATAATCACAAAAAAACACATAATGAGCACATAATGAGTATGTATAAATCATGTACAAATGAAAACAACCATTTTATCACATTTTAGAAAATTATTTCTAAAACTCTAGACATCGATCGATCGAAGTACCTCAGCTCATAGATCGATGTCTCACATAAAGGTTCAGGTTTTGTCTCTGACCTACATCGATCGATCGAAGTGAGAGTTCGATGTACATTGATCGATCGATGTGTCTTAGGTTTAGAGATCGATGTCTCACAGAAAGGTCTTAAACTTTTTCTGCCTTACATAGATCGATCGATGTGAGAGATCTATGTACATAGATCGATCGATGTGCAACAACCTGAGAGATCGATGTCAACTTGTTCAACTTATTCAACTTTTAATCACATATAACACCATGTGTGACATTTTTAAATATTCATCATTTAAAATCATGACATTTTTAAATATGCAGATGCAAGACTCCTCATTTCAATCACACTCTTCGTTCACATACTTCAAGTCCACATTCAATATCAATCAATCACACGAGACTCACCTCACTTACACACTCGAGCTTATGCCTCACGGCAGGTCATCATTACCTAAACATTGATTCTAGAACTCAAAGATCAATGTAAGATCCCTCACATTCTTCTTTTGTACTCTGCAAAGCCACATACATTCATTCCTAACCCCTTAGGTCATTCGCGTTGAAATCAGATTCATATACCCTTTGAATTCTCCAAATTTGATTCACCATCTTAAGTCATGTTTCCAAGGCTTAGACTAACCTCAATCATGTCGTAAGAAGTCCCTAAGGTCACCCAAAGGGTCCCCTGCTTCCCTCTTTCTTCTCTTATTTTCCACAAAACTGATGGACATCACACCCTCACATCGATCGATCGATGTGACTTCATACCCTCACATCGATCGATCGATGTCCATTAGAGAACATCGATCTCTCAACCCTTCCCACATCGATCGATCGAAGTGACTTCGAACCCTCACATCGATCGATCGAAGTTCATATGAGACACATCGAACCCTCAACCCCTTATACATCGATCGATCTATAAGCTTCTGAGACTCATCGATCTCTCAGCCATCAGACATCGATCGATCGATGTTAGCGTTTCTCCAGAATTTCTTCTGCGAATTTCTGCAGAAACTGCAGACCTTCAACCAAACATTTCCCAATTTTCTTCCCATCATTCCAAGCCTAAACTACCCTATCAATCCCTTCTTAATCCACCAAAAACATCACCTTTAACATACGATTCACGGATTCAAGCCTAACACGCAAAGTATTCATCAAATCAAACCCAAAAATCTCACCTTTCCCCCCTTTCTCCCTTTTCAACCGCAAATAGCATAATGGGGATTCAAGGGAATTGGGTTTTACATGATCTCACCAAATCAACAACATCAACAATGATTTGAACATATAATGTACAAAATCCGAAACCAAAACACATAAGACACATATAGATTCACAGAAAGAAACTACTACATGGTGATCCAATTTTTGATATCAAAAGTAGGCCTTTTTCTTTCGCAAAACGTAAGAACTTATAAGATGATTACTTGCCTTTTATTACTCGAAGACGGATCGAAGAACAAACAAGGATAGAATGGATTCTTGAAGAACTTCTCCTAAGGTTGCAGAAGAAGATAGAATCGCCTAGGGTAGAGAGGAAAAGGGCGTCAGTTTCTTTTCTATAATGGAGAGAAACTGACGTTCTGTCTGTTTGATATGGGAAGGGTAAAATTTGAAGTTTCTGAATTATATCCTTTTATCTTATTTATCTTAAAGGATAAATTCCTAATATTCAATTCTAAAATTAAATACTAATTAATTCTAATATTAAATCTCTTCATAATTACCACTTAATCCAATATTTAATTTTCTTAACTTATTACCTTTGACCGTCATCAATTCATTTAACCACCTTTATCCTTAAGTTTCTCTACTGGGGGTGCGGGGCATAACATTTCAACCCCCTTACAAAAAGTTTCGTCCTCGAAACTGACGTACCTTATTGGAAGAGCTGTGGATATAGTTCCTTCATTTGCTCCTCAAGCTCCCACGTGGCTTCACACTCCGTATGATTACTCCATTGAACTTTGACATACGGAATTATGCGTCTGTGTAGGACTTGGTCTTTCCTATCCACAATCTTCATTGGATGTTCTTCATATGAGACATCTTCTTTAACATCCAATGGTTGAGCTTCAAGGATATGGTTCGGGTCCGATACGTATTTCCTTAGTTGGGATACATGAAATACGTTATGGACTTAGGACAAACTCGGAGGCAAGGCTAACCGATATGCTCTTTCACCAACTTTACCAAGAACCTCGTATGGACCAATATATCGAGGGTTTAGCTTACCTTTCATCCCAAATCTCGCAACTCCCTTAGTAGGTGAGACTCGTAGATAGACCTTCTCGCCCTCTTCAAACTCCAAGGGTCGCCTTTTAATGTCAGCCCAACTCTTGCTGCGATCCTGCGCTACTCTTAGCCTCTCCCTTATGATTCTCACTTTTCCGATTGTCTGTTCGACCAACTCTGGCGCAGTGATCGTCCTTTCCCCAACTTTGTCCCAACAACCGGGGACCTGCACTCGCGTCCGTATAATGCTTCAAACGGCGCCATGTCGATTGCGCTGTGATAGCTATTATTATAGGAAAACTCCATCAACTTCAACATGCTATCCCAGTTTCCTTTGAAATCCAAGGCACATGCTCTCAACATATCCTCCAAGGTTTGGATAGTTCTCTCGGATTGTCCATCCATTTGTGGATGGTACGTGGTACTCATTCTCAGCTCGGTATCCATCTTCTTCTGAAATGCCCTCCAAAACTTAAAAGTGAACTTGGGATCACGGTCCGACACAATGCTGACGGGGGACTCCATGCAAACTCACAATGTTATCCACATATGTGTTGGATAATTTCTCATAAGAGGTACCATGTGGCATGGCTATGAAATGGGCTGTCTTTGTCAAACGGTCTACAATCACCCAAATCATCTCATTTCCATTTCTGGTTTTGGGTAACCCCGTCACGAAGTCCATGGTCACGTGCTCCCATTTCTATTCAGGAATCTCAAGTGGCATCATCAAACCACCAGGTCATTGATGTTCAACTTTGACTTGTTGACATACCAAACATCTTTCCACATACTCCGCTATAGACCTTTCATCCCCATCCACCAATAATTCCTTTTGAGATCCTTGTTCATTTTTGTGCTGCCGAGGTGGATATACAACCTTGAGTTATGAGCTTCACTCAACAGTTCCCTACGTAGCTCCTCCTTATCGGGTACACATAGCCAGTTCTGAAACCATAAACTTTTATCTTCTCTCAACTGAAAATCTTTTACTAGTCCCGTAGACTTGTCGCGGACTTGTTTTAGTGCCGGGTCATCATACTGCGCTTCTTTAATTCTGTCTACTAAGTCTGGGCTGATAGACAAAGCTGTAAGAACATTTGCCACTGAATCCACCACTTCGAGACCAAACTCCTCGATCTCTCTTTCCAACGGGGACTGTCTAGCATGGCTAGACTTTCTGCTCACCGCATCCGCCACTCTATTTGCTTTACCCGGATGGTAGTTGATGGTTAGGCCATAATCCTTAAGTAACTCCAACCATCTCTGTCGCATATTTAATTCTTTCTGCGAGAATAGGTACTTCAAACTCTTATGATCAGTGAATACGACACATTTCTCTCCATACAAATAGTGTCTCCAGATCTTAAGAGCAAATACCACGGCTGCGAGCTCCAAGTCATGCGTCGGGTAGTTCTGCTCATATGATTTCAATTGTCTTGACACGTATGAAATGACATGTTCATTTTGCATCAAGACACAACCTATAAACAAAAAGTTAGTTCAAGACTAGCAGCAGTATATACAATGCATTAATGATAATGATGTACATACCTAGTCCTTTCTTGGACGCGTCACTATAAATCACAAAACCGTCGGTGCCAGAGGGTTGTGCCAACACCGGGGCTGTGGTCAATCTCTTCTTGAGCTCAGAAAAGCTCTGTTCGCATTCAGCAGTCCATTCGAACTTAGTCTTCTTCTATGTAAGTCGACTCAATGGAACTGCTATGATGGAGAATCCCTCGACAAACTTCCTATAATAGCCTGCCAAGCCTAGGAAGCTTCTGACTTCGGACACATTTGTGGGTCTTGGCCATTCAGTGATGGCTTCTATCTTCTTAGGATCCACCGAAATCCCATCCTCCGAAATCACGTGACCAAGAAAGGCCACACTCCTTAGCCAGAACTCACACTTGCTGAATTTGGCATAAAGCTTTTGTTGCCTCAAAATTTACAACACCACTCTTAAGTGTTCAGCATGAGCTTGCTCGTTGGGGGAGTATACCAAAATTTTATCTATGAACACCACTACGAATTGGTCCAATTGTTCTCAGAATACGGTGTTCATCAAATCCATAAAGGCTGCTGGGGCATTAGTTAATCCAAAAGGCATCACCAAAAATTCATAATGCCCGTATCGAGTCCGAAAAGTGGTCTTAGGTACGTCTCCTGCTTTCACAAGCAGCTGATGGTACCCCTGACGAAGGTCAATCTTTGAAAACCATCGGGCTCCCTTTAGTTGATCAAATAAATCCTCAATCCTTGGCAGATGATATTTGTTCTTGATGGTGATCTTATTCAGTTCTCGGTAATCAATACACATCCTCATACTGCCGTCTTTCTTTTTCACAAACAATACAGGAGCTCCCCAAGGTGATACACTGGGACAAATCAACTTCTTATCTAGCAGCTCCTGAAGTTGTCCCTTTAGCTCCTTAAATTCAGCTGGAGCCATTCTGTAAGGTGCCTTAGGTATAGGCTCAGCTCCGGGAATCAAGTTAATCTCAAACTCCACTTCTCTTGATGGCGGAACTCCCGGTAAGTCATCCGAAAATACATCCTTAAATTCATTGACTACCAGAATCTGATCTATGGAGGGAACTTCTTGCTTAGCATCTACTGCATACACCATAAATCCCTCTGCTCCTTTTTGCAAAGCTTTAAAGGCCTTAATCGCCGTCAAGTATATCTTCTTTGGGCTTTTGTTAGCTTGATGTTTCCTTGTACCGTTATTTCATTCATCTCAGGGTCCTTAACTGTCACTTGCTTAAGTTTACAGTCGATATTGACATGATTCTTGGTCAGCCAGTCCATGTCCAATATCACATCAAAATCCCCCATCTGAATTGGAACTAAGGTCACCGAAAACACCTTTCCATCCAATTCCAATTCACAATTTTTGTAATAGTGGTGGAAAACCAGCACTTGTACGCCTGCTGCCTGCACCCTGAAGGGGGTTTCAAGCCATTCGGGTAGACAGTCGAGCCCTTTGGCGAATCGCTTAGAAATGAAGGAGTGACTTGCTCCACTATCAAACAATACGTTCGCAGGTACTTTGTTAACTAGAATCACACCTAACACAAAGAGTGTAGCATATAAAGGTTTTCACATAAAGCACATTTAATCTCCAACTTAAACAACTAAAATTCAACTTAAGCAACTAATATTTAACTTAAGTCATACCTGTCACAACGTCAGTGTCCTCCTGTACTTCAGCGTTCGTCATTGCATGGACTCTCGCGTTGGGCCTGCCTCTCTGCTGCTGTGCCAGCCTTGTTTCTCCCTGCGGATTTGGATTCCACTCGTGGCAATCCTTTATCCTATGGCCGGTCTTCCCACACTTGAAGCATGCTCCGGTCTTTTTCCAACATTCACCCACATGTCTCTTCTGGTAGTGTGGGCATACTGCTGGTGCTTGACGATCAGGCTGATTCTGATGCGGTGCCCTCTGAGCTGGTTCTGCCTGCCCTTTCCTAGGAATCTTGACCCAACGTCCGGGTCTACCACCACTTCACTCTTCCCATGGCCTCTTGCTAGACTCGTCACGAGCCTCTCTAGGCTGTGACCTGCGCATGTCACTCTCCACACGGTAACATGCATCCAACATCTCCTCGAAAGTCTTCAAGCTAGACCCCGCTATAGCCGTCCGTATGCGGGGGTTCAGACCTTCCTCAAATTTCAGCATCTTCATCCGGTTGTTTTCCAACACCATGGGCGTGAATTTTCCCAAGGCATGGAATCTATCCGCATAATCAGAAACGGACATCTTCTCCTGTTCAAACTTATCGAACTGCCTCATCTTCTCCAAAATGGCAGTCTCAGGCACATAATAGTCCTTGTAAGCCTGTACGAACTGTCTCCACAGGATAGGGGAAGTCATCTTTGGCAGAATACCATTCCACCATGCGTTGGCTCTGCCGATCAGTAAAGGCGTGGCCACATCAACCTTGAGTTCTTTAGGCACTTGCACAAGCCTAAAGCACTTTTCCACCTCATCCAACAAGAATCCGGCCACCTCTGGGTCAGTGGTCCCCTCAAAGGTGGGGGCATGCATCTTCCGCATCTCCCCTATGTAACAACGAATGCTGTGCTGAGGCTGTGGCGGCGGAGGGGGTTGTTGCTGCTGCTGGGCAACTCCTTGCGCTATCAATGTGATAGCGTCTATCAATGCTTGAGGTACTAACACCGGTGGTGGTGGAGGGTTCTCGTTCCCATTGCCACCGTTTCCTTGGTTATCTCGTCGGGGAGGCATTTTCTGCAAAATCAACGCTTATTAGTATTCAGCAATTCCAAAAGTAAACACTGAAGGCCCATATGCGTTGTACAAGGCGAAATTCGTAAACTAAAGTAGTACAACATTTATTGATTAAGTTTTATCGCGCTTGCACACACCCAACCTAATCAAACTTACATCTAGTGTCACATGCTTAGACCTAAAGATCAACTTAGGGTCAAAGTCATAACTTAAGACTCTACATGATATAACCTAGGTCTCCGAGGTAGATCTGAAGCATAGGCTCTGATACCACCTGTAGCGCCCCGACCCGGACAGCGGAATCCGAACTGGTGCACCAGTCGTAGCTTACTGAGAAGACTACAAGACGTCTCATCTCTCGAATACACATCATCAATGACGTAAGAGGATAAGCATGGAGACACGTGCCAAATAAAATCTAAATCATCAAATTCGTACATCAAAGTGTAATAAAGTAACGGAAGAGTGTTTATGTTCGTAACCAACTAAATCCTCAAATGAATGAAATAAACTGAAATTCTAGCAACAGTATCGACTATCTCCCGTTAAGGCACTAAGCGTCCCATTCGGCCCACTCGCCGTCGTCCTCTATGAAGATCATGTTATAGCTAGGATCATCTGCAAGATAAAGGTAGTACCCTTAGCGAAAAACGCTAGCAAGTAACTCGCTTATAAGACATACGGGATCAACACGTGGCAAGACATGAGTAACATATAATTCAAGGGGTAATGGGGCACATGTCGTGTATAGTTTCAAGCGCATAGTTAAATCAGAGGTTTAATTTAGAGTTAAATTGGAGGTTTAATTGAATTTAGAAGAAAATATAATTTAATTAGTGTTTTAAAAAAATAGAGTTCGGGTCAGCCAGGTCAGGTTTGACCCGAATTGGCCTGACCCGGCCGGTTGGTGGACTAGACCATACCAGTCCTAGTCTGATCTGCAGCGAACTGGGCCAGGCTGCGAATGTGAGTCAGCGGGTAGAGTTTGACCCGACTTGCCCTGACCCAAAATCAGGTGATGAGACTCAAGAGCCTCCTCCTGATGATCTGGCATAAGGACCCTCCAAGAAGACACATACGTGTACCTTAACAAAAAGCCAAGCGAGACAACGAGGTTTTGACACTGGGGCTTTCCTGAAAAGGCATATGCAAGAGGTGCCAACACATGGTGGGCAGCATTGGATGCTCATCATTGAGACTATGATTTGATTGTCCCTGAGTTTAATGCATATCATAAGATGTAAGGATTGATGGGAGGGCAGGATGGTCATTTTATGCGTGAGCGTCGTAGTATGGAGTCTAGTTGTTTGTTTTGTCTTTGTTTAGGTCTAGGATAATTTAGAGAGTCTTTTATTATGTGTTTAATATGCTAATGGTCAATTTTGAGTGTCGTTATAAGGTGCCAAGACTACATAGGGAAAGTGGCTTGGGAAATCCCTATTTTACAGGAGGGCAGCCATACACCTGTTTGGTATTTTGAATGTGTAGGTCGGAGTACATGTCCAAATGGGTTAAAACCACTTGGAGGTATTAGAAGATTCAATTTGGGATGATTTTCATATTTTTCACTTTTCCTAATTCGGGATACAAGATAGTCCAACGTCAGCTGAACGATGGAGTCCAGTATTGGGAGTACTGAAGCCCACTGGATTGATACCTGATCTTTTGAAGGCCATATCGCTATGTAGAAGAGTCCAAATGAGGTGATTTAAGAGCCCAAATTCAAAGGAATTTTATGAGCTACAACTTTGCTGAAGAGTGCAAACCCTAATTCAACATCTAGAAGTGGGTAAAAGTCCAAAACCTACAGGGTGTATTCTAGAACGAGATTTTAGGGATTGATTTGTACAATCTTTCCTGATTGTTTTTTAGGATCTGTATAGAACCACTAGAAAGGGGGAGGGTTTAATAGTGAGTGCGGAAAATTTGGTTTTTAAAAACTTTTGGACCAAAAACTCACTTCTGAAAACAGTTTCTGTTTTGAGATCCTGATTTGAAATATTTAAAAGACTTATTTGTAGACCTCTAACAATTATGAAATTTAGTGAGAATATACTCTCAGATGTCATAAGAGACTGACAAAATTTCTAATTAAAACTCCACTCCTAACCTACTAAAAAAACGTTTTTGGTCATATTGCGCAAATCTGCCAAAAACTGTACTCCGACTTGAAAAATTTATTTCTATTAATTGGTGACTCCAAATGGTCTGAAACTTTTATGACAAGACCCTAAATATATTTATTTTAATGGGTTGAAACAGTTTTTGAAAATTCCTCTAGGAAGCATGTCAACCACGTTGATGTTCTCAACCTTTGCAAATTTGAAAATCAGATTGCACTAGTCTCAGAACTATTAATGTTTGATTGACTTATACCTATCCAAATGAGTTGCAACTTGTGCCAAATGAAAACTAGGATATGTGGCTATGTTTCTTCAAACTTTTATAATTTTTGAAAATCGTTTACTATTTTTATCATTGCAACAAAACCAATACAGAAAACTAGAAACTAAAAGTACAGTGCATTAAAATAAGAACACCAAGGATTTTATACTGGTTAGGTTAAATCAACCTACTTCAGTCTTCGAGGAACCTTCCTCGGTTATCGCTAAACACCAAAAACACCTACCACAATGGTGACTGGAGTTAAACACTAACTCCATCCTTTCACAATCGAAACAAACAAGCAAATCAATCACGAACACAACCATCGATCGAATGAAGGTTTGATCACACCTTCAACCTTTTATAACAATGAACGTGTAGGGTGGTATATTTAAGCACTATACAATATGTAGATTATATGAACAATAGGCTTGAGATAAGAAGAAGAAGAAAGAAAGGAGAAGAAGAAAGTACTCTAGCTTTTTGCAATTGAGAGAATGTGAATTGTAGCTTAGCCTTGTTTTGCACTATCTTCTCCCTTTTTATCATAAGTTGGCCGCCCCTAGGGATTTCGCCCTTCCTTGAGAATTGAATTTAATGTCCTTGGAAGATTGCCTTGTGTAGAAAATGAGACAATCTTGCTTACTTGGAGCAATATGATTGGAAGGATGACTTGACCTTGCTTACTTGTCACTTGTTGATTTGTCCTCCTTGTCACCCTTTAGTGAGATGTAAATTCTACAAAAAAACTCTCAAAACATGTGCTCAAAATCAATTCAAACAATTACCATAACATCACATTTCAATCCCTTGAATTTTGGGAGACAAATTGAGGACCATTACTAGCAAAAATTGCCCATTAGTAGCATGTGCTGAAATTTTTTTATCATTTGTCTTTCTTTTGAATTGTTTTCTTGTGTGGTGCCCTCTTCAATGTAACCAATCTTATGTGGCATATTCTCCACCAATTGAAATGTCAAATAAGCTCCACCTAATAGGCGTGTAATAAGACTGCACATGTGCTTAAATTTTATTTTAGTAAACTTTGTCAAATAATGCACAATATTTATACATATATGGTAAATAATAATCAGCCCTATTTTGAATTTTTTAGAACACTTTAACATGACTTGAATGTGTAAAAAGTGTCTAGATACATGTTACACCTATGCCAAAAAAATGTTCCATGTTGTACGTTCGTAGAAAACCGAATTTTCGACTTTCGTCGATTACGCGATTTTTCTCTGATTAAATTCAAACTTCTTGCACATGTAATATATATTATGTCATACATAATATACATAAAATAAAGTGTATATATAGCTCAAATGGCTGAGGTAAAAATGCCCATGTGTAGTAAAAAAGATTGAATTTGAATTGTCGTACCCCGTAACTTTTAACTTCGACTGTTAATAATTAGGAAACAACTTAAAGTATAATTCTATTAAATATATAGGTTTATGAGGCTTAGTTAAATAAATTTTAGGTGAAAAAATAATCAAAAGGCTGAAATTAAGAAAATTAGGCTAAAATACCTCAAATACCCCTCCCCACTTAAATGTTGGGGGAGTTACACAAAGGAGTATAACTCCCCATTAGCATGAAACGGCGGTTTCACAAGGGAAACAGGGGGAATTCGGCTGGAGAAAGAGAGAGAGAAGGAAGAGAAAGAGAAAGAAGAAGAAGAGAAGAAGAAAAGGAAGGAAGAGCGGCCAATCTAGGTTCAACATTTCCCGAAATCCTGCAGTACACTCGTAGACTATCTATAAACAATGGCAAATAATCTTTCTATACACTCTATGCAGATTTTGATACAACAGGCCCTATGTTCTTATAAAGAGAAAATTTAGATCACACATTAGTAATCTTGATTTGTTTATGTTACATGCTCTACTATACGAATTTGTTGTTGTTTGTTTGATTAAAATCATATTCTTTGGGCCTAAATATGAAAGTATCCATGTTGTGCTTAATTGTTGATAAATATGCCCTTATAGTGTCATCTTTGTTGTAAATGTTGTTTAGTGAAAATGGTCATGTTTTATAAAGGTTACCTTAGATGATTTGAGATGAAGTTAAGGAAGACTGGAAGGTTTTGATGATGTGTGAAGCAAGTTGGGCATGTGGTAGAAGATTGATGATACATCCGGAGATATGACATTAGAGGGCTTAATGTTGATGCAAACTGATAGATGTAAGGATTAAACTGTGTTGTTGGGCGTAGTGCATGATGGATTCAAGTAATAAGGTTGAAATTTAGGTGTTAAGATGAAAGGAGTGAAGGAGGAAGATGACGAGGAGAAGTTACTGCAGAAATTTACAGTTCTGAAATCGTCATATTTGACTTGACTTACTCACAAACCATAGACATTTCAAATTCGGATTTCATGCATATTTCAAATTCTTCAACTAGTTTATAAGATGTAGATCCAAAGACATTGTCATCAACATAAATTTGAATAATAAGTAAATTCGATTTTTCTTGTTTCAAGAATAAAGTACTATCTATAGTTCCTCTATTAAATCCATTTTTTAAAAGAAAAGTAGCAAAACGATCATACCACGCCCTAGGTGTTTGTTTTAAACCACATAGTACCTTCTTTAATTTGTACACATGGTTAGGATATTTTAAATCCTCAAAGCCGGTGGTTGTTTTAATATACTTCTTCTTGTATAAACCGTTTAAAAATGCACTTTTTACGTCCATTTGATAAAGTTTAAAATCCTTCATGCAAGCAATAACAAGTAATAATCGTATCGCTTCCAAGCGTGCTACGGGTGCAAATGTTTCTTCGTAGTCTATTCCCTCTTCTTAATTATAGCCTTGTGCTACAAGCCTTGCTTTGTTTCTAACGACTTTACCTTCTTCATTCATCTTGTTTCAAGCACCCACTTGGTGCATATTATTGTTTTATCTTTTGGTTATGACACTAAATCCTATACATCATTCCTTGTGAATTGATTCAATTCATCATGCATAGCGTCAATCCAAGAAGAATTATTCAAAGCATCAAATACATTCTTGGGTTCAATTTCAGATATCATAGCATGGAATTGATTTATTTCATCCTGATTTTCTACGTGGTCGTACACCTTGTGTTATGTCGCCTATGATAAGGTCATGTGGATGATCTCTATGCAATCTTGATTGATTATTTTTCTAAGTTTTCATGCATTTCTAAGTGATCATGCATTTCTAGCGTGTCGTGTTCATCATTTGCGATATTTTCTTCTATATCATCTAACACGGGCTTTAGTTCAAAATCATCGTCATATTCTTTATTTATGTCATATTCACCGATTTCATCAAATTTCACATGAATAGATTCTAAAATTTGTTTAGTGATAGGATCAAAACATCTATATGCCTTAGAATTCACAGAATATCCAATAAAAATGCATTCAATGGATTTAGAATCAAATTTATCTAAATTATCTTCTGTATTCAAAACAATGCATTTACAACCGTACACACGAAAATAATCAATTTTAGGCATGCGAGCATTCAAAATTTCATAAGGAGTTTTGTTTATTTTCTTTCTAATCGATAAGCGGTTAACTATATAGCATGCACAATTTACGGCTTCTGCCGACAAAAATCTAGGCAACTTATTTTCACATAGCATGGTTCTTGCAATTTCTTGTACTGTCCTATTCTTTATTTCTACTACTCCATTTAACTGTGGTGTTCTAGGTGGCAAAAACTCGTATCTAATCCCTTTTTCTTCACAAAATGCAATCATGTTCTTATTTTTAAATTCGCCACCTCATCGCTCTAATCTTTTTCATATTCAAATCATACTCATTTTCAAGTTGTTTTATTAATTTAACAATCTCAACGGCTCTATCATCTTTGTTCGTAAGAAATAAAGTCCATGTATAGCGAGAAAAATCGTCAACGATGACACATGCATAATGTCGCCCATCAAGGCTCCTACTAACAACTAGGACCAAACAAGTCAATGTGTAATAATTCTAAGGCTCTAGATGTGCTAATTTCATTTTTAGATTTAAGTGACTCGCTTGTTTGTTTGCCTTTAGTACAAGATTCACAAAACTTAAAGTTGTCTAAATCAAGTTTAGGCAATCCTTGTACTAGATTCTTTCGTTGAAGTTTCTGAAGGGTTGAGATGCCAATGTGTTTTGACCACTTATGCCACAAATTCCCGCTAGGTTCATTTGACATACAACATTTTACTTTAGCGTCTAACATGTCATCTATAGAAAGTGTAAAAATATTTCATTCTCTTTTTCGTTTTAACACCATTTCTCTGTTTTTATTTACTGTATTGCAATATGGGTGAGTGAAACACACATCAAAACCGTTGTCAAGAAACTGTGAGATGCTAAGAAAGTTGTAAGATAGATTACTTACCAAAAAGACATTGGAGATTTGAAGAGTCCTTGGGTTTCCGATTGCATATTTTCCGATGATTCTTCCTTCGTTGTTGTTTTCAAAGGTCACCGATCCACCTTTTATAACCTTCTTCAACTTTGAGAACAAGCTCGGGTCACCTATCATGTGCCTCGAGCAACCACTATCAAGGAACCACTTGATTGATATATCTTTAGATGTATGCGTTCCCTGCATTGTGTAACAACGATTTAGGTACCCTTTTATTTTGGGTCCTTACAAGTTAGTCCTTCACCCCTTTGTAAGAGTACCTTTTGGTACCTAAACTTGGGTGATCTTTCTCGGTCTTATAAATGGTGAGAATAGAGATGAAGAGGCAATATAATAGACATTAGGTGGAAGTGCGTTTGGCATTTGGCTGAGAATGCCATTATGCACATGGTATGATTTTTGTTTTTGATATGCCTTTGTGTTAGTGTGCATGGTGTAGCGCCCCGCACCCCAGCCCAGCCAGATACGGTGTACCCGCCGTACTTCACTACGGAGAGTACCAGACGTCAGTCCATAACATGACAATGTCCAGAATAAAATATGTGGACTTTCATGCTTACACATCAACAAGTAAGGAAAACCGAGGCAGAATAAAAAAACTTTTAAAATAAAAATGTCTACACAACCGTCATTAGTTTTACATCCCGATCATAAAGTACAGAAATCCCAAAAGTAATTGTTTCCCTCACAATTTCATAAAAAGATCTTCGACCATAACCATCTCGTCAAATCTCTTAAGTCATCCACCTCTCGCGCTTCTACGGGTAAGGAACCCTAGGTTCATCTTCGATCCATTCAACTTTATTTCCTGCAGGTTCTGGGAGGAAAAATATAAGGGGTGAGTGACAACGTCACCTGTAAGTAAACTATAAATAATCGTGAATTAAATAGAAAGTACATACAAGAACCGAACCCCTAAAAATTCGGTTTAGAAACACACCTGACCTTCAATCCAACATCCGTAAGTAATCAGCTCATAACTTATCAAAGATTAATACTTATCAAAATTCATAACTTACAAAGGTTCATAACTGATAACAGTTCATAACTTGTTAAAAGATCATCACTCAATAAAGATCAATAACTTAGGATCTAACAAGTCATAACATCTTAGTCTAAGTATCACGTACCCATATTCAATGACTCATTAAATGCAACATGCATGAGTATGTACGTGTGATGCATCATGATGAAATGAAAATAAGTTCTTTCGTTCTTTCATTCAAAACATTATCGTCAAGAAAACAAGAGAGTATTCAGATCTATTTTCCCGGATATGAGGCGGTCACTTATTTCTCTTCGAATTTATTATTCCCAGATTCGGAGCGGTCACATCATCAATCATAATTACTAGGTCTATTCTCTCCGGGCCTGTACAGTCGATATCATCATAATCAGGTCTATTCTCTGGGCATGAATGATCAATACCATCAGATCAATTAACCCCGGATATGGAGCGGGTCCTACTGGCCAAAAAACACACGGTACCGGTGGGAAGCGTCTTTTTAAAAACAGAATCTTTTCTTTAAAAACGCTTTTTCATCATTCTTTCTCATAAAATCAGTTCCATAAATCATGTAAATGATGATGATACAATTTATGACATGTACTATGAAATCCATGACATGATGCGTTACATACATGCAAGTACAACCTCATTCTCTAGGCTGGAAAAATTTCCAGAATTGTCGTACCAATCGCGCGGCCTCAAAACCTCACAGTTTCGGCCAATTGTCATGATTTTTCGTCACATATATGCATAAGGGTGTCTTATTTATTCTCCATATGAATTTCGTAACGTTGCGAGATGTGTAAGACACTTAATTTATTTAATTACAAAACAGGGTACTGCTGAATTTCAGCAGTATAGTATCCTTTCTTTTACTTTTCCTTTAAGCCCATTAAGCTTTATTTAATTTGGGCCAACCCTGGAATTTGCTGTGGACATACCAATAATTAATGGTCACAGGCCCAAACTATACAAAGAAGTCTATGCCTACGAAAACAAAGCCCCACAACAAGTTCTTCAATTATGCCAAAAATTTCAGATTTGTAACACCAACTTCACTTTGGTGATTACCCCTTAAAATAAAAATTCAAAGCTAAGTGTTTTACATAAAAACACTCACATAAGTCTTGGGTGATTATCATAAAAGTTTCGCAGCATTATAATAACTTTAAAGGGGTCATTTATTCTTTTTCTCAAAACGGGTATATGCTGAATTCTGGAATGACCAATTTACTACGAATTTTATTGTGACCAATTCGTAAGTCCTTTTTCGAAAATTCAAACTCATAAACTTAGAAAACCCATAGGGATAGTATCCTACCAAAAATCAGCCCAATTTCATATTTCCAAGGTCCATTTCCGGGTCAATCATTATATCACATAAAATCTGTTCAGTCCAGTAATTTCCAGCTTGACCAGTTGCACTAAAAATTCCGTTAAAAATAAAACGTAACTCCTTTTAACGAAATTCCAACTCTCATATTTACTACACACATAGTGCTAGTGTTACGCCAAAAATTAGTTTAATTGAATACTTATAAAGTCCCTTTTCAGGTCCTACAAAACATCATGATAATCTGCCCTGTTCCAGTAAATTCCAATTTTGTCACATTCCCTTACTAAAATGTCCCAACTTGAGTTGTTTGGCTTAAACACCTTATTAAACATCAAGTACACCTTTAGCATATGGTTTTGCAGATTCTAACACATTGTAAAAGTCATCTACACATCACTTCAAAATGGTTTGAATGGTACACATATCATTCCTTTGGCTTTGCACAACATTTTCATACTAGAATCCATTCTTGGTATAATTGGTATGTATGTACCCTACAAACAGCCTGCTTATACGCATGCAAGGGCAAAAATCATAACTCCAAAATGAACATATTAAGCTTAATCAAGAAGCACACATCTTGCTCACACCTTTACCCCAAAAGTTGTAATTTATCACAAGAACTACATTTATTCCCCTGCTTCCATCCAACCATTCTCCATACACATCAAAGAGGAAATTTTTGTCCCGTTCACCTTAGGGTTGCATCATATTCATACATAAAAAGAGCAAAGAATCCATCTTTAACTAAAATCTCAAACATGCAAGCCACCTTACTCATGAATCCGAAAACTACATGCTTCAAACCTAGTGTTTTATATCTAAGATTGAAACTTAGTAACATCTAGACATTAAAGCATATACTTTCACATTCAATCCATGAGTATTTATAGTGTACTTGCCTTTTTCACACTTACACCTTTCCTTAGCTTGAAATGTGTATAAATGGGTGAAGCCTTCCTCTTCTTCACATATGAACCCCACGGTTTTGAACAGGAAAAAAGAGAACAATTGTTAGTCCATGTTCTTAAGTGAAAGATGTATCTAAGTAGAGGTTAAATGGACTCACCAAAATGGAGCTTGAGTGGTGTTCAAACCTCTTAGAGCTAGCACCTCTTAAAAGCTTGAAAATTTGAACCTAGTGACCATGGAGGTCACGGTTTTAGGGCAAGAAAAGGGCAACATGAGCTTCAATCTATGTAAAGTGTAGAAATTCTCTTGAAGAGTTGAGGATTTACTTACCTAGACCAAGTTTGCACTTGAATGAATCTTGAATCCTTTGGTTCTCCTTGGCCGTGTATTTTGAATAGAAAAGAGAAGGAAAGTTCTTTGTAAATTCTTGAGGGTTGAGTGGGAAAGTTTCTTTGGAGAGAATTTCTTTCACTTGGCTAGGGTGTTATCGTTGGGAGGTAAGAGGGGAATAAGAGATTACCATGGTTTGGTTAAGGTAATTAACCTTGGTTACTTTAGTTAATCAAGGTTACTTTATGACTAACATGGGTTACTTTATTCCAATCATAGTTACTTTAATGCAACTAGGGTTACTTTAATGCAACTAGGGTTACTTTAAGGTTTAACTTGAGTTACATTAACCTTATGGTTAATGTAAAGTAATCATGGTAAAATATTGAAAGGCTCCTTGGTTGCCCACTTGAGGGGTATCCGGCGGTTGGGTCTTAATGACCCTAACCATGCTTAATTCTTTTTAATAAAAAGACTTGTGATGGTTGCCTTCTTTTAATTAATTATTCCCCCTTTTTCTTTAAAAATAAATAAAAAAATTAAGGAAAATCTTGAGTTCTTTTGGGTTAAGGGCCGAAAATTGGGTGAATGTTGGAAACAATTTTGCCCATTACCTAAAATTGTTTAATTGCTTATTGGGCTCACTTAAAAGATGGACCTTAAGATTTCTCTTCTTGAAATCTTAAGAAATCCTCTAAGGCCTTCTTTATCCCTCGTGGCCGAAATCTCCCAAGCTCTTGGGAGTGAATTAGGCCACTTCACATAGTCCAATATTCATGCTTGAATTTTTTTATATAATACTTTCCTTAACACAATCTAATTAAAGAAGTAACAATAAAACTAAATCAATGGTACTTGAAGGTACAACTTTTCATAAATTTACTTAGACAAGTCTCAAGTACAAGGTGGTTCCTTGTTGGGTGCAACACATGGTGCCTGATCTAGATGCATTTATGTTGTATGAATGTCTGTATGCATCAATGATTTTGTTTCATATTTATATGGCACATAATTATATCTTGTATGAGATGCAAAAGAAGAAGCACGATGAGATGAAGTGAATGTTGATCTAGGCGTCCTTTTAGGTACTAAATTTGTCTTGAATGCATGTGGTTTCTTAGATGAAGATAAAATGAATTTTGTTGACTTATTTTGTGTTTCATTTTTCCCAATGTATCCTAATCCAGTTTGTCGATTTCATGCTTTTGTGAGGAGATGATACGATCTAGCATGTTCGTACCCGTATCACGCTGTTCTACCATTCTTTCTAAATCCGCATTTCTTGATTTCAAATTTGAAAACTTGGATTTCATTTCATTATTTTCTGTCGTTAATGATGAGACCTCTGATTTCAATGCATTAATTGTGCAAGACGACTCTTCTTTTGAATAGTTTAATTGAGAAACAAGGTTTGTTGTTAGTTGATTTTAACAACTTTTTGTCTTCAATTAACCGTTTCTTTTCTTTTTCAAAAGTCAGTGAATTTATGCAGTTCAAGATATTGACTAAACAAATCATCATAAGAAGGTTTGGAATCAGAATCAGAATCAGAAGATACCTCGTTTGATGCTTGGGATGCAAGGCATACTTGTGCCGTCTCTTCCTCGGTATCATCAGTCTCGGAGTCAGATGAACCACTCCAAGTAGAGGCCTTGAGAGCTCTTCTTGAATTCCTTTGTTTAGGTTCTGAGACGGGTCTAGTTTTGTTCCAATCCTTGTCGCGGTTCTTGCTTGTTTGTTTGCCTTGTTCGGGCAGTCATATGATAAATGTCTAAGTTTTCCACATTCATAGCACTTTACATCTTTATCATTATTTTTATTTTTATTTCTCTTAGATGGAACAACCTTAGGTTTATTCTTGAAAGATTTTCTCATAAATTTTCTCAAACCTTTAGCCAATAGTATTAGATCTTCGTTGTCTGATTCAGTATAACTATCATCGATGTGATCAGAAGAGATAGAGACGTATTCATTTGATTTAAAAGTAATAGTCTTACCTTATTTTGACGTTGATTCCAATTTTCTTAATGTAAGTTTGTTTTCGTATACCTTTAAGGATCCGATTAGTTCCTTCATTTTCATTGATCTCGTTTCTTTACTTTCCTCAATCTCTATGATTTTGGGGTCCCATTCGGATGGGAGATTTCTTAGCACCTTTTGAACCTTTCCCTGTGTAGAAAAACCTTTTCCAAGAGACTCAAAAAAAATTGTAGAGGTTAGTCAAGCGTAAATCCATGTTAACAATAGATTTGTTTGGTAATAACTTGGAAGGCTCAAGAATAGACATAGGCATATTTACTTTAGACTCTTCAACTTGACTAGTCCCTTCATGTTTCATTTCAAGAATTCTCCACATCTCTTGGGCACTAGAGTAATTAGACACATAACTTGATTCACTTTTACTCAACCCGTTTAAAAGAAGTTGCATGGTTTTAGCATTCGTACTTAATTTCTTTTTGTCATCAATAGTATATATAGGACCTGCAAGGCAACACTAGAAGAGGGGGTTGAATAGTGGGTGCGGAAAATTTGGTTTTTAAAAATATTTTTAATCCAAAAACCCAACTTCTAAAAACAGTTTTTGTTTTCAAAACCTGTTTTGCGACGTTTAAAAAACTAGGTTACAGGCCTTCAAAAATTCTGAAATTTTGAGACACCGTATTCTGATATTTTTTGAGTATCTCCTAAAAATTTCAGATCAAAATTCAACCTTTAACCCTTTGAAAAATTGTTTGTGGTTAGTTTGCGCAAATCTACCAGAAATGGTAGCCTGATTTGAAAAATTTATTCCGATTAAACCGTGGCTCCAAATGGTCTGAAAATTTAATTAAAGACCTCTTACTATATATATTTAATTGTTTTGAAACAAGTTTGAAAAATTCCTTTGGTAATTATGTCAAATACGTTCAAAGTCTCAACCTTTGCAAGTCTGAAAATAAGACTGCACTAGTCTCAGAACTATTGATGTTTGAATGACTTATACTTATCCAAAAGAGTTGAAACTTGCGCCAAATGAAACTTAAAACGTGTGTCTATGTTTCTGGAAAGTTTTGTAATTTTTAAAATTCGTTTTGTATTTTTAATACTGCAATGAAAATGATGCACAGTGCAGGAAACTGAAAGTAAAGTGCTAAAAAGTAGATAACACAAGGAATTTTATACTGACTCGGTTAAATCAACCTACTTCAGTCTTCGAGGACACCTTCCTCGGTTATCACTAAACAAAATAACACCTTATCACACAGGGTTGATGGAGTTATACACCAACTCCAACCCTTTACAACCGAAACAAGCAATCACAATGATTACAAACACCACCACCGAGCGGATGAAGGTTTGATCCCACCTTGATCAACCTTTTGTAATAATAGGGCATTTATGGTGGTATGAATGAATCCTATACAATGTATTTGAATGTAGATACAATAGGCTTTGAGAGTAAAAGAAGAAAGAAATGTAGAAGAAGAGAGTATAGAAAACGTTTTGCACTCTTGAAATTCTAAGACTTGTCTTCTGTTTCATTTGCTCTTCTTCTCTTCCTTTTATGTCAATATGGCTGTCCACTCTAGGGCTTTCCTTCCCCTTTGAAATTCTCTTTTAAGTCCTTGGAAGAATTCCTTGTATAATTGTGACATCAACTTGCTTACTTGGCAACACTTCATTGGATGATCATCTTGGCCTTGCTTATTTGGCACTCCTTGATTGAATGAGATTTGTCATCATTTGATGACTGTACAAGTCTGAAAATTTCACTTAAAACATGTGCCAAATTAATAATAAAAAAATTGCCAAAAATCACATAATCAATCCCACTTAATTTGCAAGATGAATTGTCTTCATTTAACTCAAGAAAATTGGTCAACTCATTTATTCACATGCTGAAATTTTCAGCATGTGCTAGACATATTCAAATTATTGCCATATTAGTATTATATTGATCCCTTGAAAATGAAGAGGCAATTTATTACAATTATGCTACAAAATTTCGGCCATTATAACTCTCACATGCTGAATTTTCAGCATATGTTATATTTGTGACAAAGTTTGAAACATTACCTTGTGTAGCTTTCTCCATTATGTCACCAATCTTGTATAGTCCATTCTTCACCAATCAAGATTCCAACTTATCTCTACATAGGCTCCACCAAGCAGCTCTAGGCGTGTGACTAAGCTTGAACATGTGCTGGATTTATTTTTGCAAACTTTGTAAAATAGCGCACAATAATTATACACATATGGTATATTACAATCAGCCCTAATTTGAATATTCTAAAACATTTTAGTATGTATTGAATATATAAAAAGTGTCTACATACATGTTACATTTCATGCCAAAAACGTTCCATGTGTCGTGTTTGTAGAAAACCAAATTTTCGACTTTTGTTGACTACGCGATTTTTCTCCGATTAAATTCAAACTTTTTGCACATATTATATATATTATTTCACACACAATATACACAGAATAACTTGAATATTCAGCTCTAAAGGCTGAAGTAAGTGGCACCCCATGTGCTTTAAACGTTGAATTTGAAATCTCCACAGTTTGGCCTTAATTGGGGGTGATTTGTGTGTGCCAACATGGAATGATTTTATGGCTGAATATACCAATTAAGACACAAAAATAATGTCCATTTTTGAAGTGTCGGGACTTACCATCTATATATGACAAGTCATGACACGTTGTGATGAGGATCAAGGGCCCGATGAGGACCAAGGGTCCCATCAAGAGGTCAAGGGCCCTGTGACAAGAAGGAGGGCAAGAGAACTTTGTCATCAAGTTGGAACCTTATTGTATAAGCATGTTCAAGATGAACGTAAGGTTCCATGGGTTCACTTCATTGAGGCCACCCTTTGAACGTTTTATAAGTGTGCGTGTGTGCTTTTGAAATTTATCTTGTTTCTTGTAACCTTTGTTTTAAGTGTTTTCTTTGTAGGTAAATTAGGTACATGGAAGATCCAAAATGAAATGAAGGCCCAAAAGAAGCAAGATAAGCGTGTGTTGCAAAATGGGAGACAAAAGGAATGTTGTCTTGAAGAGAATGTTTGTCTCCACAAAGACAAATTCAAATATGTCCAAGATGGAATCCATTTTCAAAAATCTAGCTGAAATTATATCCACAAGGGCCGACCAACTTGAAGCTCAAAAGATGGAGATTAAATTGCATTCAAACTTCAAGCCAAACTTGAATTTAAAGTCAACTATTATTTGAATTCAAGTTTCAACCATTTTGAGCTTTAGATTTCAAGAAAGTTTCAGCCTTATTTTGAACCACTCCACACGCCAACCTGAAGGATAATAAAGATGATATCACAATTCAAAGTTGAATCCAAATTTGAATTCAAATCCAAATATAATTTGAATTCAAACTTCAACCAACATTTGAATTCAACATCTCAGCCATTTGAAGACCTCCCACACGCCATTTTATCCATCCGCACGCCAACTTGGAGATAAAAGAGATGGGATCACAATTCAAAGCTTGAATTCAAGTTTGAAGTCAAATTCAAATTCAATTTGAACCAACCTTTGAATTCAATTCCAACCACTTCATCTACATCAAAACAAGTCTCCAACGTCACCTTCATCAGCATACAAGGCCGGATGCATGAAGGATAGGATCTTGCAAGATTTTCAAATGTTAGCTAGAATTTGTCTTAGATTTAAATTCAAACAATTTTTAAATTTCAAGTTCATTTCAAATGCTTTCTAGATACCTTCTTTAGATATAACACCTGGTTATCTACATAGCTTTAGGCGTCTATAAATAGGCCCTTTTGGCCGAAATTGAGAACAACTTTGATGAATAATAATTCTTGATATTTCCATCACCTTGTGTGAGACTTTGTTTTCTTGGTTTTGCATTAAAAACCTAAGTCAAGATCCTTCAAAGTTAAGCATTTTGAAGGTATTGCCATTGCTAAAAGGTGCCGTCCAGGAGAGCCATATTGGTTTGCCTGATCAACGACCATCTTGAAGTGTTGGTCTTGCTCATTTAATCCACACGTTTTTATCACTAAGGAAGCAAGGGGAAGTCTTCTTCCTTGTGCCTAACCCTTTGTGAAGGACGTTTGGAAGGTGGAATTGTTGGAGCCCATGACTTGCACGCATCAAATTGGTATCAGAGCCCACGTTACTCTATTCCACTATGTATCATTTGCTTTTCGTTTGAGTCTAGTCTTCGTTTGAGTCTAGTCATTTCAAGTTCAGTTGTGTCCTTCTTCTACCCCTAATTCTACACGCCATTTGTCTTGCATTTCATACACAAAAAAAATCAAAAAGTCTAGGTTTGCTTTGAGTCCTTGCAATTTGCTGCTTTTGCTTTTCATCATTCAAGTGTCATCTTTTTATTTCCTTTTGGCGTCACATCTGATTTTGAGTCGTTCAAACTTGAACAAATTAGAGTTTGTTACATTTTAGGTCACATTCAGCTAACTGTTAAACAATCCAACCATCAGCCTATAAAGCTACCTCGGTTTCAAATCATCTTGTTGCTACGAAGCTTTTAGTTGGTGATGATTGTATGCAACTTGTGATTCGCATTGTGATTGATTTCATGCTTTAAGTCAAGTAGTCCTACATGTGTTTGTCTTCACAAGCCCTTTTCAACATCAAGAACAGCCTAAAAGCATTCCAAACCCCACGACCAACCAGCGCCCATCCCAACCCGACCATAAAAGTCACCGACCTGATTCCAAACTATCTTATTTACACTCTTAACAACAAGCCCCAACCCAATTTCACCTAACGAAATCAGCATCCAAAGTTCTCGATTCATTCAAAAAAACCCTAACCCTAGAATTTGAACTTTGATTCGATTATGTCCTACACTTAGCTATTATCCAAATTGACCACACAAATCATCAATTACCTACCCAAATAGACATATATACCAAACAATCAACTCCCAAGATTCCAATCCTACAAATACCCAAAACGTTCAAAAAAACCCTAAATCGAAAACCCTAACCCTAACCCACTTCGGCCCTACCCCAATTTCCCTCACTTTCCAAGGCTATTTTGTTGCAAGTCAAAGTTGCAAACTGCAATTTAAAGACATTGCACTATTCTGTCCAAAAACGAAAGTGCTAAGTGCAAAACGCATGAAATTTCCATTCTGCCCCTAATAAAAAAAAAGAGAATCTGAACCTTGCTCAATTGAAATAGCAAGGAAGAAAAAGAAAAAAAAAGAACAAGAGAAAAGACAAAGGGCAAAACATTGTGCATTACGTGAAAATTTTTTTGGTGCAATTTAAAAACCTTGGATACCGTATTTCGTTTTTGCTACATACAACCATCCTCCCACATCATATTCTCCTTATCCCGCTCTTCTTGAACCAATCACACACTTGGTTGCTCGATTATTGCATGACTTGAACCATTTTGTGGATAGTAAGTGCATAGAATCAAAATTAACTAAAGATTGCCCACGGCAACCCTTAGTTCCTCTTTGGTTCAGCCTTAAACACCTATTTGGTTGCTTATTTTCTTTGAATCTTAATAGAAAGTTCAAGTTTGTTTTCATTTTGCTTGCTCCTACTTTGATACTAATTGGTGCAACTTGAAAGCAAAAGGGAGAAACAAGTGGAGATCGTTGTGATTTGTAGAAGCATTGGCAAAACACTTTCTTAATTAATCACTTTGAGCCTTCTTAACTTCAGGTTTTCCAAGAAACAAAGTGGTAAGAGAGTGGAAAGAAAAGAAAGAGGAGTGTTCATAGTTTGTTTTTCCTAATCCCTTAATGTTTGTTTCTATTTGTGTTAGTTTGCTTCTTTTCTTTTTCTTTTTGTTTTCGTTTCAATTCCTTAGGTAAAATGGAGAGAACACTCATTCCACTTCTAGAAAGTCGAAGGAAGCCGAGACCGTGGATAACACGCAACAACAAATGCTGGAGATGTTAAAGAAGCTCATGCATGACAATGAGGCGATCAAACATCGATTGGAGGATGTTGGACGGAGCTACAAGAAAAGTGATGGCCAGGGCACAAGCAGGGCCGTTCCCATGCCACAACCAAGGCGCCACCCTCCAGAAGAAGTTCAGGATGACAACCTTAGACCACCACACATCGAGGCAAGAAGGTTTGTTCCTCCAACACAACCAAGAAGGTACGCTCCAAGAAGGTTCAATGATGATTATATCCCATTTGAGCATGATGATTATGACTTTGATGACCACCCTCCCCGTGGTTACCAAAGATGCCAAAATCCCCTTTTCCCGCAAGATGACGATTTTGGCAAAACCAAAATAAACATTCCCACGTTTTATGGTAAAAGTAATGCAAAAGAGTATTTGGAATGCGAAACAAAAGTGGATCTAATCTTTTCTTGTACCAATTACAGTGAATTACAAAAAGTGAGGTACGCTTCTATTGAGTTTTCTGGTTATGCACTAAATTGGCGGACAAATTTGTGTCGAAATAAAACTAAGACAAGACAACCGCCTATTGCCACTTGGGAAGAAATGAAGTTTGAAATGAGACAACGCTTTGTCCTAAACAATTATGAGAGTTCTATTTTCACAAGTTTCCAAAATTTACGACAAGGGTCCAAAAGTGTAGACGAGTATTGCAAAGAATTAGAAATTTTGTTGGAAAGGTCTAACTTGCAGGAACCCGAAGAAGCCACCAAGGCTCGATTCTTACATGGTTTAAACAGGGAGATTGCGCAAAGGGTTGATCTTCAACCTTATCTCGACCTCACAACCATGGTCCATATGGCTGAAAAGATTGAACACCAACTAAAGGTACGTAGTTCCTCCAATTTCAATTCCACTTATCGTACTAATCAGTCTTCATCAAGGTTTTCCAACAAGCCTTCAGGAATGGGAAGTTCACGGCCTACAGGAGGCCAAACACATGACCAAGGTGCATCACAAAGAATGGACAATTATGTGCAATCCACACAAAGGAGAGATGATCGCACCCAACAAAAGGCTCCTACTGGAAATTCTTCTGATCTCTTAAACAGGTTTAGAGACATTAAATTCTATAAATGTCAAGGACGTGGTCACATAGGAAAAGAATGTCCTAATGCAAAACGAATCATGTTAATTAAGGCGACAAACGAATATGTATCCGAGTCCGAGCATGAAAACGAGTCTGAGCATGATAATGAAATTGAGCCTGAAGAGGATCTAGGCGCATTAGATGATTTCGACACTAAGGAGTTTCTTGTTGTGCGTCGAGCTTTAAATGCATATCCGAAATTAGATGATCACGAGAAACATAGAGAAAACATTTTCCATATTCATTGCCTGATAAATGGTAAAGTGTGCACCATGATCATTGATTCCGGTTCTTGTGCAAACGTGGCTAGCATCGAATTAGTAAGAAAACTGAATTTGCCTATGACTAATCATCCGCATCCTTAAAAACTTGCATGGTTAAATGATTGCGGTGAAGTTAGCGTAAGTAAACAAGTTTTGATTTCTCTTAGCCTTGGTAGTTACAAAGATGATGTTTTATGTGATGTTGCACCAATGCATGCTAGTCATATCTTACTTGGTAGGCCATGGCAATTTGATCAACATGTGACATATGATGGCTATTTGAATCGTTATTCTTTCAAATTGAATGGCAAATTGTACAAATTGCATGCACTTCCACCACACAAAGTACACGAGGATCACCAATGCATGTCTAAGTCTAGGGCCGATCCTAAGAAAAAATAAGCTGAGAGAAAATTCGTGGAATGCATGAAAAGTGAGAACAAAAAACAAGAGAGCAAGGGAAAAGAGGTAGATAGGAGTCACTGAGTCCAAAAAGAAGTGTGGGTATTTCAAAAAGAAAAGAGAGGTCACACAAGCCCTTTATAGCAACCAAACCGTCCTCATCATCAATCCAAAGGCGTGTCACCTTTCCCTAGAAGAAATCCCAGCAAACCTACCTACCTCTGTTGCGTCCCTTATCCAAGAGTACGAAGTTCTATTTCCCTCCGAGCCACCATCCGGATTATCATCCATTAGAGGAATAGAACACCAAATCGATTTTGTCCCAGGAGCCGTGCTACCAAATCGCCCAGCCTATCGAGCCAATCCCGAAGAAACCAAGGAAATCCAAAGGCAAGTAGAGGAGCTCCTAGCGAGTGGACAAGTCCCAGAGCGCCTAAGCCCATCAGCCGTCCCAGTCATTTTAGTACCCAAAAAGGATGAAACTTGGAGAATGTGTACCGATTGCCGAGCCATAAACAAAATTACCGTCAAGTATAGGTACCCTATACCTAGGCTGGATGATATGTTGGATATGTTGCACGGATCTAAATTCTTCACCAAAATCGACCTTAAGTAGGGCACTTCCAGGTACGCATTAGAGAAGGGGACGAATGGAAGACTGCATTCAAAACAAAGTTTGGGCTCTATGAGTGGTTAGTGATGCCCTTCGGGCTCACCAACGCTCCTAGCACCTTTATGCAGCTAATGAATGAAGTCTTACGAGCGTTCATAGGTCAATTTGTTGTTGTTTATTTCGATGATATCCTAATCTATTCCCAAACCATAGAAGATCATCTTGACCACATTAGGGCGGTTTTTGAGAAGCTTAAGCAAGAACAACTTTATGCCAACTTTAAGAAGTGCTCTTTTTGTTTGGAACGTGTAGTTTTCCTAGGCTTTGTCATTTCGGCTGAGGGAGTAGAAATGGATGAGGAGAAGGTTAGGTCAATTGTGGAGTGGCCTACACCTAAGAATATAGGGGAAGTTCATAGTTTCCATAGACTTGCAAGTTTTTATAGACGTTTTGTCAAAGATTTTTCTTCTATAGCTGCACCCCTAAATGAAATTGTGAAAAAAAGATGTGCCTTTCAGGTGGGAAGAGCCACAACAACAGGCATTTGATGAGCTTAAACGTAGGCTGACCACTGCACCCATACTTAGGTTACCAAATTTTGACGAGACTTTTGCGATCGAGTGTGATGCAAGTGGAGTGGGTATAGGCGCAGTTTTGAGCCAATGTAAGAAACCCATAGCCTATTTTAATGAAAAGTTGAAAGGATCTGCATTGAATTACTCTACCTATGATAAGGAACTTTATTCCCTCGTGAGATCCTGACAAACTTGGCAGCACTATCTTCAACCTAAAGAGTTTGTGATCCACACTGACCACGAAAGCCTTAAGTATCTTAAAGGGCAGGGAAAGTTGAACAAGAGACATGCCAAATGGGTAGAGTACGTAGAACAATTCCCTTACGTGATTAAGTATAAACAAGGAAAGGACAATATAGTTGCCGATGCCCTCTCTAGGAGATACACATTAGTGACTACATTATCCTCATGCTTCTTAGGGTTCGAATCACTTAAGGAATTGTAGCCCAATGACCATGACTTTGGCACCATTTTCGAGGCTTTTAAAGAGGCACCATTTGGGAAATTCTACATACATGAGGGTTATCTTTTCAAAGAACATAAATTGTGTGTTTCCCAATCATCCCTACGAGAAGCATTGACTAGAGAAGCCCATGAGGGAGGTTTAATGGGTCATTTTGGAGTGTTCAAAACTCTTGAAACTCTTAAGGAACATTTCTATTAGTCCCACATGAGAGTAGACGTCGAGAGGTTGTGTGGTAGTTGCATCACTTGCAAACAAGCCAAATCTAAGTCCCAACCACATGGCTTTTACACGTCTTTACCCGTCCCTGATTCCCCTTGGATTGACATTTTCATGGACTTTGTTTTAGGACTTCCTAGGTCTCGAGGAGGGCGCGATAGCATTTATGTTGTGGTTGATTGATTTTCAAAGATGGCACATTTCATTGCATGTAGGAAATTTGATTATGCCACACATGTTGCTGATTTTTTCTTCAAAGAAATTGTGAGATTGCATGGCATGCCATGTACAATTGTAAGTGATAGAGATACGAAATTTTTGAGTCATTTTTGGCGTGTTTTGTGGGCTAAACTCAGTGCACAATTGTTATTTTCAACCACTGCACACCCACAAACTGATGGACAAACTGAAGTCGTTAATCGTACTCTTTCTCAAATTTTGCGTGCCATTTTGCAAAAACATATTAAACATTGGGAAGATTGTTTACCATATATCAAATTTGCATACAATAGGAGCATCCATCACGGTACCTTGCATAGTCCATTTAAAATCGTGTATGGCTTTAACCCCTTATCTCCCCTTAATTTTATTCCTATTCCCGTGCATGAAAATTAAAGTCTTGATGGTAAACAAAAAGCGGAAAAGATAAAGAAACTGCATGAACAAGTTAAAACACAACTTGAAAAGAAAAACAAAGCTTATGAAAGACGAGCTAACAAACATCGAAAACGAGTTGTGTTTAAACCTGGAGAGTTAGTGTGGTTACATTTGCGCAAAGAAAGATTTCCCAATGAGCGAAAGTTCAAACTGTTACCTAGAGGAGATGGACCTTTCAATGTTTTGAAACGCATAGGTGACAATGCATACATCCTTGATCTTCCTGAAAGGTATGGTTCCATTTCACCTACTTTTAATGTTGTAGACCTCACCCCTTTCACTGATGACCTTTTTGATTCGAGGATGAATCCTTTTGAGGAGGGGGGATTGATGAGGATCAAGGGTCCTGTAGCGCCCCAGCCCGATATGGTTATCGGAACCAGTGCACCCGCCGTAGTCTACTATGAGAACTACGAAGCGTCAAGCAGATCAAGCATACATCCTTCATAATGTAAGATAAAACCAGCGGGAACATCATAAAATCTAAACCTTCATTGTCAATATTACAACCAGAAACTGCAGCGGAAATAAAACTGTTTGTTCATCTAGCCAACATAGGTTTTAGAACAACATAATAACAATGAGTTTTGCAACTTAAACAAAATAGTCCAGCATCTATCTATTCCCTTGTTCATCGTCCCATTGAGCCCACTCGCCGTCGTCTTCGATAAATATCAACTCATAATCAGACTCACCTGAAAAGAAGATAGAATGATTGTTCTTAGCGAAAACTTCGCCAGCAAGTAACCCGTCTATACACCTTACGGAATCACACACGTCGAGTCACCAGTGTATAAAACATTGCCCAAAAATAAGGTGCTCGGGTTAGCAAATAGCATCTTAATAAGAATTCCTCAAAACAGATAAAGCACATATATGTACACAGATATGAGAACCATCATGTATTAAAACAACGTATCACATAGCAAGTCATAAACTAGTCACGTTTCTTGCATGTCAATTCTTATGCTCCGTGTATCATGATGCATGTACTTCTTTAAAATCACGCACAACACCCATGCATATGTCTTCTTTCATAAACATGTCATGCATGTCATTTCACAAAACATTTCTTCACTTTACATATCATATTCTTCGCGTAGCAGAACTTTATACCCTGTGGGTGATCAGTCCACAGCCATCATAACTTTATACCCCGTGCTGAAAGGTCCACGGCCCCATTACATATATCATATATCCGTGCTGAAAGGTCCACGGCCCCATTACATATATCATATATCCGTGCTGATAGGTCTACGGCCCCATAAAATACTTTATACCCTGCTGTTGATTCACAGATCACGCTCTTTATACCCTGCTTTCGCAGACGTGACTTTTATACCCTGCGATCAACCAGCAGCCATTTTGTCTTTCGAAAACTTTAAACCTTTCTTGTTCTTTTGCAAACATATCTCAAATCAAATGCAAGTGCCTATGTCATGATGCAGGATGCACAAATAGCTTCATATCAACATGTAACACACACACATACATCTTGCCTATCAAGCATACGGTCTCGCACCTCACACACTCTAAGGTCGTGTCTTTCCAAGCCCATTCTTCTTACCAACTCACTCAAGATTCAATCTTATTCTAACTTGATCAACTTACCATCCTCACCTCAAATATACCTCAAATACCCTTGCATTTTATGTTCAAAAGAAGTGTATAAAGTTACTACATTTACATAGGGCGCCTAAAGGGTCAAAAAGACTTCCAGTATACTTGGAACACCACTTGAAGCGCCTAATGTGGACATGAAGCGCCTATTCTAGGCGTTCGAAGTGTTCGGGGATGATTCAGGACACATTGAACACCACATGAAGCGCCTAATGTGACTTGAAGCGCCTCATGTAGGCGTTCGAAGTGTTCTGACGGTTCTAAATTGCAGTTTTTCTGTACGGGAAAGCTCCAGGACACATGGAACGCTACATGAAGCGCCTATAGTGCCATGAAGCGCCTCATGTAGGCGTTCGAAGTGTTCTGACGATGCCAAACTGCAGTTTTTCTGCAGTAACTTCCACCCAACTCCTTTCTTCTTCAACCCTTCCAGATTCAACACTTAAAGATCCATCTTAACAACTAGATTCATCATACTTAACATACATCTAATCATGAATTGATGCTTAGTTATGCCCAACAACATCCACTCTAACTCTCCAATCATACACCACCTTCAAAGGTTATCATCAACAATTCCCACACAACAAGTCTACAACAATGTCATCACTCATCCCTCAATTTCCTGCACTTACTCTCAACGTCTAAGTGTAGACAATCAACATAAGAGTAGAGCAAGACAATAAGCATGTCAAAATATATACTTTCATGGGCATGCTTGGTAAATAACAAGGCACCACACAACTATTTTCAGAATTATGGCCCAAAGAACAAGACTTTACTCAATTAGCAACAAGACTCACATATAACGAAGCATTTAAGATAGACAAGACAAGAATACTAATGTGTGATTCATGTTTTCTCTTTGTAAGAACATAGGGCCTAAAGTATCAAAATTTGCGTAAAGCGTATAGAAAGATTACTTGCCTTGAATTCTAGATAAGCTTACGGATTTACTGCAGGATCTTGATGAGAATTGAACCTAGAATGGCCTTTATCCTTCCTTCTCTTTCCTCTCTTCTTCTTCTTCCTCTTTCTTTTCTCTCTCTTTTCTCAGAATTTTTCCTTCTTCTTTTGTGGCCAAAACCGCCCCTCATGCTGAGAAGGGGAGGTTATACCATCTTTTGTAACTCCCTCAACTTCTAGTAGGGGCTATGTTGTTAATTTACCGTACTTTCTTTTAATCCTACTTTTAACCCCTTTCTTTTGTTCTTCTATGTTTTGGGTAACTAAGTATTATAATCTTACATAATTAATTAAGTTGCATTCAAGGTTGACCTCTAAGTATTGAAAGTTGCGCTTAATAGTCACGGGGTGTAACATTCCACCCCCCTTACAAAAAGTTTCGTCCTCGAAACTTACGTACCTTAGTCAAAGAGCTGAGGATACTTCTCCCGCATTTGTTCTTCGAGCTCCCAAGTGGCTTCACGTTCCGTGTGATTGCTCCATTGAACCTTTACATAAGGGATCACTCGCTTCCTCAACACTTGATCCTTTCGGTCCACAATTTTCACGGGTACCTCCTCATATGTAACATCGTCCTTGAGTTCCAAAGGTTGAGCTTCAAGTACATGACTTGGATCCGCCACGTACTTTCTTAATTGTGACACGTGGAATACATTGTGAACTTGCGCCAACACCGGAGGTAATGCCAACCTATATGCCAAGGCGCCTACCTTCTCCAGTATTTCATAGGGACCAATGAAACGAGGGCTTAGCTTGCCTTTTACTCCAAACCTCATGACGCCCTTTGTAGGTGACACCTTCAAATAAACTTTATCACTCACATCAAAGTCCAATGGTCGTCGTTTGGAATCTGCCCAACTCTTGCTACGGTCCTGAGCCGTCTTGAGTCTTTCCCGAATGACCTTCACCTTCTCTAACGTTTTCTCTAATAGCTCAGGTCCAGTAATGGTCCTCACGCCCACTTCGTCCCAATAAATCAGAGACCTACATTTCCTTCCATACAAAGCCTCAAAAGGAGCCATATCAATTGCGCTGTGGTAACTATTGTTATAAGAAAACTCCATCAGTTTTACCATTCCGTCCCAACTCCCTTTAAAATCCAGCACGCAAGCTCTTAGCATATCTTCCAAGGTTTGAATTGTCCGCTCGGACTGTCCATCAGTTTGGGGATGATACGCCGTACTCAACCTTAATTCCGTACCCATGGCTTCTGGGAATGCTGTCCAAAACTTAGATGTGAACCGTGAATCTCGGTCGGACACTATACTTACCGGGACTCCATGCAAACTAACAATACTGTCCATATATAAACTCACTAACTTGTCAAGAGGTGCTTCACTTGAAACGGGTAAGAAATGGGCAGACTTTGTTAAACGATCCACGATAACCCAAATCATGTCACATCCACTTCTTGTCTTTGGTAAACCAGCTACAAAATCCATTGTGACATGTTCCCATTTCCATTCCGGAATTTCCAACGGCATCAACAATCCACCAGGCCGTTGGTGTTCCGCCTTGACTTGTTGACACACCAAACACCTCTCTATGAATTCCGCAATATGTCTTTTCATCCCAGACCACCAATAATAACGCTTGAGATCTCTATACATTTTGGTGCTACCGGGGTGTATTGATAGCCTCGAATTATGAGCTTCTTGCAAAACTTCTTTCCTAAGTTCGTCAGCGTCCGGCACGCATAATCTTTCCTTAAACCATAAGCTCCCATCTCCTTTGATCTGAAATCCTTCAACTTGACTGTGTTTCACCCTTTCCATTATCTCACTTAAAGCCTTATCTTTCTTCTGTGCCTCCTTTATCCTATCAATCAAACTCGGTGTGATGGTCAATGCTGTCAGGACGTTCACCGTGGATTCCACCAACTCCAAACCAAATTCCTCCATCTCTCTTTCCAATGGTGATTGTCGTGCATGGCTGGACTTTCTACTTAAGGCGTCGGCTACCTTGTTAGCCTTTCCCGGGTGATAATGAATAGTTAGGTCGTAGTCTTTTAGCAACTCCAACCACCTCCGCTGCCTCATATTCAATTCCTTCTGTGAGAACAAATACTTTAGACTCTTATGATCCGTGAATACCGCGCACTTCTCTCCATACAAATAATGCCGCCAAATCTTCAAGGCGAACACAACCGCGGCAAGTTCAAGATCATGTGTGGGATAGTTTTGTTCATAAGGCTTTAGCTGTCTTGAGGCATACGCGATGACTCGTTCGTTTTGCATTAAAACACAACCTACAAACAAGGTGTTAGTCTAAACTTAATGAGTATATAAGATCATAACCTTATACTATAATTTACGTACCTAACCCGTTCTTTGACGCATCACTATAAATCACAAATCCATCCGTTCCAGAGGGTTGAGCCAATACTGGAGCTGTCGTTAATCTCTTCTTAAGCTCCGTGAAACTTTGCTCGCATTCCGCCGTCCACTCAAACTTGGACTTCTTTTGAGTAAGACGACTGAGAGGTACGGCAATTCTTGAGAATCCCTCAACAAATTTTCTGTAATAACCTGCTAGACCCAAGAAACTTCGCACTTCGGTGACATTGGTAGGTCTAGGCCATTCAGTTATGGCTTCCACCTTCTTCGGGTCAACAGCAATCCCCTCTTCTGATATCACATGACCCAAGAAAGCCACACTTCTTAACCAAAACTCACACTTGCTAAACTTTGCATAAAGTTGTTTCTGCCTCAAAATGCCTAGTACGGTTCTCAAATGCTCAGTGTGAGTTTGCTCGTCAGGAGAGTACACAAGAATATCATCTATGAATACCACTACAAACTTATCCAACTGTTCTCGAAAGACGGTATTCATAAGATCCATAAAAGCCGCAGGGGCATTTGTCAATCCAAATGGCATCACTAAAAAATTCATAGTGGCCATACCTTGTGCGGAAAGCTGTCTTTGCAATGTCCTCGGCCTTCACTCGCAACTGATGATATCCTGATCGGAGATCGATTTTCGAGAAAATCTTGGCACCTTTGAGCTGATCAAATAAATCTTCGATTCGCGGAAGGGGATACTTATTCTTGATGGTAACTTTATTCAACTCTCTATAATCGATACAAAGCCTCATGCTACCATCTTTCTTCTTTACAAACAAAACAGGCGCTCCCCATGGCGATACACTAGGGCGGATGAACTTCTTGTCCAATAACTCCTGCAGTTGCTCCTTCAACTCTCTCAGTTCTGCCGGAGCCATTCTATAAGGAGCTTTAGAAATAGGTTCTGTCCCTGGAATTAAGTTGATTTCGAACTCAACTTCCCTCGGGGGTGGTACTCCTGGTAAATCTTCCGGAAACACATCAAGGAATTCATTGACCACTGGAATTTGCTCAATAGACGGTACCTCCTGAGTAACATCCATGGCATACACTAGAAATCCCTCAGCACCTTTCCTTAATGCCTTGCGCGCTTGTGCAACCGACACGTACACCTTTTTGGGTACCTTCTTTCGTTCCGCATCTCCTTGAAATATTACCTCCTCCATCTTAGCATTCTTGATTGTCACTTGTTTCAACCGACAATCAATATTAGCATGATTCTTGGCTAACCAGTCCATTCCTAGTATGACGTCAAAGTCATACATCTGAATAGGGATCAGTGTGGCAGGGAATGTTTGTCCTTCAAACTCCAATTCACAATCTCGGTACCGATGATACGAAACCATAATTTGATCTCCGGCCGCTTGAACACGATACGGAGTTTCTAACCACTCAGGCAGACTACTCAGGTGTTTAGTGAATCTCTTTGCTACGAAGGAGTGGCTTGCGCCGCTATCAAAGAGCACGTTGGCAGGTACCTTATTTACTAAAATCGCACCTAAAGCCATATCAAGTTATACACGGAAAATTAAGCACATAATACTCAATTCATTAAATATTTAAACTTAGTCTAAATGGTACCTGCTACTACGTCGGTAGCCTCCTGCACATCCGTATCCGTCATGAGATGTACACGGGCATTTGCTCTAGGCTTCACTCTCGGCTGCTGGGCCGCCTCTCCAGGGTTATTTTTCTTCATTTCCGGGCAGTCCCTAATCATGTGGCCCACTTGACCGCATCGGAAACATGCTCCAGCCACTTTCCTACACTCTCCAACGTGGTTCCTGTTGCAATGTGGACAAACTCCTACAGCCTGCTGAGCTACTTGATTCTGTGGTGGCAGTCTCTGAAAATTTCCAACTGGGCCTCTCTTCGGAATCTTGACCCAACGTTCGGGTCTTCCACCAATTCTCACATCCTCTCTTGGCCTCTTGCCTCTTTCAGCTCCTCCTGTACTAGCTGCTCTTGCCGCCACTCGGCGAAAATCACTCTCAACACGGTAACACGCATCTAGCATATCCTCATAAGTTTTCATCCCTGCATTCACTATCGCCGATTGTATCCTCGAGTCCAAACCCCTCTCAAACTTTGTCATCTTAAGACGATTATCTACCATGATTGCAGGGGCAAACTTACCCAAAGCATGGAAACGATCTGCATACTCCGACACCGTCATCCTTCCTTCCTCCAATCTGTCAAACGCTCTTATCTTGTCCAATATTGCAGTCTCCGGTACATAGTACTTAAGGAACACATCACCGAACTGAGTCCATGAGATTGGTGGGGTCATTCTTAACACCATTCCTTCCCACCATTCGCCAGCCTTGCCACTTAAAAGGGGTGTGGCCACCTCAAATTTTATCTCATTCGGAACTTGCACCAGCCGGAAACATTTCTCAACCTCAGCCAACCAATGCTGAGCCTCTTCAGGATCCGTACATCCACCGAACTCTGGCACCCTCATTTTCCTCATCTCTCCATAAAAGAACCTGATGTTATGCTGTGGCGGTGGTGGAGGCGAAGGCTGATGCTGCTACACATACCCTTGTGCAATGACCGTCAGCGCATCAGTGAGTACTTGGGGTAAAACCACTTGTGGTGGCTGGTTCTCCTGTCCATTGCCAGAGTTGCCTGTGTTATCTCTTCTTGGAGGCATATTTCGCTGAAAGGTTAACATTTCATTAGCATTCAGTAAATACAAAAAGGTTACTGAAGGCTCGAATGCGTACTAATAGATGAGGTGTGTAGTACAACTATTAATACAAAGTTAAATAATAAGACGCGCTCGCACACACCCAACCCGTATCATACCTAACCACTAAAGAGATCAGTACTTATAACTAAGGATCAACCTTAAGGGAGAATCATAGCTTAGATGTCTAAAGATCATGAACTTAAGTTTCCGAAATAGATCTGAAGCCTGGTCTCTGATACCACCTGTAGCGCCCCAGCCCGATATGGTTATCGGAACCAGTGCACCCGCCGTAGTCTACTATGAGAACTACGAAGCGTCAAGCAGATCAAGCATACATCCTTCATAATGTAAGATAAAACCAGCGGGAACATCATAAAATCTAAACCTTTATTGTCAATATTACAACCAGAAACTGCAGCGGAAATAAAACTGTTTGTTCATCTAGCCAACATAGGTTTTAGAACAACATAATAACAATGAGTTTTGCAACTTAAACAAAATAGTCCAGCATCTATCTATTCCCTTGTTCATCGTCCCATTGAGCCCACTCGCCGTCGTCTTCGATAAATATCAACTCATAATCAGACTCACCTGAAAAGAAGATAGAATGATTGTTCTTAGCGAAAACTTCGCCAGCAAGTAACCCGTCTATACACCTTACGGAATCACACACGTCGAGTCACCAGTGTATAAAACATTGCCCAAAAATAAGGTGCTCGGGTTAGCAAATAGCATCTTAATAAGAATTCCTCAAAACAGATAAAGCACATATATGTACACAGATATGAGAACCATCATGTATTAAAACAACGTATCACATAGCAAGTCATAAACTAGTCACGTTTCTTGCATGTCAATTCTTATGCTCCGTGTATCATGATGCATGTACTTCTTTAAAATCACGCACAACACCCATGCATATGTCTTCTTTCATAAACATGTCATGCATGTCATTTCACAAAACATTTCTTCACTTTACATATCATATTCTTCGCGTAGCAGAACTTTATACCCTGTGGGTGATCAGTCCACAGCCATCATAACTTTATACCCCGTGCTGAAAGGTCCACGGCCCCATTACATATATCATATATCCGTGCTGAAAGGTCCACGGCCCCATTACATATATCATATATCCGTGCTGATAGGTCTACGGCCCCATAAAATACTTTATACCCTGCTGTTGATTCACAGATCACGCTCTTTATACCCTGCTTTCGCAGACGTGACTTTTATACCCTGCGATCAACCAGCAGCCATTTTGTCTTTCGAAAACTTTAAACCTTTCTTGTTCTTTTGCAAACATATCTCAAATCAAATGCAAGTGCCTATGTCATGATGCAGGATGCACAAATAGCTTCATATCAACATGTAACACACACACATACATCTTGCCTATCAAGCATACGGTCTCGCACCTCACACACTCTAAGGTCGTGTCTTTCCAAGCCCATTCTTCTTACCAACTCACTCAAGATTCAATCTTATTCTAACTTGATCAACTTACCATCCTCACCTCAAATATACCTCAAATACCCTTGCATTTTATGTTCAAAAGAAGTGTATAAAGTTACTACATTTACATAGGGCGCCTAAAGGGTCAAAAAGACTTCCAGTATACTTGGAACACCACTTGAAGCGCCTAATGTGGACATGAAGCGCCTATTCTAGGCGTTCGAAGTGTTCGGGGATGATTCAGGACACATTGAACACCACATGAAGCGCCTAATGTGACTTGAAGCGCCTCATGTAGGCGTTCGAAGTGTTCTGACGGTTCTAAATTGCAGTTTTTCTGTACGGGAAAGCTCCAGGACACATGGAACGCTACATGAAGCGCCTATAGTGCCATGAAGCGCCTCATGTAGGCGTTCGAAGTGTTCTGACGATGCCAAACTACAGTTTTTCTGCAGTAACTTCCACCCAACTCCTTTCTTCTTCAACCCTTCCAGATTCAACACTTAAAGATCCATCTTAACAACTAGATTCATCATACTTAACATACATCTAATCATGAATTGATGCTTAGTTATGCCCAACAACATCCACTCTAACTCTCCAATCATACACCACCTTCAAAGGTTATCATCAACAATTCCCACACAACAAGTCTACAACAATGTCATCACTCATCCCTCAATTTCCTGCACTTACTCTCAACGTCTAAGTGTAGACAATCAACATAAGAGTAGAGCAAGACAATAAGCATGTCAAAATATATACTTTCATGGGCATGCTTGGTAAATAACAAGGCACCACACAACTATTTTCAGAATTATGGCCCAAAGAACAAGACTTTACTCAATTAGCAACAAGACTCACATATAACGAAGCATTTAAGATAGACAAGACAAGAATACTAATGTGTGATTCATGTTTTCTCTTTGTAAGAACATAGGGCCTAAAGTATCAAAATTTGCGTAAAGCGTATAGAAAGATTACTTGCCTTGAATTCTAGATAAGCTTACGGATTTACTGCAGGATCTTGATGAGAATTGAACCTAGAATGGCCTTTATCCTTCCTTCTCTTTCCTCTCTTCTTCTTCTTCCTCTTTCTTTTCTCTCTCTTTTCTCAGAATTTTTCCTTCTTCTTTTGTGGCCAAAACCGCCCCTCATGCTGAGAAGGGGAGGTTATACCATCTTTTGTAACTCCCTCAACTTCTAGTAGGGGCTATGTTGTTAATTTACCGTACTTTCTTTTAATCCTAGTTTTAACCCCTTTCTTTTGTTCTTCTATGTTTTGGGTAACTAAGTATTATAATCTTACATAATTAATTAAGTTGCATTCAAGGTTGACCTCTAAGTATTGAAAGTTGCGCTTAATAGTCACGGGGTGTAACAGGTCCGATGAGGACTAAGGGTCCCATCAAGAGGTCAAGTGCCCTATGACAGAAGGAGGGCAAGAGAACTTTGTCATCAAGTTGGAATCTTCTTGTATAAGCATGTTCAAGATGAACCTAAGGTTCCATGGGTTCACTTCATTGAGGCCACCCTTTGAACGTTTTATAAGTGTGCGTGTGTGCTTTTGAAATTTATCTTGTTTCTTGTGATCTTTATTTTATGTGTTTTCTTTGTAGGTAAATTAGGTACATGGAAGATCCAAAATAAAATAAAGGCCCAAAAGAAGCAAGATAAGCGTGTGTTGCAAAAAGGGAGACAAAAGGAATGTTGTCTTGAAGAGAATGTTTGTCTCCACAAAGACAAATTCAAATGTGTCCAGGATGGAATCCATTTTCAAAAATCTAGCTGAAATTATACCCACAAGGGCCGGCCAACTTGAAGCTCAAAAGATGGAGATTAAATTGCATTCAAATTTCAAGCCAAATTTGAATTTAAAGTCGACTATTATTTGAATTCAAGTTTCAACCATTTTGGGCTTTAGATTTCAAGAAAGTTTCAGCCCTATTTTGAACCACTCCACACGCCAACCTGAAGGATAATAAAGATGAGATCACAATTCAAAGTTGAATCCAAATTTGAATTCAAATCCAAATACAATTTGAATTCAAACTTCAACCAACATTTGAATTCAACATCTCAGCCATTTGAAGAACACCCACACGCTGTTTTATCCATCCACATGCCAACTTGGAGATCAAAAGAGATGGGATCTCAATTCAAAGATTGAATTCAAGTTTGAAGTCAAATTCAAATTCAATTTGAAACAACCTTTGAATTCAATTCCAACCACTTCATCTACATCGAAACAAGTCTCCAACGTCACCTTCATCAGCATACAAGGCCGGATGCATCAAGGATAGGATCTTGCAAGATTTTCAAATGTTAGCTAGAATTTGTCTTATATTTAAATTCAAACAATTTTTAAATTTCAAGTTCATTTCAAATGCTTTCTAGATACCTTCTTTAGAGATAACACCTGGTTATCTACATAGCTTTAGGCATCTATAAATAGGCCCTTTTGGCCGAAATTGAGAACAACTTTGATGAATAATAATTCTTGATATTTCCTTCACCTTGTGTGAGACTTTGTTTTCTTGGTTTTGCATTAAAAACCTAAGTCAATATCCTTCAAAGTTGGGCATTTTGAAGGTATTGCCATTGCTAAAAGGTGTCGTCCAGGAGAGCCATATTGGTTTGCCTGATCAACGACCATGTTGAAGTGTTGGTCTTGCTCATTTGATCCACACGTTTTTATCACTAAGGAAGCAAGGAAAAGTCTTCTTCCTTATGCCTAACCCTTTGTGAAGGACGTTTGGAAGGTAGAATTGTTGGTAAAGTTTCGGTTGTCACACAATACGACAATTTTTGGTTTAGAACCTTGTAACGTGTCGTAATAATTTTGTTATTCCCATGACTTATATCATATGATATAAGACCTGAATATACTCATAAATATGAGGTAAGCATAGTGGTGTGACGTTAATGTACGTTCGTAAAATATATAATGTGTCAGTAGTACGTTAGAATATATGTGTATAGTGTCTTTAAAAAAATATGAATATATATATATATATATATATGTGTGTGTGTGTGTGTATATATATATAAACGTGTGATAAGAGGTGGGAGAAGACTTTCCATTCTTCAATTTGTTGCCTTTTTGCCTTTTTCAAATATATCTCTGTTTAATAAACTACTTAGTTCATTTAACTAAGTACTTCACTTAATGAACTAGTTTAATTCATTAATGGTGGCACCTGAAAATAGTTCAAACACAAAAAATATTTGTCATTTGGTGTAAGCTTTAAAGATTCAGGCTTGTTAGTACGGCAACATTATATATAAACTATATAAGGCAGGTTCGTTGCAAAAATGTGTCAAGTCATAAAATGTGTCATGCATTTCTTTAGCACACATTATTTAAATCATGCATTTTTGTGAACCACTCAAATCCTTTTTCTCAACAATCTTCCTCTTTTGATGATTTACAAAATAATCTTAGTACATGATTTAAATTTGATTGCTCCCCCTCAAATCGTGCACAAATTCAAATTTCGAATTTTATCCCCCTTGATTTGTGCAATCAATCTCTCTCTCACCCCTGAAATCATACATTATCTGTCCCTTTATTTTGGAAAGACAATCAAAAGTTCATGTAAATATGTAAAGAAATATCAAATTAGTAAAAATTATGCCTAATTTAGAACGAAGATTTTCGTACGTGGCTTGATTTAGTGCCTTAGTGAAGATTTCGGCTACTTGTGCCTCAGTACGTACATGATCTATGATAATATCACTATTATTTACGTGATCACGAAGGAAGTGATATCGTACTTCTATATGCTTGGCCTTAGAGTATAGCATGGGGTTCTTAGACAAGTTTATGGCACACATACTATCACAATAGATTGGAATACGATTTACCGTGATACCGAAATCAGAAAGTTGTTGTTTTAACCATAGTAATTGTGTGCAACAAAGACTAAGTGCCATGTATTCAGCTTCGGTAGTGGACAAGGCTACACTTGCTTGCTTTTTAGAAAACCATGAAATTAGTGAATGTCCTATAAATTGACAAGTGCCCCTTGTGCTTTTTCTATCTATTTTACATCCACCATAATCTGCATCGGTATAATCATGCAAGTTAAATTCACAATCTTTATCATACCAAATGCCTAAATTGGGTGTGTGCTTAATATATCAGAATATTCTTTTCACAACATTATAATGAGACACTTTAGGTTGGATTTGAAAACGTGCACACATACACACACTAAAATGATATCAGGTCTACTTGCAGTAAGATAAAACAAAGAACCAATCATAGACCTATATAAAGCGTTATCAAAATCTTTTCCATGTTCATCTTTATCTAGTTTAGTGGTGACACTCATAGGAGTGGGAGACGGTTTTAGGTTCTCAAATTTGACATTTTTAATCATGTCATTCACATATTTAACTTGACTTATGTGTATACCTTTACTCGTTTGTTTAATTTGCAAGCCAAGAAAGTAATTCAATTCACCAACCATAGACATTTCAAACTTGGATTTCATGCAAGTTTCAAATTCTTCAACAAGTTTATGAGATATAGATCCAAAAATGATGTCATCAACATAAATTTGAATGATTAGTAAATCCGATTGATCTTGTTTCAAGAATAGGGTGCTATCTATCGTGCCTCTTTTAAAACCATTTTCTAAAAGAAAAGTAGCAAAACGATCATACCACGCCTTAGGTGCTTGATTTAAACCATATAGTGCCTTCTTTAATTTGTGCACATGATCGGGGTATTGCAAATCTTCAAAACCGGGTGGTTGTTTCACGTATACTTCTTCTTGTATAAAGCCATTTAAAAATGCACTTTTCACGTCCATTTGATAAAGTTTAAAACCTTTCATGCAAGCAATAGCAAGTAAAAGTCGTATGGCTTCTAAACGTACTACGTGTGCAAATGTTTTGTCATAGTATATTCCTTGTTCTTGATTATATCCTTATGCTACAAGTCTCGCCTTGTTTCTAACAACTCTACCTTCTTCATTCATTTTATTTCTAAACAGCCATTTTGTGCCTATTATAGTCTTATCTTGTGGTCGTGGCACTAAATCCCATACATCATTTCTTACGAATTGATTTAGTTCTTCATGTATAGCATCAATCCAAGAAGAATCACTCAAAGCATCAAAAACGTTTTTAGGCTCAATTTCAGATATCATAGCATGAAATTGGTTTATTTCATTCGGATTTATTCTTCTAAGTGGTCGAACACCATGAGTAATGTCGCCTATAATGAGATCGTGTGGGTGATCCCTATGCCATCTTGGTTGATTATTCTCTATGTTCTCATGCATTTCTAAGTGATCATGTATTTCTAGTGTGTTTACTTCATCATGCGCGCCATAATCATCTAACACATGTTTTAATTCAAAATAATCATCATATTCTTTATCTTTTTCAACCTCACCAAATTCATTAAACTTCACATGAATGGATTATAAAATTTGTCTAGTGATGGGATCATAACATCTATGTGCTTTTGAATTAACATAATATCCAACAAAAATGCATTCAATTGATTTAGATTCAAACTTCTGTAAATTATCTTTTGTATTTAAAACAAAGCATTTGCATCCAAATACACGAAAATTATCAATTTTAGGCATGCGATTATTTACTATCTCATAAGGTGTTTTATTTATTTTCTTTCTAATTGACAAACGATTAACTATATAGCATGCACAATTTACGGCTTCCGCCCACAAAAATCTATGTAATTTATTTTCACACAACATAGTTCTAGCGATTTCTTGTAGTGTCCTATTCTTTCTTTCTACTACTCCATTTAGTTGTGGAGTTCTAGGTGGCGAAAACTCGTGTTTGATTCTTTTTTCTTCGCAAAATGCAATCATGTCCTTGTTTTTAAATTCACCTCCTCTATCGCTTCTAATATTTTTCACATTTAAACCATATTCATTTTCAAGTTGTTTTATTAGTTTTGCAATCTCAACGGCACTATCATCTTTATTTGCAAGAAATAAATTCCAAGTATAGCGAGAAAAATCATCAACGATAACGCGTGCATAATGACGTCCACTGAGACTCTTAGTGTGACTAGGACCAAACAAATCAATGTTTAATAATTCTAAAACTCTAGACGTGCTAATTTCACTTTTAGGTTTAAGTGACTCGTGTGTTTTTTTGCCTTTAATACAAGATTCAAACAACTGAAAGTTGTCTAAATCAAGTTTAGGCAATCCTCGTATTGGGTTCTTTCGTTGATTTTTTTCAAGTGTAGAAATGTCAATGTGTCCTAAACGTCTATGCCACAAATTAACGTTAGGTTCATTTGATATAAAACACTTAACCTAAGCGTCTAACATATCATCCATGGAAAGTGTAAAAATATTTCCTTTCCTTTTTCCTTTTAAAACTGTTTCTCTATTTTTATTTATTATGTTGCAATATGGATGAGTAAAACACACGTCAAATTCGTTGTCAATAAACTGTGAGATGCTAAGAAGATTATAGGATAAATTACTTACCAAGAAGACGTTGAAGATTTGAATAGTGCTTGGGCTTCCGATTGTATCTTTTCTGATAATTCTTCCTTCATCGTTGTCTCCAAAGGTCACGGATCCGCCTTTTGTGACCTTCTTCAACTTTGAAAACAAGCTCGGGTCACCCATCATGTGCCTTGAGCAACCACTGTCAAGGAACCACTTGATAGATGTGTCTTTTGATGTATGGGTTCCCTGCAATGTACAACAATGATTTAGGTACCCTTTTAATTTTGGGTCCTTACGAGTTATTTATTCACCTCTTAGTAAAAGTACCTTTCGATACCTATACTTGGGTGATCCTTCTCGGTCTAGCAAATGGTAAGAATATAGATGAAGGAGCAATGTAGTAGACATGGGGTGAGAAAACATTGGCCTTTGGCCGAGAATCCCCTTATGCGCATCATATGGTGTGCATTTTTGATATGTTCTAGTGTTAGTGTGCACAGTGCGTGATCTAGATGTATGGAATGAATGTCGTGTATGGATCAATGGTTTCTTCTCATATCTGTACGGCTGATAATTATATTTTGTATGATATGAAGAAGAGGTATGACGAGATGAAGAGAGAAGGGGCCTTTGCGTCATCTTAGGCGCTATGTATGCCTTACGTGTGTCTACTTTCTTAGACAAAACGAATTTGGTTAGTTTAATTGATGCTTCATTTGTCTTAATGTATCCTAATCTTGTTTTATCACTATCATGTTTTTGTGATAGAATAATGCGATCTAGCATGTTAGTTCCCGTGTCAAATTGTTTCATCATTTTCTCTAAATCCGTATTCTTTGATTTCAAATTTGAAATCTCGGATTTTATTTCATTATTATGTGTGGTCAATGATGATATCTCGGATTTTAATGCATTGATGATGCATGACGAATCTTCTTTTGAATCGTTTAATTGAGAAACAAGATTCGTGTTAGAAGATTCTAACAACTTCTTGTCTTCAATTAATCGTTTCTTTTCTTTTGCGAGAGTCTAGGTGAACTTGTGTAGTTCTAAATATTGACTAAAAAGATCATCATATGAAGGTTCAGAGTCAGAGTCAGAATCAGAAGATACCTCGTTTGATGCTTTGGATACAAAGCATACTTGTGCTGTCTCCTCTTCCGTATCAGTCTCAGAGTCAGATGTGTCACTCCAAGTGGAGGCCTTGAGAGCTCTTCTCCTTTGTTTAGGTTCTGAGACCAGTCTAGTTTTGGTCTGATCCTTGTCAAGGTGTTTGTTTGTTTGTTTGTCCTTGTTAGGGCAGTCATAAGATAAATGTCCAAGTTTCCCGCATTCATAGCATTTCACATCCTTGTCATTTTCTTTATTTTTATTTCTTCTGGTGGAAGTAGCTTTAGGTTTGTTTTAAATGACTTTCTCATGAATTTTCTCACACCTTTAGCCAATAGTATTAAGTCATCATTATCTGATTCGGAATCACTATCATCTACGTGATCGGAAGAAGTAGAGACGTATTCATTTGATTTAAACGCAATAGTCTTACCTTGTTTTGACGTTGATTTCGATTTCCTTAAAGTGAGTTTGTTTTCATATACCTTTAGTGATCCAATTAGTTCCTCCATTTTTATTGATTTGGTTTCTTTGCTTTCCTCTATAGTTGTCACTTTAGGGTCCCATTCAGATGGAAGACTTTGTAGTACCTTTTGGACCTTTTCCTGCGTAGTGAAAGCTTTGCCAAGAGACTCAAGGGAATTATAAATGTTAGTCAAGCATAGATCCATATCAACAATAGACTCATTTAGCAATAATTTAAAGGACTCAAGTGTGGACATATGCTTATTAATCTTGGACTCCTTTACTTGGCTAGTCCCTTCATGTTTCATCTCAAGAATTCTTCATATTTCTTGAGCACTAGAGCAATTAGACACATAACTAGATTCACTTTTACTTAGCCTGTTTAAGAGTAATTGCATGGCTCTAGCATTCATGCTTAGTCTCTTTTTGTCATCACTAGTATAATCTTGTTTTGGTTTTACAACCTCTAGTGTGACACCATCTACAGTAGATAATTTTGAAGGAACAAATGGACCGTCTTCTATGATAGACCATAGATCAATATCAATAGCCATAAGAAAAAGTTTCATTCTTAATATCCATTGGATAAAGGACTCATCATAAAAAAGAGGAGGCCTTTGACTAGACATACCTTCTTGCTCGGTTTTAAAGCTGGTGGTTGCCATCTCACTTAGATCGTTGGATCTTCTTGTTGTGAGTGTGCCTGCGCTCTGATACCACTTGTAGGACCTGCAAGGCACCACTAGAAGGAGTGGGGTTGAATAGTGGGTGCGGAAAATTTGGTTTTTAAAAATGTTTTAATCCAAAAACCCAACTTCTGAAAACAGTTTCTGTTTTCAGGACCTGTTTTGGGACGTTTGAAAAACTAGGTTACAGGCCATCCAAAATTCTGAAATTTGGAGAGATTGTAGTCTCAGATGTTCTGAGTATATCCTAAATATTTTAGATCAAAATTCAACCTTTAACCCTTTAAAAAATTGTTTGTGGTCAGATTGCGCAAATCTGCCAGAAACGGTAGTTTGATTTGAAAATTTTATTCCAATTAAACCGTGGCTCCAAATGGCCTGAACATTTAATTACAAACCTCTTACTATGCGTATTTAATTGGGTTGAAACAGTTTTGAAACAAGTCTGAAAATCAGACTACACTAGTCTCAGAACTATTAACGTTTGAATGACATATACTTGTCTAAAAGAGTTGAAACTTGCACCAAATGAAACTTAAAACATGTATCTATGTTTCTGGAAAGTTTTGTGATTTTTTAAATTCGTTTGATATTTTTACTACTGCAATGAAAATGATGCATAGTCCAGGAAACTGAAAGTACAATGCTGAAAAGTAGAGAACACAAGGAATTTTATACCGGTCCAGTTAAATCAACCTACTCTAGTCTTCAAGGACACCTTCCTCGGTTATCACTAAAAAAATAACACCTTACCACACAGGGTTGATGGATTTATACAGCACCTCCAACCCTTTACAATCGAAACAAGCAATCACAATGATCACAAACACCACCACCGAGCGGATGAATGTTTGATCGCACCTTGATCAATCTTTTACAATAATAAAGCGTGTCTGATGGTATGAATGAAGCCTATACAATTTATTTGAATGTAGATACAATAGGCTTTGAGAGAGAAAGAAGAAAGAAATGTAGAAGAAGAGAGTATAGAAAACGTTTTGCACTATTGAAATTCTAAGACTTGTCTTGTGTTTCATTTGCTCTTCTTCTCTTACTTTTATGTCAATATGGCCTCCCACTCTAGGGCTTTCCTTCCCCTTAGAAATTCTCTTTTAAGTCCTTGGAAGAATGTCTTGTATAATTGTGACATCAACTTGCTTACTTGGCAACACTTCATTGGATGATCATCTTGGCCTTGCTTATTTGGCACTCCTTGATTGAATGAGATTTGTCATCATTTGATGACTGTACAATTCTAAAAATTTCACTTAAAACATGTGTCAAATTAATCATAAAAACATTGTCAAAAATCACATAATCAATGCAACTTAATTTGCAAGATGAATTGTCTTCATTTAACTCAAGAAAATCGCCAACTCATTTATTCACATGCTGAAATTTTCAGCATGTGCAATATTCTAGACATATTCAAATTATTGCCATATTAGTATTATATCAATCCTTTGAAAATGCAGAGGAAATTTTTTGGACCCTGCATCTGCAATAAACACCACTAGAGGGGGTGGGGATGAATAGTGGTTGGCGGAAATTACATTACAACCCTTTGTAAAAATCCCCTTTGAAAACAGAATCTGAGACCACCTCAGATTCAGAACCTGTTTTTGGAAAATTCAAAAATAATTGTATACAACTCTAAAAATTATGAAACTTTCTAGAATTTAACTTCAATGCGTTAACAAGATTCTTTCTAAAAATTAGACAAAAATAAGATCGTTGGCCCTTCAAACAAATAAACAGATTCAGATGGTCAATCTGGACAGAATTGGACAGAATGTTGCTGATTTTGAAAAACGTGTTTCGCTTTGAGTACTCAACCAAAAAGGTTGATATTTATATCAAACACTCCTTAGAATGTGTAGATAATGTTTCCAAAAGGCCCTGACCTTAAACAATTTTTTGATGAATATAGAATTTAAGTTTTCTCAAAACTGGTCAGATTGCAACGAGATTGGAGCAGTTATCTTTCAAAGACTGAAGGACTAACTTTCCTTTGCTCAAATCAAGTGATTCTTGTTGAAAATGAAAGCTAACAGTCGGAATTATAACTCCACCAAAAAGCACAAATTTTGAAAGTGTTTAGCTATTTTTTCAAATTGTGAGAATTTGTGTGAAAACTGTAGTAAAAACGGGCAGAAAACAGAAATGAAGATACAAGACAAGAACACCGAGGATTTATCTTGTTTCGGTCAATGTGACCTACTCCAGTCCCAAGGAACATCTTTCCTTGGACTTCACTATGAAATGAATCACCTTACAACAAGAACCAAGTTTGATCATTGGGATATACACCAACTCTATTCAAGACTTGGATAATCACCTTCTAAGCAACACTTAGTTGCAACACCTCTACCACCTATTGATATAGCCTTATAAGAATGGGTAATCAATCTTACAAATGAAGCTCAAAAGGCTTGTTGCACAACAAAAACAACAAGAACACCTTTGCTACAAAGAATGGAACAAGAACAACAACAACAAGAAGATGATAGCTAGACAATTCAACAAATGCTTGTGAGCTTCAAGTGTATTTCATCTTCTTCACCATTGACTCTATTTATAGTGTGAATTGAGCCTTGGAGATAAGAATCCACATGAGTCACCATCTTCATCGTGAAGTCCAAGTATCTTCTCATCATTGGTTGGCTTTGTACACTTGGCAAAATAAAACAAAAAGATTGGTCCACCTTGCAACTCCATTTGGCCGAAACTTTAAGCTCCAAAAGTGACTTGGAATTATCTTGAAAATATGAAGATAATAGCAAGGGATAATAATCCACTATCCCCTCAACTTCTTGGCATAAACATAGGACATGTGAGGCTGAAAAATTCAAATAAAAACAGCTCCAAAACAGCCCCCTCCAGCCGTTGGTATCACCTTGATTTTTCCAAAAATTAATCTTGATTATCCTTTGTAAAATGAAGAAAATAAGAAAGGATAATACCACCAAATATCCTCAACTCCAAGCACAAGAATAGGGCATGTGAAGTCTCCATTTGACTTCAAAAGATCTGGTAAAAACAGCCATGAACACCAAGTAGCCGTTTGGCTACATTTGAAAATTCCAAGCTGGAAATTTTTGCCAACTGGCTCCTTTTTGATTGGTCCACTTGTCACCAAGCTATAAAATGAATAATATATCACCTTCACCTGCTCATACACATTTTTGACCACATATATATATGTGTAGCAACTCAGATTTTTGAAGAAGAAATTTATAGATAATAGCTAACAAGATTATGTCAACGTGTAACACCAAAATTCCCAATTTTTTTCTTATATGTCGTGATCATTTCCACACCTTTACCACCTTGAAAACCTCTGAAAAATGATGAACAATAACTTCCAATAACATATAAAATAGAGTCTTCAAGATAGAAATAGAATGTGACATCTCAAATCGTTACATATCCAGCTATAGTCATTAATACCATCAAATGAGAGAAATGATATAAGATAACCATATAATCTTCAAAATAATAATAGCTCAACTTCAGAATGAAGATAATAATATGCTCAAGAGATTCTTTGAGCAAAAATACCAAAATACCCTTGGGCCTGAAATGACCAAAATACCCCTGGTATATGAAAACTTCAGATTGACCCTGATGGTCAGAAATAATCATGATATCACCTTTGTCATGATAAATGGTATAAGAATACACCCTTGAGTTATTTTCACCATGTGATGTTCCTACAAAACTCAAAATACCAATTTTGTCTTTTTTGGTAAGTTGTAGAAACTTCCAAGGCATGTTAGTCTGAATACATTTAAAATCATCAAAATCACATAAGATTCACATAATGAGCATGTATAAATCACACACTAATGAAAACAACAATTTTAACAGATTTTAGAAAATTATCTCTAAAAACACTAGACATCGATCGATCGAAGTGCCTCAGCTTCAGAGATCGATGTCTCACAAAAAGGTTTAAGTTTTGTCTCTGACCTACAACGATTGATCGAAGTGAGGGATAGATGTGTCTCAGGTTTAGAGATCGATGTCTCACCGTAAGGTCTTGAACTTTCACTGCCTTACATGGATCGATCGATGTGAGAGATCTATATACATAGATCGATCGATGTGCACCTACCTGAGAGATCGATGTCAAGTTTTTCAACTTTTAATCACATATAACATCATGTGTGATATTTTTATGCACTCAACACTTAAAATCATGACTTTGAAAATTATCCAAACATATTTCTCAACATAATTTATTACAATTATGCTACAAAATTTCGGCCATTATAACTCTCACATGCTGAATTTTCAGCATGTGTTATATTTGTGACAAAGTTTGAAACATTACCTTGCGTAGCTTCCTCCTTTATGTCACCAATCTTGTATAGTCCATTCTTCACCAATTAAGATGCCAACTAAGCTCCACATAGGCTCCACCAAGCATCTCTAGGCGTGTGACTAAGCTTGAACATGTGCTGAATTTATTTTTGCAAACTTTGTAAAATAGTGCACAATAATTATACACATATGGTATATTCCAATCAGCCCTAATTTGAATATAGAATAACATGAATATTCAGCTCTAAAGGCTGAAGTAAGTGGCGCCCCATGTGCTTTAAACTTTGAATTTGAAATCTCCATAATTTGGCCTTAATTGGGGGTGATTTGTGTGTGCCAACATGTAATGATTTTATGGCTGAATATAGCATGTAAGCCACAAAATTTGTGGCCATTTTTGAAGTGTAGGGGCTGGCCATCTATATATGGTAAGTACGTGACACGTTGGCAAGGTTTCGGTTGTTACCCGATACGACAATTTTTGGTTTAGAACCTTGCAACGTGTCGTAATAATTTTGTCATCACCATGACTTATATCATATGATATAAGACCTGAATATACTCATAAATATGAGGTAAGTATAATGGTGTGACGTTAACGTACGTTCCTAAAATATATAACGTGTCGGTAATACGTTGGAATATATGTGCATAATACCTTTAAAAAAATCTGAATATATATATAAAAACGTGTGTTAAGAGGTGGGAGAAGACTTTCCATTCTTCAATTTGTTGCCTTTATGCCTTTTCCAAATCTATCTCCATTTAATGAATTACTTAGTTAATTTAACTAAGTACTTCACTTAACGAACTAGTTTAGTTCATTAATGGTGGCACCTGAAAATAGTTCAAACACAACAAATGTTTGTCATTTGACGTAAGCTTTAAAGCTTCATGGCTTGTTAGTACGACAACATTATATATAAACTATATAAGGCAGGTTCGTTGCAAAAACGTGTCAAGTCATAAAATGTGTCATGCATTTCTTTAGCACACGTTATTTAAATCATGCATTTTTGTGAATCACTCAAACCCTTTTTCTCAATAGTATATTCTTGTTACGATTTTACGACCTCTAGTGTGACACCATCAACAGTAGATAACTTAGAAGGAATAAAATGATCATCTTCTATAATGGACCATAAGTCTATATCAATGGCCATAAGAAAAAGTTTCATTCTAAGTTTTCATTGTATGAAGGACTTACCGTCAAAAAGAGAAGGCCTTTGACTCGACATACCTTCTTGTTTGGTCTTATGACTAGTGGATGCCATCTCACAAAGATAGTTGGATCCTCTTGTAGTGAGTGTGCCTGCGCTCTGATACCACTTGTAGGACCTGTATAGCACCACTATAAGGGGGGGGGGGGTTGCATAGTGAGTGTGGAAAATTTGGATTTTAAAAACTTTTGGACCAAAAACCTCACTTCTGAAAACAGTTTTTGTTTTCAGATCCTGATTTGGAATATTTAAAAGACCTAGTTTTAGACCTTCAAAAATTATGAAATTTGATGAGAATGTACTCTAAGATGTTATAAGAGACTCACGAACATTTCAAATTAAAACTATACTCCTAAAAACCCTTGAAAGTAGGTTTTCGGTCAGATTGCGCAAATCTGCCAGAAACTGTACTCCAACTTGAAAAATTTATTCCTATTAATTGATGACTCCAAATGGTCTGAAACTTGTATGAAAATACCCTCAAGATATTTATTTTAGTGGGTTGAAACAGTTTTTAAAATTCCTTTGGGTAGTACGTCAACCACGTTGATGTTCTCAACCTTTGCAAATCTGAAAATCAGATTGCACTAGTCTCAGAATTATTAACGTTTGATTGACTTATACTTATCCAAATGAGTTGAAACTTGTGCCAAATGAAAACTAAGATATGTGGCTATGTTTATTGAAAATTTTATAGTTTTTAAAAATCGTTTACTATTTTTACAAAGTCAATGCAAAAAACTGGAAACTGAAAGTAAAGTGCAGTAAAGTAAGAACACTAAGGATTTTATACTGGTTCGGTTAAATCAACCTACTCCGGTCTTTGAGGACACCTTTCTTGGTCATAACTAAACATCAAAAGCACCTTACCATAAGGGTGACTAGAGTTAAACACTAACTCCACCCTTTTACAATTGAAACAAACAAGAAAATCAATCACGAACACCACCACCAATCGAATGAAGGTTTGATCACACCTTGATCTACCTTTTAAAACAATGAACGTATATGGGTGGTATATTCAAAGCCTATACAATATGTAGAATACATGAACAACAGGCTTGAGAGAAGAAGAAGAAGAAAGTAGTCTAGCTTTTTTGCACTTGATAGAATGTGAATTGTAGATTGGCCTTGCTTTGCACTATCTTCTCCCTTTTTATCATAAGTTGGCTGCCCCCAGGCTTTCTCCCTTCCTTGAGAATTGTCTTTAATGTCCTTAGAAGATTCCCTTGTGTAGAATATGACACAATCTTGCTTACTTGGTGCAATATGATTGGAAAGATGACTTGACCTTGCTTACTTGTCACTTGTTGATTCGTCCACATTGGCACCCTTTAGTGAGCTGTAAATTCTACAAAAAAAGTCTGAAAACATGTGCTAAAAATCAATTCAAAAAATCACCATAACATCACATTTCAATACCTTGAATTTTGGGAGACAAATTGAGGACCATTACTAGCAAAAATCGCCCATTAGTAGCATGTGCTGAAAATTTTCAGCATTTGTCTTTCTTTTGAATTGTTTCCTTTTGTGGTGCCTCTTTAATGTCACTAATCTTGTATTGCATATTATCCACAATTGAAATGCCAAATAAGCTCCACCTAGGCTCCACCATGGCTGAAATAGGTATGTAATAAGACTGCACATGTGCTGAAATTTTATTTTAGTAAGCTTTGTCAAATAATGCACAATATTTACACATATATGGTAAATAATAATCAGCCCTATTTTGAATTTTCTAGAACACTTTAACATTTCTTGAATGTGTAAAAAGTGTCTAGATACATGTCACACCTATGCCAAAGAAACGTTCCATGTTGTACGTTCGTAGAAAACCAAGTTTTCGACTTTCGTCGATTAAGCGATTTTTCTCCGATTAAATTCAAACTTCTTGCACATGTAATATATATTATGTCACACATAATATACATAAAATAAAGTGTATATATAGCTCAAATGGCTGAGGTAAAAATGCCCATGTGTAGTATAGAAGATTGAATTTGAATTCTCCACAAATCTAGTCTAAATTGTGTATGATTTGTGTGCCAAGATAGAATGACTTAGTGGTTTTATGTAACATGTGAGCCACGAAAGTTTTGTCTATTTTTGAAGTATGTGGGCTAGCTATCTTTATATGGCAAGTACGTGACATGTTAGTGAAGTTTTGGTAGTCACCCGATACGACAATTTTTGGTTTATGATCTTGTAACATGTCGTTATAATTTTGACGTCACCATGACTTATATCATATGATATAAGACGTGAATATACTCATAAATATGAGGTGTATATAGTGGTGTGACGTCGACGTACATTTGTAATATATGTAGCGTGTCGGTGGTACGTCGAAATATATGTGTATTGTGACTTTTTAAGAAAATATGGATATGTATATATATTATATGAAATGGCGTGTAAATGCATACAGAGAGAAGACTTTCCATTTTCAAATTCGCTGCCATATAGCTTCAAGCAAATATGTATCCATTTAATTAACTAGTTAGTTCATTAACTTAAGCACTCCACTTAATGAACTAGTTTAGTTCATTAATTGTGGCACCTGAAAATAGTACAAAGACAACAAATGTTTGCCACATGATGTAAGATTTAACGCTTCATGGCTTCTTAGTACGGCAATATAAAGCATGTTTATCACATAAACGTGTCAAGTAATAATTTGTTCATGCATTTCATAAGCACGTAGCTGTTGAATCATGCATTTGTAAATCACTCAAACTCTTTTTCTCAATAGTTTTGTCTTATCTTTTTATGTAAATTTGACTTAGATTGATAGGGAATATTATGAGGTTCTTTATTGATTAGTTATCTTTTAGAAATTAGCAAAATAATGCCATTAAAAGGCATGGAGGCGGCAGCTAGGGTTTCAGTTTTTCCAGAAATTCAGAATTCATATTTTCGGCTGCCTTGTGCATGCTTCCAACGTGTGTTTTCCTTTGGTTTTGAAAAACTAAAATCAAAGCTAGACCCAATCAAGGTTTGAGCAAACCTAGTTGGTGAATCACAATCCAATGATACGGAATGATGTGTTGGATTGAGAGGTTCGAATTGCTCGACTTAGGCATTTTTGACAACTCTTGTCCAAGAAGATGGTGTTTGCACCATTGTCCCATGCAAGGGCTGTTTGAAGGTGTCTTTTGGAGTTGAAAGAAGCAATCGTCAAATCAATAGGATCCCAGATCGTATCAATGTAGTACCAGAGCAAATGTTTCTTCTTTACAACTCACATATCCTTTATTCACTTGCGTTTTCTTTGCTATTTTCATCCTTGACCATAAACGATCAGTTCTCCATCTCTGTTCTGTTTGTTTCCTCAGAATCCGTTTATCATCTTATTCAAAAAAAAAAAGAAAAGGCTACGTTTTTTTTTATTCTAGTGCAAACGTTATATTCATAAGAACAATAAAATAAAAGATGATCATAAAATAAACCAAAAAACCCTATTTCCTATAACCCCCATCCGTGTCATAGTCTGTACCTTTTTTGTTGCTTTCATTCTTGTTATTTTTTTTTGTAGCCTTAGACCAGAAGACCTAATAAATATTACAAAAAAAGAGGGCTTATGTTTGTTTCGCTGTGGACAGTGCGTTGCCACAAGCACGCAAGTTTGACATATTTTGCTCTTAACCTTTCAAGATCAAATCTTCACACACACTTGACAATATAGTTCATTATGTTAGGGTTTATATTCAGTCATAACTTATAAATCAAGTCCATTGCTTAAAGTGCTATCTAGTCACACGTAAATCTAGTTGCTAACGAAGCTTTTAGTTGATCTTAAACTTGTGTGACTTGACTGCATTGTTTGCTTGGTTTGTGCAGCAAATTTTTCTTATATCCAAGGCTAATCTGCCTTCACCATACACACGGCTATCCTGGTATCAAAACTATCATTTTTCAACCCAAACAAACCACAAAAAGGCCTAATTGTGGAGGTAAAAAAAATGTTTCGCTACTTTGCATAAAACAGCTACTGAAGTGCCATTTTTTTTTGCTTGAATCACGAGGGGGGGGGGGGGGAGGTGTCATCAAAAACCCTAGATTAAGGGTTTTGCTTTGTGCTACAAGAGAACCCTTGGTCTTCTTGCCACAAAAAATCAAAAAAAAAAAAAAGAAGAAGACAAAAGCAAATCATCGGAAAAACAGTGAGGCCGAAGACAAAAGCATTTCGAGAATCTGAGGCACGTGTTGCTGGGAGGGGATTGGAAAGTTAGTTGTCAAATTGCTTGAACTCCAAAGTTAACTTAAAACCAAGTACTCATCTGCTTCAAATTACACCCCATTTCATTTTTTTAGAACTTGGATACTTGGGTATTGCAATTGATCAACAACTTTGTAATCAATTTGCATAAGACTAAAGTTAACTAAAGATTGCCCAGGGCAACTCTAAGTTTTCTTTGGCTCAGCTTTTGACGTAATTTTGGTCTCTTTTTTTTCCATTGGTTCTTAGAAGGTTAAGTGTATTAAATTTTCTTGTTACTTGGCTTGATACCTTTGCTTATTGGTTGCTGAAAATTGGTTGATGCGTTGGAGAAAAAAGGTACATTTGATTATTGGATTGTGTTAGCCACTTGAAAAGCTTGCTTTGGTTGTATCTAGCTCAAGATTGGCCAAGGAAAAGCAAACTGTGAGTGACTACACAAGAGAGAGAAAGGAACATACACATTGATTTTGATTTTCGCTAACGAAACGAATTCTCTTTTGTCTTTGTGTTAGTTTTCCTTTTCTTGTCTTCTTTATTTCGTTTCAGGTGAAAATATGTCATCGACCAACGCCGTCGCTGAGGAGACAAGGGTCGAAGTGTCCCTTGAAAAGGTATTAGAGAAGCTACGAGAAATCTCCACCAAGGTTGAGGAGTTGGATAGAAGAACATCCAACCAAAGTTCCGCACACGCGCATCCACAAAGCCATGGTCAAACCTCACATGGAGGGGAAGCCAGAGGATCCGTAGCCATAGGAAGTCGAGGGAGAGTGGATTGAGGCGAAGCGACCATGAGACGTCGTGAGCCAAGAGAAGAATATCCATCACAGGAGTTCTACAAGGAAGAAGTAGACGAGGCGCAAGCATGGCCCCAAGGCCGAATGCAAGCAAGGAGAGCGCCACCTCATGAAGATGACTTTCTTAAAACCAAGATGAACATGCCTTCATTTTACGGTAACAGTGATCCTGAAGCATACTTTGAGTGGGAGAAGAAAGTCGATCTTATTTATTCATGCACAAATTACTCCGAATGGCAAAAGGTACATTATGCGAGCATTGAATTTATGGAATATGCATTAATTTGGTGGGATCAAATTCAAAATATTAGAAGAAGAACCATCAGAGATCTGATTTCCACTTGGGATGGAATGAAATTGGAAATGAGAGAAAATTTATTCTTGAGTCATATGAGCGAACTTTACACCAAAGATTGCAGGGACTCATACAAGGGTCTAAAAGTGTTGATGAATATTTTAAAGAACTTGAAATTTTGATGATAAGAACCAACAAAACAGAATGAGAGGAGGCAATTATGGCACGATTTCTAGGAGGATTAAATAGGGACATTGGCTTCCAGCTTGAGCTCACAAACTACGTGGATTTGAACTCTATGGTACGTAAAGCTCAAAGGATCGAGAGACAGTTAAGGGTACGTTCTTCTGCAGTGGTTTCGGTTTTAGAACCAACGTGTCTCCTTCTGCTAGATTGCAGCCCAGGTCAAGCCCTAGTGGGGGAACATTTGTCCAACCATAACCACACCCAACCGAGGCCCAAGCTCCAAGCAAGGCGAATTCTTCTCTAGCAAGTGGAGAGAAAGGAAAGACTAGGGTAGGAGAGAACAAAGTAGGAAACCCTCCCCCTCGATTTCGGGGCATTCAGTGCTTTAAATGTCAAGGTAGGGGCCATTATGCTAGAGAGTGCCCTAACCTCAAGAAGATCATGTACCTAAATGAGACACAAGAGTACTACATTGACGAGAGTGAAGAGGAGAAGCCTAAGCCCAAGGAGGAAGAAGAAGAGGCCAGTGAAGAAGATATCAGGGAAAAAGAGTGGGCCTACAAGGACTTCTTAGTGGTCAGAAAAATCTTGAGCACCCATGTGAAGGAAGAAGAGGAAGCCCTACAACGAGAGAACATCTTCAATATCCACTGCACGGTTAAAGGTAAGTGTTGCACTTTGATTATTGAGAACAGATCCCGTGCTAATGTTTCTAGCGTAGAACTTGTTAGAAAACTTGAGTTGCCTTTGATTGATCATCACACCCATATAGACTATCTTGGTTGAATGATTGTGGTGAGTTAAGCGTTCGCAAACAAGTTTTGCTATCTTTTTCTATCAATGGTTACAAAGAGGAGATTTTAGGTGATGTTACACCTATGCAAGCTAGTCAAATCATTCTAGGTAGACCTTGGTAATTTGATAAGCATGTTACTTATGATGGCCGTCTTAATGTCTACTCATTCAGGTTTAACAACAAGATGTTTAAACATTATGCATTACGAACGCAAAAAGTTTTTGAGGATCACCAAAGAAGAAAGAAAACTCAGAATGATCCAAAGGAAAAAGGGTCCGACAAGTGGTTCCTAGAGGACCTCAAAAGGGAAAAAGGAGTCCGAGAGAGAGCTCCAAGGCCTCGACCAAGGGCACCACACCCTCGGCCATGATCCCCACAACCCACCCCCTTCACTTGTTTAACATCCATCCACAAAACACGCTTGCTTTGAAAAACCTAGTGAAATTGCTCATGTATTGAATTCTCATAAGATTGTTTATGTGCTTTTGTCTAAAGAGTGCGTTGACTGCCTGTTTGCTAGGGAGGACTTGCCATCTTCTTTGCCTAGTGGTGTTATGACCTTACTAGAGGAGTATTCCAATTTGTTTCCCAAAGAAGAACCCTCAGGACTACCAGCTTTGAGAGTTATCGAATACCAAATAGAATTCATTCCAGGGGCCACACTTCCTAATAGGCTAGCCTCTAGGGCCAACCATGAGGAAACGAAGGAAATTTAGGGGTAAGTAGAGGAACTTTTGAGTAAGGGCAAGGTAAGGGAGAGTATCAGCCCGTGTACTGTACCAATGGTAGTAGTCCCTAAGAAAGACGGAAGTCGGAGAATGTGTGTGGATTGTAGAGCCATTAATAAAATCACAGTGAAGTATAGGTACCCGATCCCTAGGCTTGATGATATGCTCGACATGTTGCATAGTGCTAAGTACTTTACTAAGATTGATCTTAAGAGTGGCTACTTTCAAGTGAGAATAAAGGAAAGAGATGAGTGAAAGAGGGCTTTCAAGACAAAATTTAGGTTGTATGAGTGGTTAGTGATGCCTTTTGGGCTAACTGATGCACCTAGTACATTCGTGAGGTTGATGAACAAAGTTTTGAGAGCTTCCATTGGCAAGTTTGTGTGGTATACTTCGATGACATTTAGTGGTAGATGACTTCTCTAGGTACACTTGGGTAATGTTCTTAGCTAAAAAGAATGATGCATGCCAAGAATTTTTAAAGCTTTGTAAGATATTAGAAAATCAAAGAGAGGACACAATTAAGGAAATTAGAAGTGATAGAGGTGGTGAGTTTGATGGAGAATTTCAAGAATTTTGTGTATCCAAGGGGTATGGACACAATTTCTCAGCTCCAAAAACTCCTCAACAAAATGGTGTTGCGGAAAGAAAGAATAGAACACTTCAAGAAATGAGTAAAGCCATGCTAAACGAATTTGAGTTACCCAAATATTTTTGGGCCGAAGCGGTAAATACCGCTTTTCATGTGATCAATAGAGTTTATTTGAGACCATTTCTCAAAAAAACTCCTTATGAGCTTTGGAAAGGTAGAGTACCAAATATTGGTTATTTCAAGGTTTTTGGTTGTAAGTGCTTTATACTTAACACCAAAGATAACTTGGATAAACTCGACTTCAAAGCGGATGAAGGAATCTTTATGGGTTATGCTCAAAATAGCAAGGCATTTAGAGTACATAATAAAAGAAGCATGAAAGTTGAAGAATCAATTCATGTCAAATTTAGTGAACTCAATGAGGACAAATTAAACATAAATGATGACGATGATGATGATGAAATAATTAAAGTAAGCCATATAGAGAAATTTGAGAATCCAAAAGGTAATATTGTTATTGACCTTAGGATTGATCCACTTGAACCTAAGGTTGAAAATGAAGAAGTAGGAGGAGACACCTCAAATTTACCGGATTCATATAAGTATAGGAAAGATCACCCTAAAGAGTTGATATTAGGTGAAACTAGCCAAGGCATAATGACTAGGAGAAAATTCAATGAAAATGCCTTCATTTCACAAGTTGAGCCTAAAAACATAAAGGAGGCAATAAATGATGAAGATTGGGTATTGGCTATGCAAGAAGAATTAAATCAATTTGAAAGAAGTGATGTTTGGGAATTAGTTGCTAAACCTAGTGATCATCCCGTCATTGGCACTAAATGGGTATTTAGAAATAAAATGGATGATAAAGGAAACATCACTAGAAACAAAGCTAGATTAGTAGCCCAAGGCTATAGGCAAGAGGAAGGCATAGACTATGATGAAACTTTTGCCCACGTAGCTAGGTTAGAAGCTATTAGGATGCTATTAGCATATGCATACTATAAGGATTTCAAACTATATCAAATGGATGTGAAATCCGCATTCTTGAATGGAATAATTCAAGAAGAGGTCTATGTAGCTCAACCTCCGGGGTTTGAAAATCATGATTATCCAAATCATGTTTTTAAACTCAAAAAGGCCCTTTATGGACTTAAACAAGCTCCTAGGGCTTAGTATGATAGGTTAAGTAACTTCCTACTTGAGAACGAGTTTTCAAGAGGAAAAGTCGACACTACTCTTTTTATTAAAGAACAAGGAAACCATCAATTGCTTGTTCAAATTTATGTGGATGATATTATATTTGGTGCTACTAATGATTCTCTTTGTGAGCATTTTGCAAAATTGATGGAAGGAGAATTTGAAATGAGCATGATGGGTGAACTCAACTACTTCCTTGGTCTACAAATCAAGCAAACTCAAGATGGAGTGTACATATCTCAAACAAAGTACACAAAGGATTTGCTCAAGAAGTACAAATTCGATGATGGAAGAAGTGTGAGCACTCTGATGAGCACAAGTACAAAGCTTGACAAAGACGAAAAAGGAAAGCCGGTTGAGGTAACAAAGTATAGGGGTATGATTGGTAGTTTACTCTATTTAACCGCTAGTAGGCCGGATATTTTGCATGCTGTGTGTCTATGTGCTAGATTTCAAAGTATGTCTAAGGAATCACATTTAGTTGCTGTTAAACGTATCTTTAGGTATTTAAAAGGAACCTTGAATTTTGGATTGTTTTATCCCAAAAATGGATGTTTTGATTTAAGAGGGTACAGTGACTCCGACTATGCTGGAAATATTGTTGATAGGAAAAGCACCTCCAGGACGTGTCAATTCCTTGGAGATTGCTTGGTTTCTTGGTTCTCCAAGAAACAAAATAGTGTGTCACTTTCAACAGCGGAATCTGAATATATATCGGCCGCTTCATGTTGTGCACAACTACTTTGGATGACAAACACATTGAATGACTACAATGTTAAGTTTGATAAAGTTCACATCCTATGTGACAATACCTCAGCCATAAGTATAGCACAAAACCCGGTTCATCATAGTAGAACAAAACACATTGAAGTGAGGCATCACTTCATAAGAAATTGCATTCAAAAAGGATTGGTATGCATTGAGTTTGTTCCAACAAATGACCAACTGGCGGACATCTTTACCAAATCCCTCCCCACTGAGACATTCGAATCAATTAGAACGAGACTAGGAATGATAAACATAAGTTAAAGGGATGAAAACTAAAAATTTCAAAATCAGGGTCGAAATCTGCAGCTATAAAATCTGTCAAAAACGCGAATTCCCTCTCATTTGCAAACACTTTCACCAAGCGAAACCCTACAAAGAAGGCGCCTTCCCTCTCCAAAATCATTTCTCTCTTCAATTTCATCTCTAAATCAAGATCTAACTCATCTCTGCTCTTGATTCTTGAGTTCCTCTCTTGAATTCCTCAAATTTCAACCTAAAATTCTCAATCTTTCAAGCCCTAAAATTCTTAAACATGTCTTCAAGGAGCAAAAATACAACCAAGAGGCCAAGATCTTCTAGGGGTGGAGGAGAAGGTTCAAGCTCCTCTCAAGGACAATCTTCTCAACCTAGGATGAAACAATCAAGGGACATGAGTCAAGGGCGCGTACTTGCCGGGATTAGAAATGAGCTCACCTTATCAAACTTCCCTTGGATTAAAGCAAAAGATGCCAAGGAGGCCTTGACGGAACCCTTGCCACCAGGGCAAATAAGGTATATAACTAGACATTCTCAGATTTTATATGATAATGGGATGATGATGAAAGAGCAACCATCCCACTCAAGTTGCTTAGAATAAATGATATTCTACGCAATAATGAACTAAGCCCAATCATTGAGTGGTTGGATGTTCAAGAGTGGAGGAGTATATGGAATGAGAATGAGATGTCAAAAATGTCAACTAGGTATACTCGACTATTTTATGCAAATTTGTGGATTGAATACATAAATAACCTTCCTTTAGCCCTACACTCTGTTATTGATGGCCACCATATCAAATGGAAAGTTGAAAAGATTTGTGACTTGATTGGTGTACCCAACGAAGGGTATTTTGAGTTTGATGCCTGGAAATGGGATGCTGCTAGGTGGAAGATCTCTGAAGATGAAGTAAAATCTTTCTTAGGTTTCCATCCTAGTAAAAACACAAATGACATGCCTTTAGTTTATCGTACTCTTCTGGCCATTGTTACATTTTGTATCAATGGTAAATCCGCAAAATTGCCAAGTAACCTTGACTTCTATATAGCATACCGAATAGCTAACCGTGAAAAGGTTAACTTTGGGGAGCTTTTCATGACGAATGTTATCGAAGCAGCAACCAAGAAAAACAAGGCCCTACCCTATAGTAACCTTATTTATAGGATGCTTGTGAAGTCAGGTATTCAGGTAGATGACACGGATGTTGACAACATTACGCACAAGGACTTCTATGATAAAGTCAACATCCAACAAATACTGAAGTCTAGAAAAAAAGGCAATGAGGAGAGAATAAGAGGAGGAAGAAAGAGAAGACGAAGACCTTCCGGATGAGGCACCCATTCCCGAACCAGAGACTCATGAAGAACCAAGTAGCTTGAGCTCAAATGTCCCAGAACTTCAAGCTCAAGTTGCTAGTCTTCAACACGAGGTTGGGGAGCTTCGTAGCAATGTATCCGTTCATGAGTCGAGGTTTGCAAAGCTCAAGGCAAAGATGAAAGCTTGCATTCCTGGCATAACATTCTCTTCAGACGAAGACTAGGGTGGTTGTTTTAGCTTGCATCTTGTTTTAACTTAGAGGCTTATTTGTTAAAATGGTTTATTGCATGATGAGATTGTTGGATAGCTGGCAAAATGAGGTAAGCTTGAAAATTGAAATCCTTGTTAATTGATGATGAGCATGAAGAGTTATTTGGTTGAGGTGGAGCAAATTTCAAAGAAAAGTATTTTGGTTGAAATTGCAAAATCTTGTTCACATTGACCACTACGGAAGTTATAAAGCACACATACTTAGGGGGAGATTGATATTTTTTAAGTTTGAAACATTCAAACAGTTAAAACAAAGGAAAAACATCTTTTAGAATCTCGGTTTTTGAAATCATCAAAAAGGGGGAGATTGTTAGTTTATAAAATGTTTTGATGATACAAAAAGATGTTTTAAAAGGACTAAGATGAAATTTCATATCTTTAGTTCAAAGCAAAATTGATGTAAACATGTGCGAGACGAAAAATCTCTCATGAATCGGATGAAGGTTACATCAGCCCTTCAAGAGATCCATGTGAAGCTTGGTAAAAATTTAAGCACTCAGATCCACGTCATACTCTCAGCCAAGAGACGTAGATCGATTGACGTACATCTGAGAGACGTCGATCTCTCAGTTAAGCATACGTCGATCGATCGACGTATAACTGAGAGACGTCGATCTCTCAGCTTCAGGTATATCGATCGATCGACATACATCTGAGAGACGTCGATCTCTCAGCCTAATGACATCGATCGATCGACGTCATTCTGAGAGACGTCGATCTCTCAGCCAGGCTGACGTCGATCAACCGACGTCTGACTGAGAGACGTTGATCTCTCAGCTCTGGCACGTAGATCGATCGACGTCTCCAGGATTCAAAAATTTTCAAACATTGGAACAAAATCCAAGGGAGATCTATGATATTTTCTCTCTCCAATCTTGCTCAAATTTCTTGTGGACTTTAACCCAACATACTACATGCTTCCTTGACTATTTTAAACATGTCTAAGATTCTCTAGGGTGGCTATCCAAGATCAAATCACTCCATAGGGTGGCTAAAGACTATTTGGGCACTATCTTGACATTTTTGAAGATGAAGACTTAGTGGAGAGCCTCAAAAACGTGGTCAACTTTATTTATAAATAGAAGAGGCTTGGATGAAGCAATTACACACTTTCAAACATCATCTAGCTTCATTTTCCATTGTTGTATATTTCTCTCATACTTGTAAATTTGTTTAAAGCTTGTCTAGCTTTTCTTTGATATTCATTATTGTATATTGAGAGAAAGAGAGTCAAGCTCAAGAGGAACCATAAATATTTGATCTCTTGCTTGTGCTTAGACTTGTGAGAAAGTGTGAACCTTACTATATTTCTTCAACCCACTGTAAGAAGTTCTTGAGGGAACTTTTGTTGAAGTAGTGAGGAAGCAAGAAGTTGTTCTTGCTAAGAGATGTAGTTGCTGTAGTTGCACAAGTGTGTTTTGTGCAAGAAGTTGATGTTGTTGTTGCTTACACTAAAGTGTTAGTGTAAGTGTTGCTGTGGTTGTTCTTATTGTTCATAATAAGAAGAGTAGTTGTTGAAAATCCACTTTGGAAACAAAGTGGTAGTGGAGTAGAATCATTTACGATTCGAACCACTCTATATCCGTTGTACTCATTCATTATCTCTCATCTCCAATTCTTGCTCTGATTTTGAATATCCTTTTTGAGTTGAGACAAAAAAGAAAATTCCGCAAAAAGAGCCAAACACTCTATTCACCCCCCCTCTAGAGTGTATTTCGGACCTAACATATGTGAACTGTTGTTATCAGTCCCAACTTGACACTTGACAAGGTCCTCTACATTCCATCCTTCTGCTTTAACTTGCTTTCTCTCAGCAAGTTGACTAAACAAAATCACATTCATGCCTTCTTTCATTTTGATTACTGTATACTTTATGAACAGATAAATATGAAGATGATTGGCTTAACTAAGGTGAGTCAGGGACTATACAAACTACATGGCTCACTAAAGCAACTTGGACCAGAAACCAAACAAATCTCACATTTCTCTTTTCAAGCAAATGCACAGCCTCAAGACTCACTTTGGCATTCAAGACTTGGGCACCCATCTTTGCCAAGACTTAAAGGGATCTGCAAATTAGATTCGTTAGTGGTGATTTCTAATGATTCTATCCCTTGTTGTATATGTCCTCTTGCTAAACAAAAGAGGAAGTCATTTCCAGTTTCTGTTTCATCTGCTAAAACTCCATTTTCTTTGATTCATGTTGATATATGGGGCCCACATAAACATCCTACTTTATACCAACAACGTTATTTCCTTACTATTGTGGATGATCACAGAAGATATACATGGGTATACTTGTTGAAAAATAAATATGAAGTCAGAAATGTCCTGCAAAGTTTCTACTCTTTTGTCTCTGTGCACTTTGATAAGAAGATAAAGATCATTCGATCTGACAATGGTTTAGAGTTTCAAATGAATTATTTCTATGCTGAAAATGCATAATCCACCAAACTAGTTTTGTCCACACATCACAGGAGAATGGGTTAGTGAAACGCAAGCATCAACACATACTAAACGTGGCCAGATCTCTTATGTTTCAGAGTCATGTACCCATCAAACTGTGGGGATTCTGCATCCAACATTCTGTGTATCTGATAAATTTGACTCCCTCTCCAATCCTTGCCAACAAAACACCCTATCAAATGCTCTACAATAAGAATCCCTCATACCAGCATCTGAAGGTCTTTGGATGTTTGGCATTCTCCGTCATAGGGGCAATATTGTAATTTTTTACACCTTTTTCTTCTTTTTAACTGCTGTATCTGAATAGTGCAGAGAAGATTTTGCTGAAGTTTTGATCAAGGAGTAAAGCCATTGATTCTCCTTTTCTCTCGACAGTTATTCTTGCTTCACATTCGTTTCTTTATCTTCTTCACTATATCTTCTTAGATTTTCTTGATTTGATTTCAAAGTTTCACACTATGCAAGGTAAAAGGACTGCATGTTGCATAAAATTCCGAATTGTCAAAATTTGCCAACTCATATACATCAAGACAGTTTTCAAAAGCTGATGAAATCCGACATATTAGCAATCTACTTAACCAGCAAACATCTAAAGAACAAAGCAGAGATGGTAATTGGTTTCTATAAAATTGCAGCTGCATTATAAATCATTCTGGTTACCTAAAGATCGTAGGTGCAGTAACTGGAGCAAATGACTATGCAAAATGACAATGAAAGCATATACTTAGTAGAAGGGAAAACCTGTCGTCAAGTTCAGCTGCTTCGGTAAGAAAAAAGTCTCACTGATCTTAAACTATGACCCACCTAAAAGTTACATCGTTGACTTCTATTCACTCTCTGTAGTCTAATTTCAGTGAATCTAGCAATTTAAAGCTTCCAGCAGGACATCCGAAATTCTGCCAAGAAAATATGATATAATAAAATATCTTCTAGTGCTCCATTTACCTGCTAAAATGATGAAGTTTTTTATTTATTTTGCAATATGTCTAATGAAAAAGCTTGAGCAAGTCCCGTAAACCATGCCAAAATGAGGTTCCGTTGTTACGCCTGCATAAAAGGGTCGATCCAAGTTTAGCAGTTGTCCTACTACTGTTAGAGGATATTGTTTCATGTTGGCTATTTTGATAAAAAATATATGAGTTATATGAAGATGAGATACCATCACTAATTATCTTTAAGTTTTTGAGTGAATATGAGCCTCACTCATGTAAGCCCAAATTTCAACATGGTATCAGAGTCGGTTTAAAATGTGGACTCACACATTGCATGAATCATATTTGGACATTTATTGCTTCCCTCACCAAGTCCAGATGTTCATGTCTGTCTTGTCCAGATGTTCATGTCTGTCTTGTGGTTTTTGATTGAGGGCGGGCTCTAAGGCGCGTGTCCATTCCAAGCCATGTTACTACGTGAGGACGTATGTTGAGATATTGTTCCAGATTGACCAATTTGAGAAAAATATATAGATTACACCACTCATTGTCTTAAAGTTTTGAGTATATATTAACATCATCTCGTGTAAACCCAAGTTTCAACAAGTATAACATGTTTAAGAGAGACAGTTGCAGACCTCTCGACAGAAATTACCTTTAGGGACTGAAAATTTGTCCCACAAGTTTGCTCTCCGAGCTTTGTGACTACATGAACGAAAGAAGTCATTATGTACATCAACCACAAATACATTTGTGCATCGCTCTGATAACAGAAACAAAGAGAAATACAAATACAATCAGTTCGCTTTCGCTTGAACAGACATGGATTCAAATTCCGCATGAAGTGAAACAAGAGAAACATAGAGAAGTAAATCGAAGAAGAGAAACAATAAACACGTCCTTTGATATTACACTATACACCAAGCTCCAGCTATAAAAAGGTTCTGAATTAAGCAACTGCAACCCTGTGGTATTCAAATAGCAGAGCTGATACAAATTGATTAATTTGTTTAAGATTTTGAAAATTTTCAGACTAAAACCATGAATAGACTGTTGGAGAAAATTAAAAAGAAATATGCCAAGTTGCAAAGCGTAGTTAGCAACATACTTTGAGTTTAACTTTAGTTAGTTTTCATTAGTGATAAGTGAAAACTAATGATTTCTTAATTATCTACGTAACGAGTAGATAATTTTAGGTTTTTGAATCACTTAATTACGATATCAGGTGAATGAGAAATTAATGCTCAAAGTAGAGGTAAAACAAGTGGAAATCAGCTCAACTCAGCAGAACAGCTCAGGTTGTGGGCTGCAGGCCTGATGGGCTCGTGCTGAGGCTCAAATTGTGGGTTGCAGGCTTGATGGGCTTGTGTGCCGGCTGCAGGCCTGATCCTGCAGGCAGCGGGTCGGATTTTATGAGCTAGGAAGAAAGTTTGTTTAAATTTAAATTTCTCCAGGTTGTTGGGATTGGATAAGGTTTAAATTTGAAAAGTTGTTAAGCCTTAACCACGAACTGACTTGAAGTTGCTATGATCTGAAGGCTCAGATTATACAGTTATTCAATCCAATGGCTGTGGGCAGACCCGATGCGATTAAATGATCCAAGGGTTCATACCGAGCAGGTATCTGATCCTACAGCTGTGGTTGAAGTGACTGTAACATACTGACCTTATTTTCCCTTATAAATATGAGGTCGAACTGGCCTATGTGGTCATTCACAAAAAAGCAAGAAAGCTTTCAAAAATCGAGTTTCTTCCTCTTCTCCCTATACAATCTCTCTCTGCATTAATCATCTTCTCCCGCAAACACATCCTCTGCATTTCAAGTCATCCAAGGAGTCAGAGACACTTTACGGGTTTCTTGAGTTCATACGCTGCAGTACCGCTCGTCTGAACTTATTCTGTTGTAGCTTGGAAGATGATTGCTTCCACTGGTTGGACATAGATACCGGAATAATACGTCGTAAGGACAGAATCCTAAACTCGCCTCGGTCGGTCTGCTCGGTTGAACTGCTGGGTTGATGCCAGTGCAGCGCTGTTGATCAGCAGCATTGTCGTGTTGAGCTCAGGTGAACTCCTGAGTTGTTATTAGCTTAGCACCGTCATGCTGGGCTATTGCCGAGCTTAGCTCTGCTATGTGCTGAGCTCGGCTCATCAGTTGATAGCTCATCAATGCAGTTCTGCAGTGCCGCCAAGCTGAGCTCTGCTTTATGCTGAGCTTGGCTGGTTGGCTGTTAGAGCATTCGTCATTCAGTAGTGTAGTTGTACTGAGCTATGCTGCTGTGTCGAGCTCAGCTGAATGACTGATAGCATAGCACTGCTATTTTGCAGGTGCAGCTGTGCTAAGGTTGGCAAGTCAGTTGTCCCGAATGTATACTCAGTTACACTGCTTGGACTAATATGACTTGACTGTTCGTCCCGACCTGTGTTCAGTTCGGCTGTTGCTGTATTTCACAAGCACACACTGTACATAATTCAATTTTGTCTAACATGATTTATTTTAAACAAGCTTAAGACATATTTGGATATTGATTCTGATTGATTCTGAGTTGTTTGTTTCTGACACTTTACAGGAACTAAAATGGAGAACGCATGTTCGAGCTCAGTTAATGGAGTTGATGTACAAAGTGTTGTTCCTATGGCACCAAAAGCTGGGGTGTCTGTAACTGCTCCTGCACTGGGTCATGCGGTGGCCCAAGTGGAGAAGCCATAGAAGTTCAATGGAAGCTTCTTCAAACAATGGCAACAGAAGATGATGTTCTTCCTGAATGTCCTGGGGCTGGCAAAGCTATTGACCGATGACCCACTTGTGGTGGATCCTGTGGATGATCAAACCTAGAATATGCAAAACACTCTTTTTGTTCAAGCATGGAACTTCCACAATTATTTTTGTTTGATTCATATTCTGAGTTGTTTGGACAATTCATTATATGGATCATACTGCACGTACGAAACTACAAAGTCTTTGTGGTAGGTTTTGGAAAAGAAATACGGCACGGAAGATGCCAATCATTCTTAAACTGTTGTTTCCCAAATTGAGGAACTACAGACTTTGGTAACCGAGATGGAAGAGGAGGGCATGTTGCTCAATGAATCTTTCATAGTGGATGCGGTCATTTAGAAGCTACCTCTTTCAGGGAGGGAATTCAGAAGTTATCTCAAACACAAGAGAAATGAAATTACATTGGAAGATCTGATCGTCTGACTTCGTATAGAGGAGGATAAAGTACTTGGACACAAGAGAAAGCCACATGTCAGTTCTGGCCAGGCCAAAGCCCATGTTACCGAGGCGAAGAAGAAGAAAGGCCATCTTGGGGTGAACAACAAAGGGAAGCAGATAGCCAAGAAGTTCACAAGGAAATGCTACAACTGTGGCATTCAGGGGCATGTCAGCAATGAATGCTGCAAGCCCAAGAAGAAAAAAACTACGGCAAAGGCGAACCTCATTGATGCCATGGATGATCTAAACATCTGTGCGGTGGTCTCAGAGTGCAATGCTATGGGGAACATGCGCGAATAGTGGCTGGATACTGGCACAACAAGACATATCCGCTCCAGTAGGGAAATGTTCTTGAGGTACCAGCCCGGGAACAACGAACAACTTTACATGAAGAACTCTACCTTATCGAAGATCAAAGGCGAGGGAAAAGTTATTCTGAAGTTGACCTCGGGGAAGCATCTGACCCTGCAAAATGTGCTGCATGCTTCCGACATTCGGAAGAATTTTGTTTCTGAGGATCTTATAGTCATGCATGTAGACTAGTATTAGAGTCAAATAAAGTTATTCTTTCGAAAAATGGCATGTATTTGGGGAAGGGGTACTTGTCGAATAGGATGTTCAAATTAAATGTCATCACTATTGTACCAAAGAAAGACTTGCCCGCAGAGGCTAATAATATTGCTTCCTCTTCTGCTTACATGCTTAGGTCTTCTTTTTTATGGTATTCTCATGTGGGACATGTAAATTATAAGTCAATACAACGAATGGTTAATCTTGACTTATTATCCCAATTAAACCTTGATAAGAAAAAATGCCAAATCTGTGTTGAATTGAAAATGGCAAAGGCATCATTTCATTCAATACACAACTCAATATGAAACGGCAGTTTGGTCATTTCACGTGTGTTTTGAACTTTGGCGGCAACATCTTCTTCTTCCTTTCCCTTTGATGCAACCTTCCACCAGTGCGATCTCTCCAACCTTCATATTGACATCCTCTTGTGTTTTCTTTTTTGCTAAGCACTTTAGACCGACGATTATCAGCTCCATCCTACGATCTAACTTTGATTTCATTTGAATGATGTGGGCATTTTACCCAGATCACCACATAGCTGATGCGAGTTGTTTAACTCAGCTTCTTCTACAGTCTCAACACCCCCCTCAAACCAGACTGGCCAAGGACATCACAGATTCCCATGGCCAGGATAAGTTTGTGCAATCTTCTTGAGTCTAGTGCCTTGGTGAATGCATCAGCTAGCTGAAGTTCTGTATTGACAGGCATAGCGTAATCACCCTTGCTGAAACTTCTCCCTTACTAAGTGACAATCAATCTCGATGTGCTTGTTTATTTCATGAAAAACTGGGTTCTCTAGGATGTGCATTGCACTCTTTTTGTCACAAAACAACTTTACTGCTTTTGTTTGTTTTATGCCTAAGTCATCTTACAAGTAAAGGATTGTACTTCACAAGTAACTGCAGCCATGGCTCTATATTCTACTTTAGATGAGGAACTGGAGATGGTTGTTTGCTTCTTTGCCTTCCATGATATCAATGCATCCCCAAAGAATATACAAAATCTTGTGACTGACTTCCTAGTTTCAGTACATCCACCCTAGTCTAAATATGCAAATGTTGCGCCCCGCTCCCAAGCCCTAGCATCTGGAACAGTGCACTCGTCGTATCTCGCTAAGGAAAATACAAGGCGTCGAATCAATCTCTTACATATCAGAAATGACATAGAAGTTTTTCTCGCGGAAAAGTAAATCATAACTTAAAATTAAACTCATATGATCGTCATTACATAACTGCATAAAAATTCTGATAATAAAAGTACTAAGAAGTCTGTGAAAATCCTCAAACGGTAAATAAGAAACAATCAGCTGCAGTGTCTCCTCATATCCTAGATGCAGCTATCAACCAGTCCACTCAGCTACGTCCGTCCCGTCCTCAACAAAGATATGCTCGTAGTCCTCATCCGATTCACCTGGGAAGTAGGAGTGAGTGACAAAAAATCACCCAATAGATGCCCACCTCAAACCGATACAAAACTTGCCTACCGAAATGATATAACCACATGGCACATAAATATGATATAACATGCATAAGATAAAGTAAATGCGGTAAGTAAAGCACTCCACGTAAAAATGCGCAACTACGTGATGCATGCTCCATCCACGCGTCACACGCAACAACAATCATGTCACGCAATATGCCCCTAGACCTATATGCAATACATGATCCCGGGATGACTGGATGCCTATAGCCCGTACACTACAATCCACCCTGACCGATGTCCGTGGCTCGTACACCACGATCCATCATAACTGATGCCTATGGTTCGTACACCATGATCCACCATGACCGAGTACCCATGGCCCGTACACCATGATCCACTCCACTCGAGCGTCTGAGACTCGTACATCTCAACCCACTACAAATGCAATGCACGTGTCATGAATGCAACAACAAAGTCGCATGGGGCCCGTACGTCCATCCTCACCATCTCCGGCACTTAATATTTGGTTTCATAAATTTTTACGAATATTGGAAAGTTGTTATTTAGCATCACATTTATTTTTCCTTAACTTGTATTAATTTCCTAGAATTTTCTACTAATTTTCTCTAATTTTTCCTTATTTAATTCTATTTATTACTATTTATTTTAAATTACTTACATTTGCAAAAATTCAGAAATTAAGTGAAAATATATTAATTTTAACATTTTATATTTTCTGAAATTTATTTAGAATTTTCTGATAATTAAATATATTTTTTACAGAATTTTAAACTAATTTTAATTAATTATTATTTATTCATTTTAGAAATTAATTTTCAGACTTTTTTAATTTTCGGTTTGGGCGGCCTGCTGCCCTGGTCCGGACCGCTGGCCATCCGGTCCGGTCCGACAGCCTGGCCGGTCCAATGTTTTTTTTTTCTTTTTTTAATTAAATTCTATTTCCTTCTAACCTCAATAAAATCTTCGTTTCAACTCCGATTGACCTCAAACAAGTTGCATTGGACTCGTGATAACGAGACACATCTTTTGAAAGTGGACATGTAAGCACGTGTCCGGATGCGCCGTTAGGGGCCGTGCGTGGGCCCCACGTGCCACCCCCTGAAACGCGCACGACCTATTTTGTCGACTTCCAACCCAATCTCAACCTCTTCCGGGCTAGATGAACCTATTCTAAGACCAAAACGCAATTTTAACCACTCCAAGTATGGAAATTTCTAATCTTTTGGATTAATTTGTGGGTATTTTTAATCTAATCCAATCCTATCAGCGAACCCATACACATACACACACGTATCAGCCATAAACAAATCATCTCATGCTTTGTCATATAAGACATATGCAAAATTAATATCTTAAACAAATAAAAACAATGGATCACATAAATATATCATCAAAGCATGCATGGATCATACCCGTTTGAGGGGGAAGAGGCACCTACCTTGGAAAAACGATTAATTCGCGTAAAATAAAGAGAAAGGTTGAATTTTGGGGTAGAATGGCTAGCCCCTTTCTTCTTCTTCTTCTCTCTTTCCTTTTCTTTCCTCTCTTCTTCTAGCTTGAAACATTTGTTGTTGTTGTTGTTGCAGCCGACGTTTTCTTTGGTTGGGGAGAGAGGAAGGAGTTGTTTATGATGAGGGAGGGGAGAGAACTTAGGTAGGGAAGGGATTTGGGGAATAGGATTTGATTAAATTTGATTAGATTTGATTAGTTTAAATTTACCCTTTTAGATTTCAATTATAATCAAAAATTATCTATTAACCCCCACCCCTATCTACACGTCACACACATCACATATATATATATATATATATATGTTACTTATTTAATTTTTTACCCTTATTTATTATTATTATTATTATTATTATTATTATTATTAATAAAAAAATCACGGCTGTAACATGCTACCCACCTTACAAAAAGTTTCATCCTCGAAACTTGACGTACCTTATTCAAAGAGGTGTGTATATCTCTCTCGCATATGTTCCTTTATTTTATTCTTTTTTTAATTATTGTAACTTCCACTTTCTCTAATTATTTTAATTTAATTTAACCTTTTACTCCTACCTTATATTACTACCTATACACATGTTTACACAAACATTATATGTAATTACAAAATTACTCGGGCATAATTAACATGCTACAACTAATTTAATTTCGAAATGTCGTTATACCCATCGACTACCTAGTATTAAATTAACGTGTAACAGTTAGTTCAAAAATTTCGGGTTATAACATCCTACCCTCCTTACAAGAAGTTTCATCCTCGAAACTTGTCGCACCTTATAAGGAGGGTTAGGGGTAGCACTTTCGCATTTGATCTTCTAGCTTCTGACCTTTACGGTCTACGATTCGAACATGAGCCTCTTCATATGACGCATCCGGCCTAATTCTTAAAGTTGGTGTGTCCAATACATGAGCCAGGTCTGAAATGTACCTCTTTAGCTGCAAAATATGGAATACATTGTGCACTTGGATCAGCGCCGGAAGTATCGCTAAACGGTGAGCTAACTGTTGGACCGTGCACCTGCAATAAAAACCACTAGAGGGGGGGTGAATAGTGGTTAGCGGAAATTACACTACAACCCTTTGTTAAAATCCCCTTTGAAAACAGAATCTAAGACCACCTCAGATTCAGAACCTGTTTTTAAAAAATTCACAAATAATTGTACACAACTCAAAAAATTATGAAACTTTCCAGAATTGAACTTCAATGAGTTAAAAAGACTCTGTCCAAAAATCAGACAAAAATAAGATCGTTTGGCCCTTCAAACAAATAAAAAGATTCAGATGGTCAATCTGGACAGAATTGGACAGAATGTTGCTGATTTTGCAAACAGTGTTTCTCTTTGAATACTCAACCAAAAAGGTTGATCTTTATATCAAAACACTCCTTAGGATGTGTAGATGAAGTTTCCAAAAGGCTCTGACCTTAAACAATTCTTGAAAAATACAGAATTTAACTTTTCTCAAAACTGGTCAGATTGCAGCCAGATTGGAGCAGTTATCTTACAAAGACTTAAAGACTAACTTTCCCTTGCTCAAATCAAGTGATTCTTGTTGCAAATGAAAGCTAACAGTCTGAAGTATAACTCCACCAAAAATCACGAATTTTGAAAATGTTTAGCTATTTTTTCAAATTGTGTGAATTTGGGTGAAAACTGCAGTCAAAAACGGGCAGAACACAGAAATAAAGAAACAAGAGAAGAACACCGAGGATTTATCCTGGTTCGGTCAATGTGACCTACTCCAGTCCCAAGGAACACCTTTCCTTGGATTTCACTATGAAATGAGCACCTTACAACAAGAGCCAAGCTTGATCCTTGGGTTATACACCAACCCTATTCAAGACTTGGATAATCACCTTCTAAGCAACACTTAGTTGCAAATCCTCTAACACCTATTGATGTAGCCTTATAAAGATGGCTAATCAATCTTACAAATGAAGCTCAATAGGCTTGTAGCACAACAAAAATATCAAGAACACCTTTGCTACAACAAAATACAACAACAAGAACAAGAAGATGAATATGAAAGCTATAGAATGCTTGTGAGCTTCAAGTGTGTTTCATCTTCTTCACCATTGCCTCCTATTTATAGTGTGATTTGAGCCTTGAAGATAAGAATGCCAATGTGTCATCATCTTCGTCATCAACTCCAAATGTCTTCTCATCATTGGTTGGCTTTGTACACTTGGCAAAATAAAACACAATGATTGGTCCACCTTGGCAATGTCATGTTGGCCGATTTTTTCCACCTAGGATAGTCTCATTTATCCTTTGCAAAATGTAGATAATAAGAAGAAGATAATGCACCAAAATACCTCAACTTCTAGCTTGAGAATAGGCATGTGGGAGAAGACCATTTCAAAAACAAAATTCATCTCCAAAATGAGGTAGTAGCCGTTGGCTACTTTTGCATTTTCCAAAAAATAATTTTGTTTTTCCTTAATTAAAATAAGGAAGGATAATATCACCAAATTATCCCCAACTTCAAGCATCATAATAGGACATGTGAGAGCTCCATTTGACTTCCAAAAATATACTCCAAAATAATCCAAGAAGCCATATAGCAGTTGGCTATTTTTAGTAAACTCCAAGTTGGCAATTTTGCCAACTAGCTCCTTTTTGGTTGGTCCACTTGTCTCCAACTCATAAAATGAACTCCACATCATATCCACCTTAACAATCACGTTTTTCAACATATATATATGTGTAGCAACTCAGATTTTTGAAGAAGAAATAAATAGATAACAAGTTGACAAGATTATGTCAACGTATAACACCGAAATTCTCCAATATTTCTTCTTATATGTTGAGATCATTTCCACACCTTTGACACCTTTAATATCTCTGAATAATGATGATAAATATTCTCTTATAACATATATAAGAGGGTCTTCAAGAAAAAATAGAATGTGACATCTCAAATCGTCACATATCCAGCTATAGTCAATAATATCATCGGTTGAGAGAATAAGATATAAGATCACCATATAATCTTCAAACTAACAATAACACAGATCCAGAATGAAGATAATAATATGCTCAAGAGATTCTTTGAGTGAAAATACCAAAAATACCCTCGGGGGTAAAATTACCAAAATACCCCTGGTGTGAGAAAACTCCAGAAATGATCTCGATGGTCAGAAATAATCATGATACCAACTTAGTCATGATAAATAGTATAAGAATGTGCTCTTGAAATATTTCCACCATATCATGTTCCTACAAAACTCAAAATACCAATTTTGCCCTTTTTGGTAAGTTGTAGAAACTTCCAAGGCACGTTAGTCACAAGACATTTATAATCATCAAAAACACATAATAAGCACATAATTAACATGTATAAATCATGTACAAATGAAACAATCATTTTAACACATTTTAGAAAATTATTTCTAAAAACCCTAGACATCGATCGATCGAAGTGCAACAACCTGAGAGATCGATGTCAACTTTTTCAACTTTTTCAACTTCTAATCGCATATAACACTGTGTGACATTTTTAAGTATTCACCACTTAAAATGATGACTTTGAAAATTATCCAAACATATTTCTCAACACTAGTGTGACTCCATCTACAGTGGATAACTTTGACGGAACAAATGGACCATAGATCAATATCAATAGCCATAAGAAAAAGTTTCATTCTTAACTTCCATTGAATGAAAGACTCACCGTCAAAGAGAGGAGGCTTTTGACTGGACATACCTTCTTGCTCGGTTTTGAAGTTTGTGGTTGCCATCTCACTTAGATCGTTGGATCCTTTTGTTGTGAGTGTTCCTGCGCGCTAATACCACTTGCAGGATCTGCAAGGCACCACTAGAAGGGAGGGTTGAATAGTCGTGCAGAAAATGTGGTTTTTAAAATTGTTTTAGACCAAAAACCCAACGTCCGAAAACAGTTTCTATTTTCAGGACCTGTTTTGAAACGTTTTGAAAACTAGGTTACGGGTCTTCAAAAATTCTGAAATTTCTATAGATCTTAGTTTCAGATGTTTTGAGTATCTCCTAAAAATTGCAGATTAAAATTCAACCTTTAACCCCTTCAAAAATCGTTGGAGGTCAGATTGCGTAAATCTGTCAGAAACAGTAGTCTGATTTGAAAAATTAATTCTAATTAAACCATGACTCCAAATGTTCTGAAAATTTAACGAATAACCCCTTTGTTAGGTGTATTTGATTGGGCTGAAACATGTTTGAAAAATTCTTTTGAGAAGTTAGTCAAATATGTTTAAAGTCTCAACCTTTGCAAGCCTGAAAATCAGACTGCACTGGTCTTAGAACTTTTGACATTTGGATGACTTATACTTGTCCAAAAGGGTTTAAACTTGCGCCAAATGAACCTTAAGACATGTGGCTATGTTTTCTGAAAGTTTTGTTATTTTTGAAGTTCGTTTACTATTTTTAAGAACATGATAAAAATGATGCACTGTGCTGGAAACTGAAAGTAAGTGCTGAAAAGTAGAGAACACAAGGAATTTTATACTGGTTCGGTTAAATCAACCTACTCCAGTCTTCGAGGACACCTTCCTCGGTTATCACTAATCACAAAACACAAATAACACCTTACCACACAGGGTTAATGGAGTTACACACCAACTCCAACCGTTTACAAACCTTGTAAGTGATTACAACGATCACGAACACCACCACCTAGCGGATGCAAGATTGATCACACCTTGATCAATCTTTTACAAAAATATAGAATATATGGTGGTATAGATGAAGCCTATTCAAGATGCATGAATATGAATACAATAGGTGTTGTACCCCAACGACATGTACTTGGAACTATGAACAAGTGACAGAATGAAAGCGATAATTTCTTTAAGCGCGTGTTACTTAATCTAACTTAAGCCTCTTTACGTAAATACTATTGAGATGATACTAAATAATTAAATAAGGGGACTTCAAGAAAGTGATACATGAAATATAGAGTTATATGAACAACACCCACCAATGTGTAGGTATGTGCATATATGATGTATATGTATGTGTATATATATATATATATATATATATATATATATATAATGTACATATAGGCGTGGTTACATATGTATATATGCGGATACATGTACACCAATATATGTTTAGGAGACTTGCACATTGTACATCCTATTATATATACATACATATGCTAATCTTGGAATACAATAAATTAAAGAAAACAATATAACACATGAATTAAAGAAAAATACAAGAAAAATAAAAATTGTCCAAAGAACCCCTCCCAAAACCCAATTTTCGGCCAAGACCCCCAAAGAGGTTCTAGAATCCTCTTGATTTTTCAATCCATTATTAGAATTTAAAATACCTAAATTAAAACCATGAAATAATAAGCATGCAAGACAAGCATGCAAAGGAAATGGATAAAATAATACCAAGCATGCAAGATAAGGGACAAAAAGCTAGTCAAACACCCAAGACCAAGACTCCTTGTCTTGTGTTTTCCCCTCCCTCCTTGACCTTGCAAAAATCGGCCCCTCCCCCTTACAACCCTAGTTTTTAAATTTTGCAAGACAAACCTCAATTCCTTCCATCTTGAATCTTCTCTCAAGAAAAGACCTAGCCTACACTTAGCAAAATTTCCACCCTTCCATCATCAAGAAAACATTTCGGCCATACCCCCTTGGAGCCAAGAAATCAATTCAAGCTACATCTTCAAGCTCCAAGAACTCATCTAGGTAAGTGTATGTTGAATCTTCTAAGTGAGTTCTATATTTCAAAGAATGAACCTCACATTGATACTCCCTTTTTCATGACCAAAAACGTGACCTCCAAAATGGTCACTAGATGAAGATTTGGCAAGCTACTAGGAGAAGCTAACATCTTGGTGGTTTGAATCCATTTCAAGCTCCATTCAAGCTTCATTTTGATAAAATGTTCTAGCCTCAAATACATCCTATTTTCACTATTGAATGAAGACTAACCCTCTTCTTTCCTCTCCATCAAAACCGTGCAACCAAGAGTGAAGAAGGAAGTGGATTTCAACTCAACTCACTCCATAACCAAGCAAAGACAAGAGCTTTAGCTTGAAGAGGCAAGTATACAATGATCTCTCATGATTTACTTAAAGAGTTAGTGACTTGAATGACTAGAGGTTCTTATGATTTGATCTTTAGTAGAATATCCTAAGTTTGAGATTACATCTTAGAGATTTCTTAAGAATAATGCATTGCATGTGGTTTATTCTCTCAAAGATGGAATCTTTTATTACATGCATTTAGTTACAAGTCTTTTTTGAGATGATTTAAGGTGTAAGTGGTAATCAATAATATATCTCATAAGAACAAGATGAATGGTGGACCTTTGATTTGAACCAATGACAAGATATCAAACTACTGGAGCTGGGCAGAATGGGATAGCATCTTCAACGGCCTAAGAACTAACCTTGCAGACCTTCAATGATGCTCATTTTTGGTACCACGTTAGCGTTATGAGTTTAGCAAAGGTGAGAGTTGGAATTTTGTTAAAATAAGTTACAGATTATTTTTAATAAAATATTTAGTAGAACTGCTCCAGTTGGGAATTCTGAAGCTGGGCAGAATTGAGCACTAATTTCAACGGCTTAAAAAAGGACCTTTTAGACCTTCAATAAATCTGGTTTTTGATACAGAGCTAGCCCCATGTGAATAGAAGATCCGAGAGTTGGAATTTTGGTAAAATAAGTTATGGTTAATTTTTAATAAAATAATTGGTGAGACTGCTCAGGCTGTAAATTCTGGAAGATGACAGAATGGTGTAACGTTTTGAATGGCTTGAAAAGAGATCTTGTAGGTGTTCAATAAAGCTGATTTTCTGTGTGAAGACAGCCTTGTGTGTATAAAAAATGTTAAAGTTGGAATTTTGGTAAAAGGAGTTGTGGAATATTTTTAATAAAATAATTGGTAAAGCTGCTCAGGCTGGAAAGCCTAGAACTGAGCAGAACAGAACATCTTTTTGATTGACTCGAAAAAGGGCCTTGAAGTGGTTAAATAAAGCTGATCTTTGGCATGATAATAATACCAAGCGTTCAGTGAGTACTCCATCTGGAATCATGGTAAAAAAAATTGTGGATTAATTTTAATGATTTAATTGGTAACACTGCTCAATGGGAAGTACTGGAACAGAGCAGAAATTAAGTAACGAGTTAATGGACTCAAAAATGAATCTTAGGGACATGCAAATGATCTAGTTTTCGGTAGGATGCTATTCTTACATGTTTATGACATGTAGGAGTTGGAATTTTGTTAAAATAGGCTAAGGATTATTTTTAAGAAATTACGCGGTAAAACTGCTCCAGTAGAAAATTCTGGCGCTGGGCAGAATTGACCACTGAATTCAACGAATTAAAAGAGGACTTTGTGGACCTTCAATAAATCTGATTTTTGGCACAAACCTAGCCCCATGAGGTTAGTAGAGATGCCAGCTGGAAGTTTGGTAAAATGAGCTATGGTTAAGTTTTAATGAATTATTTGGTAAAACTGCTCAACTGAAATTACTGGAGCCAACCTGGAATTAGTAATGACTTTCCAGGCCTCATAAAGGGGACTTAGAGATATGAAAATGGGCTAAATTTTGGTAGGATACTAGTTCCACATGTTTATGACTTGGGCGAGTTGGAATTTCTGGAAAACAAATTATGGATTCGCCGCAATTAAATATTTAGTAAAGTTGGTCAGATCAGTTTCAGCACTTAAACCTTTCAGAGAAGTAATTAAATGAGCCCTTATGGTTATCAATCTAATCTGAAAATTTTATGACAAATCCCCGTGACACATAGGAATAAGTCACGAAAGTTAGTTAGGATAACCCTAACGTTTTGGAGGGTAATCACGGACATAAAGTTGATATACTAAAGCTGAAATTTAGGCTGAACAAGGAAATACATTAAATAGGGTTAATTTGTCTGCTTATGAGTATGACATAGGAATTTAGGGTTTCCCTAAGTCCGAACCATGCATGTTAATATGTTATTCACGCCATGACTTGCATTGCATATCACTGCATGTATCATGCATGATCATGAAACCGATTTTATGAATTTTATGCAAGCAAGTCTTTTCAAGTGAAAAGTGTTTTCAGTTATGCATGAAAGGTTTTTACGGTCCCATGTTTTTAAAGAAAGCTTCATGATTCCTTTGCCGGCCAAGCATGCGACTAACCCGACTCCAGACCCGGGGTTAATTGGTCTGATGACATGATATGTTCTGGACCCGCTCAGATCCGGGGTTAATTGATCTGATATCTGTTCTGGACCCGCTCAGATCCGGGGTTAATTGATCTGACACTCTGTTTTTATGACACGTTATTGTATGGGACCAAAATGATGTTTTGACATGACATGACATCATGCATTGCATATTGCATAACTCACGATCATGAAGGACATGTTGCATGTTACAATTAATGTTTATAAGTTACTATTGGTATAGCATTACCTAAAAACATGCTTAAGCCGAACGTCAAGCAAGCTCAGGATTCAAGATCAGGTATAAATTACGATTATTTGAGGTTTTTGGGGTAATACATTCATGTTATGACTCTTTATGTATTTCATGGTCGTTTATTCGTTAAGCAAGCTCAGGATTTAAGATCAGGTATGAATTACGATTATTTGAGGTTTTTGGGGTAATACATTCATGTTATGACTCTTTATGTATTTCATGGTCGTTTATTGTATTCTTGCTGGGTGATTTTTATCACTCACACTTTATTTTTCCCCTAGATAATGCCAAGATAAAATGGATCGAAGATGAGCCGAGGGTACCATATCCATAGGCGAGGAGATATGAAGAGGGCTAAGCTTAAGGACTTTTATGCTGCCGAGATGGTTGTATTATGACTATGTTTGAACTCTTTGGAAATTTGACTATGATGTTTTATGAGACTTCTACTTTGGGGACTTAGTTATTTCGTGTTTAATTTGAAAAGTTTTAATTCTGCCTAAATTTTACTACCATGTTGAATGTTAGCATGGGAGTCCACGACGTATGTTATGGATTTTCGCATGTTACGCATGACGCTTTGTACTCTCCTTAGTGAAGTACGGCAGGTGCACCGTATCCGGACGAGGCCTGGGTGCGGGGCGCTACAATAGGCTTTAAGAGAGAAGAAAGAAAGAAGTGTAGTAGGAGAAGGAGGTGTAAACGTTTTTGAGCTCTTGAAGTGCAAGACTTGTCTTGTGTTTTTGTTTGCTCTCTTCTTTCCTTTTTATCCACAATGGCCGCCCCATATACCTTCTTTCTTCTCCTTGGAAATTATCTTCTAAGTCCTTGGAAGAGTATCTTGCATCATTGTGACATCCACTTGCTTACTTGGCAACTCCTCATTGTATGATCATTAAGCCTTTGCTTACTTGGCACTCATTGATTGGATAAAAGTTATCATCATTTGATGACTAGATAAATCTGAAAAATATCACTTAAAACATGTGCCAATCAGCCATAAAAATGTTGCCATAAGTCTCATATCAATTCCACATAATTAGCAAGACAACTCACCACCATTAAGCATGCAAAAATTCGGCCATCATGACTTCTACACATGCTGAAATTTTCAGCATGTGTGATATTCACACAATATTCAAAACATTTCCGTGTAAGTATAGATTAATTCCTTGAAAATTGAAGAATCAAATATGTTGAATCTTAAGACATAAAATTAGCCAAGTGCATTCCAACACATGCTGAAATTTTCAGCATGTGTGATATTTCAAGATATCATCACATTATCTCCATAATAGTTTTAAAACATTGCCATATTATCTTTCAATCAATCCATATAATTCAAAGAAGTAAATATGGCACCATTTAGCTTGAAAATTCGGCCAGCCATAAATCACACATGCTGAATTTTCAGCATGTGTCACAAATGTGACAAAGTTTGAAATGTTACCTTGTGTAACTCCTTCCTTTATTTCACCAACCTCGTACACTTCATTCTTGGCCAATCAAGATGCCAACAAAGCTCCACATATGCTTCAAAAAGGCTGTAGTAGGCGTGTGATGTAGCTTGTGCATGTGCTGAATTTTATTTTTGCCAACTTTGTAAAATAGTACACAATAATTATACACACATGGTATATCCTTAATTGATTTTTCTAGAACACTTTAGAATGTATAGAGTATGTAAAAAGTGTCTAGATACATGTTATATGTCATGCCAAAAATGTTCCATGTGTCGTGTTCGTAGAAAACCGAATTTTCGACGTTTGTCGATTACCCGATTTTTCTCCGATTAAATTCCAAATTTTTGCACATGTTATATATATTAAGTTACACATAATATACATAAATTAAACTTTAATATTCAGCAGTCATGGCTGCTTTAAAGTTGCACCTACATGTGACAAAAATTGAATTTGGAATCTCCACAATTTGGCCTTAATTTGGGGTGATTTGTGTGTGCCAACATGGAATGATTTTATGGCTGTATATACCATGTAATCCACGAAATTTGTGGCCATTTTGAAGTGTAGGGGCTGGCCATCTATATATGGCAAGTACGTGACACGTTGGCAAAGTTTCAGTATTCACCCGATACGACAATTTTCGGTTTAAAACCTTTTAACGTGTCGTAATAATTTTGTCATCACCATGACTTATATCATATGATATAAGACCTGAATATACTCATAAATATGAGGTAAATATAGTGGTGTGACGTTAACGTACGTTCGTAAAATATATAACGTGTCGGTAGTACGTTGGAATATATGTGTGTAGTGCCTTTTAAAATAATCTGAATAATAAATATATATATATATATATTAAAAAAGGCGTGTATAATGAGAGGGAAGAAGACTTTTCATTCTTCAATTTGTTGCCTTTGTGCCTTTTCCAAATATATCACCATTTTATGAACTACTTAGTTCATTTAACTAAGTACTTCACTTAGTGAACTAGTTTAGTTCATTAATGGTGGCACCTGAAAATAGTTCAAACACAAAAAATGTTTGCCATTGGATGTAAGCTTTAAAGCTTCATGGCTCGTTAGTACGACAACATTATATATGAACTATATAAGGCAGGTTTCGTGGAAAACATGTCAAGTCATAAAACGTGTCATGCATTTCTTTGTTACACGTTATTTAAATCATCTATTTTGTAATCACTCAAAACCCTTTTTCTCTACAGATATATGGCCTTGATATTCTTATTAAACTGAGTTTGCACATAGTAATAGAAACTTGCAAGTGTGTGTCTAGTTTCACTTTTGTATTTCATCAAATAAAGCCAAGTGAAACAAGTGCATCAACAATGGTAACAAAGTATTTTTGACCATACAATGTATTAGTGTCTATGAGGTCCCCATAGGTCAATATGTATCAAATCAAAAGGGGCCTTAGAAACTGAATGAGATAAAGGAAAAAAGAATCATTTTTTTGTTTTGCTAAAGGGCACACAGTACATGCTGCATCTTTATTTGGAACTAAAACAAAAGGGTATAAATGATGAATGTGATTGAGTCTAGGTGCAGAAAGATGCCCTAGCCTGAAATGGCAAATTAAGCTTGAATTCAAAACAAGATCAGGAACAGTTGAAAGGGCATTAGCAAGTGTTTGTGGCATTGGTTGCCCTCTCAGGTAGTAAAGCCCATGAGATTTTTGAGCTGAACTAATCATCCTCTTGGATAACTGATCCTGATTAAAACAATATGAATCAAAGAACTGAATAACAAGGATGGATCAGAAGTCAATTTACTAAGGGATAGAAGGTTGCATGTAAAATCAAATCAGGAGCAATTTGAACTGAACCAACGTGAGTTGCTTGAGTGATTGAATTGTTGGGCATTTTAATGTCGATATGACTGATAGGTTTATAGCTTAAAGAGACACAAATACTAGGATATATGATCAGTGGCTCCATAATCTATAATCCATGTTTTCAGGCTATCAGAATGACACTCACCTCTAACCATATCAGAAGAGGCAAACATCACAACAGATTGGGCAACATTGATTGCAGCTACTGCTCCTTGAGATTTCTTCTCATCTTCTATCCTCAGCAATCTCAGCAACTTCTGATGTTGTTCAGGTGTAAAAGTACATGGCATTATCTGATTCACTTGCTCATTAGAGGGTCCTAAATGCTCATCATTCTAGTTTCCTGCCATATTCACTTAGTTTTTAAACTTGAAGCCTGATGGTAACCATCCTTCTGGTAGCATCTTTCTATGGTATGTCAATAATTCCACACTGAGTACATTGTAATTTTTTGATATCGTTAGGGTAAAATCTACCATTCCCCCTTCTATAACCTACATTCTGAGACATGTTCATAAACTCTTGTTTCTCTTACATCCTTTCCCTCATATTACTATTTTTTTTCCTCCTGCAGTGCGATACTTTGTATGTGCATTGAGTGCCTTATTTTTTAGAAAGGAAAGAAGAGTAATGTCACACATGCTTCCAGTTCTCCTGAGGCTCCATTTTCCACTGCCAACGCGGTTGGAGTGTTAATAAATGTCCCTTGACCAGAAGAGCCCATAACTTTCCTTGCAAATTTAAAAGCCATTGAAAAGGCGGTACTACCAAGCAAAAGACTCATTAGAAAAATTTGATACTTAACTGGTTTATTCTTTACCACCAGTACTAATATTGTTTATATTACATCAATAAAATCAACCTTATTCTTTACCACCAGGGCCATTTCAAACACGCGGCTCCAGAAATGAAAATTGTGTACACTCAGGGGAGATTGCGTTAGAATGATCGCAGGACTATCATTCGGATGTAGGTAAAGCGGATTACTCATATGATTCTCCTGAGGTAGTTGACCATTGGCCCTTGGATTCGAAGCATTAGAAACGGTAGAAGCCATAGCGAGGAAAACAACAGTTTCAATCAAATGATCAATACAGAGATAGACAATACTACTCATAGAAGCTAGTGAAGCTCTGATACCATGTGAAACTTTGAAACCAAATCAAGAAAATCAAGAAGATAAAGCGAAGAAGATGAAGAAACAAATGTGAAGCAAGAATAACAGTCGAGAGAAAAGGAGAATAAATGGCTTTACTCCTTGATCAAAACTTAAGCAAAATCTTCTCTGTACTATTCGGTTACAGCGGTTAAAAAGAGGAAAATGTAGGATCTGCAAGGCACCACTAGAAGGGGTTAAAGGATGAATTTAAATCTGAAATTTTTAGGAGACACTCATAACATCTGAGGCTAAGTTCTCAAAATTTCAGAATTTTTGAAGACCTACAACCTAGTTTTAAAAACGTTTTAAAACTGGTCCTGAAAACAGAAACTGTTTTCAGAAGTTGGGTTTTTGGTTCAAACTAATTTTAAAAACCACATTTTTTGCACCCACTATTCAACCCCCCCCCCC
>AP025050.1:22269285-22648687 GCA_036186865.1 Eustoma russellianum | reverse complement strand
ACCCCCCCCCCCCTCTTCTAGTGGTGCCTTGCAGATCCTACAACACTCACGACAAGGAGATCCAACGATCTTAGTGAGATGGCAACCACTAGACACAAAACCGAACAAGAAGATATGTCAAGCCAAAGGCCTCCACTTCTTGATAGTGAGGTACATTCTGGTTCCGATTCCGATTCCGATTCTGAACCATCATATCATGATTTGTTTGTTCAATATCTTGAATTTCATAAGTTTGCTAAGACTCTTGCAAAAGAAAAGAAGCGATTAATTGAAGACAAAAAATTGTTAGAATCTTCTAACACAAATCTTGTGTCTCAATTAAACTATTCAAAAGAAGAGTCGTTCTGCATTATAAATTCATTAAAGTCTGAAATTTTATCATTGACATCCGAGAACACTGAACTAAAATCCGAGATTTCAAACTTGAAATCAAGGAATGCGGATGTAGAGAAAATGGTGAAATAATTTGACACGGGAACAAACATGCTAGATCGTCTCATTTCTTCGCAAAAGCATGAAAGTGACAAAATTGGATTAGGGTACCTTGAAGATATTGAGGAACAAAATAAATCTACAAACTTTGTCTTATCTTCATCTAAGCAACCATATGTGTTCAAAAGGATTGAAAATTCTAAGAAGGTGAACATCAAAACTAGCGAGTCACCTATTATACCTCATCGCACTTCTTCTTTCTCATCACGTGCAAAGTATAATCATGTACCATATAGATTTGAAAGGAAACCATCGATGCATATGCGATGATCATACAACACAAATCCAATTAGATCACGCACTATACACATGAATACAAATGCATATCAAAGACAAATATCATACTATGTGCATGATGGGATTCTTGGCCAAAAGCCAAACGCATTTGCCCCTAACATATATTACATTGCGTCTTCATCACCTTTCTCACCTTTTGGAAGACCTAGAAAGATCACCCAAATTTGGGTACCAAAAGGGACATTCTCAAAGGTTTGAATAAATAACCCTTAAGAACGCACTTTTAATATTATTTGAAATGCATGATTTTTTTTCTTTATCTTTACATGCGCTTTTGATTGCCTTTCCAAAATAAAGGGGGAGAGAATGCATGATTTAAGGGGGAGAGAGAAAGATTGATTGCACAAATCAAGGGGGAGAGAATTCAAAATTAAATATTTGAATTTGTGCATGATTGGAGGGGGAACGACAAAATTTAAATCATGAATGTAGGTTATTTTGAAAATCATCAAAAGGGGGAGATTGTAGAGAAAAAGGGGTTTGAGTGATTTCAAAATGCATGATTTAAATAACGTGTTACAAAGAAATGCATGACATGACACATTCTTGCATAAAACTTGCCTTATATAGTTCATACATAATGTTGTCGTACTAACGAGCCATAAAACTTTAAAGCTTACATCAAATGGCAAACATTTGTTGTATTTGAACTATTTTCAGGTGCCACAATTAATGAACTAAACTAGTTCATTAAGTGAAGTACTTAGTTAATTAAACTAAGTAGTTCATTAAAGGAAGCAATATTTGGAAAAGGCACCAAGGCAACAAGTTGAAGAAAGAAAAGTCCTCCACACTCCTTTACATGCCATTTACCCTATTTATATATATATATATATTCAGATTTTTTTGAAAAAGGCACATACACATTTATTCCAACGTACTACCGACACGTTGTATATTTTACGTACGTTAACGTCACACCACTATACTTAACTCATATGTATGAGTATATTCAGGTTTTATACCATATGATATAAGTCATGGTGATGACAAATTTAATACGACACGTTAAAAGGTTCTAAACCGAAAATTGTCGTATCGGACGAATACCGAAACTTCGTCAACGTGTCACGTACTTGCCATATATAGATGGCCAGCCCCTACACTTCAAAAATGGCCACAAATTTCGTGGCTTACATGGTATGTGCAGCCATAAAATCATTCCATGCTGTCACACACAAATCACCCCACATTAAGGCCAAATTGTGGAGATTCCAATTTCAATTTTGTCACATGGTTTAGGCGCCACTTTAATCAGCCTTATGAGCTGAATATTCAAATTTAATTTATGTATATTACGTGTAACATAAGATATATAACATGTGCAAAAATTTAGAATTTAATTAGAGAAAAATCGGGTAATCGATAAACATCGAAAATTCGGTTTTCTACGTACACGACACATGGGCATGGCATATAACATGTATCTAGACACTTTTTACATATTTCATACATCTTAAAGTGTTCTAGAAAATTCAATTAAGGGTTGATTGGAATATGCCATGTGTGTATTATTAAATGTGCACTATTTTACAAAGTTTGCAAAAATAAAATTCAGCACATGTATATACATATCATACACGCCTATTCCAGCTGAAATGGAGCATATGTGGAGCCTTTTTGGCATATTTATTGGTCAAGAATAAATCATACAATGTTGGCGATTTAAAGAAAGAAGCTACAAAAGGTAATGTTTCAAATTTTATCTCATTTGAAACACATGCTGAAAATTTCAGCATGTGTATTAAGAGCTGGCCGATTTTCACCATTGATGAGCCTATATTTTGTGTCTTGAAACATGTAATTTAATTGGAAGACAAATTGGAATTAATTTGAATAAGATATGAAAGTAAATTTGTGATATCTTGAATATCACACATGCTGAAAAATTTCAGCATGTGCATGAATGTATCATGGCCGATTTTTGGCCTATGTGATGTACAATTTTTATTCCAAAATTTGATAAAGATGTCTTGCACTAAATGATGATTGAATTCTTGGATTAAATCAATACAAAATAGGCAAGATCTTGAATAAGAGTTGGATGTTACACATGCTGAAATTTCAGCATGTGCAAGACTAAGTGTGGCCGAAATTTTCATGTTGTATTTGGAGAAATATTGTCTTGCTTAATTTATGTGATGATCTTGGAAGTTATGGTAATTATTCTATGGTGATTTTGGCACATGTTTTTAGTGGAATTCTTATATTTTCCTAGTAATTAAGTGATGACAACATTCAACCAATCAGTGAGTGCCAAGTAAGCAAGAGTTAAATGATCATCCAATGAGGAAGTGCCAAGTAAGCAAGAACATGTCACAATGATGCCACATATTCTCCCAATGACTTAGAAGATAATTTTCAAGAGGGGAAGGGACCAAGAGGGACGGCTACAACATGTTAAAAAGGAAGGAAGAGAACAAACAAAAGATAAGAAGAAGCTTACAAGTTCAAAGGATCAAAAACGTTGCCTAGCACTCTCTTCTTCTACACTCTCTTTCTTTCTTCTTCCTAAAAGCCTATTGTACTTACATTCATATTCTTGAATAGGCTTAACTTAGACCACGGCACATTCTTTATCTTTGTAAAAGATTGATCAAGGTGTGATCAATCTTCAATCTTGCAAGGTGGTGGTGTTCGTGTGCATTGCATTCAACATACAAGATTTGTAAAGGGTTGGAGTTGGTGTGTAACTCCATCAACCCTGTGGTAAGGTGTTTTTGTATTTTGTGATTAGTGTGAACCGAGGAAGGTGTTCCTCGAAGACTGGAGTAGGTTGTTTATAACCGAACCAGTATAAAATTCTTGGTGTCATTTACTTTCAACACTTATATTCTGTTTCAGCACTGTTTATCATTTTTATTACGTTTGTAAAAATATTAAACGTTTTTCAAAAATTACGAAACTTTCCAGAATCATAGCCACACGTTTTAAGATTCTTTTGGCACAAGTTTCAACCCTTTTGGACAAGTATAAGTCACTCAAACGTCCAAAGTTCTGAGACTAGTGCAGTCTGATTTTCAGGCTTACAAATGTTGAGACTTTGATCGTATTTGACTAACTTCTCAAAAGAATTTTTCAAAACTGTTTCAACCCCTTTAAATATAACATATAAGGGGTTAGTGGTTAAAATTTCACAGCATTTGGAGTTACGTACAAATAGGAATAAAATTTTCAAATCAATCTACCGTTTCTGGCAGATTCGCGCAATCTGACCACCAACGATTTTTGAAGGGGTCAAAGGTTGAATTTAAATCTGAAATTTTTAGGAGACACTCATAACTTCTGAATCTAAGTTCTCTCAAAATTTCAGAATTTTTGAAGACCTACAACCTAGTTTTAAAAACGTTTTAAAACTAGTCCTGAAAACAAAAACTGTTTTCAGAAGTTGAGTTTTTGGTTCAAACTAATTTTGAAAACCACATTTTCCGCACCCACTATTCAACCCCCCTCTAGTGGTGCCTTGCAGATCCTACAGAAAAATGATTAAAATTACAATATTGCCCCTACTAAACTAGAGTTAATTGCACATGGTATCCATAATTGTACACGAAATTTTGAGTAGTATCCAAACTTTCAATAAACTCACTTAGCATCCATACTTATAGGGAAAATAAACATCTGACATCCATGCTGACGTTATAAAGTCAATTTGCATTTATTTTTTAAAAGTTTATAGAAAAAATAATTCAAAAAAGGATCATCCGCCTCCCACCCCCACCCCCACCCCCCACCCCAATCGACCTCTCTCCCCCATCCTCCTCCATCTTCATCTTCATCTTCTTCAAAAAAGGATCATCCGCCGTCCGGTCATCCTTCCGGCCACATTTTGATCGTTCTATTAGTTTCAATATCCCCCGCCATTTCAGCTTCTCTGCAACTAGAATTTATTTCTCTGCTTACCTCAAAGAACTCTGTTTTAGACCCTCTTAACAGCTTAAGTGATTGGAATTCCAGAGATCCGAATTTATTCAATCTTGAAATTACGGCATGGTGTTCTTGGTCAGGAATTAAATGTGATAATCGGACCTGGCAAGTAACAAGCATTGATCTTTCGAGAAGGAATTTATCAGGTGAAATCCCACCTAACATCAGATATTTTTCACACTTGCATCACCTAAATTTGAGCAGTAATGCATTTGATGGACCTCTTCAGCCGGCAATTTTTGAACTTCTGTTTCTAAAAACTCTTGACATTAGTCAAAATTTCTTCAATTCCACTTTTCCAAATGAAATCTCGAGGTTGAGATCTCTTGTACAACTAAATGCCTACAGCAATAACTTTGTTGGCTCTTTACCAGAAGGGATTAGTAATCTACAGAATCTCGAGCACTTAAATTTGGGTGGTAGCTATTTTGGTGGTGGGATTCCGGCTAGTTATGGAAACATTTCAAAACTCAAGTTCTTATACTTGCAGGAAATTTACTAACTGGTTCAATTCCTTCCGAGTTGAGTTTCTTGAAACAGCTCCAAACATTAGAGATTGGATACATGTCAGAGTTAGTCTATATTGACATCTCCACGTCAAATGTTTCCGTCGTCCTTCCGGCTAAGTTGGGTAAATTGTCAAAGCTCGAGTCGTTACTGGTGTTCAAGAATGAAGATGGAGGAGGATGGGGGAGGAAAGTCGATTGTGGGGGGTGGGGTGAGTTTTTTTTTTATTTTTGAATTATTTTTTCTATAAACTTTTAAAAATAAATACAAATTGTCTTTATAACGTCAGCATGGATGACAGATGCCTATTTCCCCTATAAGTATGGATGCTAAGTGAGTTTATTGAAAGTTTGGATGCTACTTAAAATTTCGTATACAAGTATGGATACCATGTGCAATTAATTCTCCTAAACTACATTACACAATTCAATATGAAAGGCAGTTTGACAATTTCACACGTGTTTTGAACTTTGGCGGGCAACATCTTCTTTTCCCTTTCCTTTTGATGCAACCTTCCATCAGTGCGATCTCTCCAACCTTCTACCATGTTCATTCTGACCTCCTCTTGTGTTTTCTTTCTTGCTAAGCAATTTAAACAATTGATTATCAACCCCATCCTACGATCTAGCTTTGATTTCATTTGAATGATGTGGGCATTTTACCCGGATCACCACACATCTTCTGCAAGTTGTGTAACTCGGCTTCTTCTACTGCTCAACACATAGTATGAAAATACATGTTATGTGTAGACTCTTTCCAAGAGGATGAGTAGATGCTTCAACGTGTTAGTGATTGATGCAGTAGTCGGCTGCCATTATGGAGAAGAGCAGACCCTTTTATGAGAAAAATGATGTCTAGCCGAGGGAGGCATAGCTCTCCTTCAAAGGAAAGGATCATGTACCGAAGAAACATTACCATTGTAAAACAAAGTCTTCATGTTAGAAGTGTGAAACGGATTGCTGACGACATCATGTTCTGCTAATCTATGCATATTTTGTTTACAAACAAAGAATATTGATAAATTAGAGCCCAGCAGCTGAATACGACAAAGCACTTTCCCATTAGTCAACGTAAGTCAAGCTCGGGTAAGCTCAAGCTCTGCTCAAGAAGTCTTGATTTAGAACTGTATCATCCCAGCAGACCTTGACTGATTAACCTTGGCCAATTCATTTTCCCTCGAAGAGTTACCAGACAGGATCGCAAGACCAAGACTTAAAGCTCTGTTCCGACCCTCAAATCAGCTCAGCCAGAGGCCAAAGTCAGGTCGGCACGACCATCGACTGGTCAGCTCAAAGTACATACAGAGAATTTAGATCAATCTGATTAGCCTATTCAGCTCGGCTCGAAAGACCATCCGATCACCATTGCCTTAGTGTTCTGGTTGAACTGCTCATGAAGCACTTCAGCCCGACCTCAGTAGCCTTAGGCAGAATCCTGCCACTTAGCAAGCTTGGCCTTCCGGCCCAATGCGTGGCAATATTTGGCCTTTATACAGCCTGGGATTGTCAGCAGCGCAGCCATTTATCTCCACATGTCAACCATATAAAGAAGAATTGACAGCACCGCTGCCATCTATTGCTGCGTGGCGGCCATGCAAACCAGACTTGACACCAAAGAAGCCAGGTGTCAACACTATTTTCCTCAGGGCCATGCAGCCTCAACTTCAACAGCTATATATAAGAGCTTTCTCAGCTGAAGCCAACCAAGTCCATTCAACGCAAGTTGAACTTCTACTTCCATTCAAAGTGTCTTAAGCTCGGGCAGAACTAAGCCAAAGCTCATTCACATAAAACAGCCACCCTCTCAAAAAGATAGCCCTAAACAGGTTACTCTAACCTCTGTTTCCAGCATTCTCACATACAAATATGCCAATAACTGACTTGAGGGTCCCTTTAACATTGTTTTTTTCCTCTAAGGTTCTAGAAACAGACCCAAACGGGGTGCTAACAGCATACCACAAGGATCACCTCTGATCCACCTGGTGAGTATCCGACCTCGTCATTTTGGCGCTAGAAGGAGGGCCTGAACCTCCGACTCTTTCTACGATCACCCCTCAAGGGACCTTCTAGGCAACCAGCCTATCGTCCATCACTGGAAAGATGTATAAAACGATCAGAAAAGGTGCAAGAGACCCGAAACCCCTCGGAGGCATATACGCTAAACTCGACCTTAAATTGGGACAGGGTTCTCCAGGTCCAACAGAATCATCCACTCTCCCTGCTGAACTCACATACGAGGAACACGTGAGGGCTATTCGATACATATCCCAAAACCTAAACGTGTTCCAAGCGGTGGTGAGAGAAATAAAAGAGAAAGCTCCAGTTGCTAGACCTAGTGAGGTCCACCCTAGTGACTCTCCTCAGCGAAGAGAGCGCATGGAGTATTCTCTTACTCGCCCCCAGTACTATCCTGAACCTCGGAGTGAGTTTCTGGCAGAGTCCAGGTGCTCAGCTCAGCGATCTAGTCGCCAGCACTTCAAGTCAGAGCCTTTAGAAGCTCGAGAATACCACCTGAAACTCGCACAGAAAGCGCTACAGCCACTCAGACGTGGCAGAAAGGTTGACAAGGAGACCTGAGCCTAGTTGCACGAAAGATGCGCTGCTCATAAGCGGTTGGGTGGCCGAGGTAAAGAAAGAATGCCTCTGTTGGCCTCCAAGACTCATATTTTATCTGTCATGAGAAGGGAAGGACTAGCAAGAGATCCCAAGCCCCTATCTGGTCCAATTCACAAAAAGGATCAACAACTGTATTGCCTCTTTCATCATGACATTGGGCATACACAAAAGACTGTAGGCAGCTCACCTCAGAAATTGGGCGCCTAATTGAGCTAGGCTACTTACAGCGTTATTACAACCTGAGGTCAAGGCTGTCTAATAGGCTTGACTTCGTTCAGCCCCCTCCTGACGAAAGGTGCCGACCTGATCATCGACGCAGATCACCTGAGGATAAAGACTCAGACATGGCTAGACAGACGCAAAGGGGCTGCAAACGAATAAGGCTTACCTAATTAGACCATCCTTAAGGGAGTCAAGGGAAGCTACCAAGGTCACCTCGGTTGGCCATTAATTGGTTTTGTACAAACGCCGAGGTGAAGTAGTTCTCTGTACAGAATTCAGGGATTGCCAACCTGAAGGCAAGGATCGTCGACCCGAAGGACATTAATTCGATTACCCCGCATGTATCCAAATCTTTATTGTATTTGTACATTACTTAATGGAAAAAGCAAGTTGCTGTTCAATACGTGATTTATATTTTCTATTGCAATCAAACTGTTCACATACAAAGAAGGTTTATTCTCAGCAGACAGACATTCGGGGCATGAAGTCCCGCAACTATTTTATTCAATTCGGACTCCAAGCCCAGCTCGGCTCGGCATAATTTCTACTCGGGACTCGGGACACGACTTTTCCATCTATCTCACTTCTCTCTTATGACACATGAGATTAAGGATATAATGCACTTCACAACCGACAACAGTAAAGGTTTACCTCTGTCTTACGGCTTATAAGGGGTTCACCCTGGCGCATTCATCCGTCTTAGGGGGAGATTCGGTTTTAAGGCTTATAAGAGGTTCACCTTAATTCCCTCTGTCCTCACCTTTATGGTTTGTAAGAGGACCCGGGTGTGACAAGTTTCACACTCCGGTAATCTGACCTAGGTGGTCACCTCTGTCCTCGCCTTTGTGGTTTGTGTTGGACCGTGCACCTGCAATAAACACCACTAGAGGGGGGGTGAATAGTGGTTAGCGGAAATTACACTACAACCCTTTGTTAAAATCCCTTTTGAAAACAGAATCTGAAACCACCTCAGATTCAGAACCCGTTTTTCAAAAATTCACAAAACATTGTACACAACTCTAAAAATTATGAAACTTTCCATAATTTAACTTTAATGAGTTAACAAGACTCTATCCAAAAATCATACAAAAATAAGATCGTTTGACCCTTCAAATAAATAAAAAGATTCAGATGGTCAATCTGGACAGAATTGGACAGAATGTTGCTGATTTTGCAAAACGTGTTTCTCTTTGAATACTCAACCAAAAAGGTTGATCTTTATATCAAAACACTCCTTAGGATGTGTAGATGAAGTTTCAAAAAGGACCGGACCTTAACCAACTCTTGAAAAATACAGAATTTAAGTTTTCTCAAAACTGGTCAGATTGCAGCCAGATTGGAGCAGTTATCTTGCAAAGACTAAAAGACTAACTTTCCCTTGCTCAAATCAAGTGATTCTTGTTGCAAATGAAAGCTAACAGTCTGAAGTATAACTCCACCAAAAATCACGAATTTTGAAAGTGTTTACCTATTTTTTCAAAACGTGAAAAGTTGTGTGAAATCTGTAGTGAAAAACGGGCAGAAAACAGAAAAATGTAAAGAAGACAAGAACACCAAGAATTTATCCTGGTTCAGTCAATGTGACCTACTCCAGTCCCAAGGAACACCTTTCCTTGGATTTCACTATGGTATGAACCAAATTACAGCAAGAACCAAGCTTGATCCTTGGGTTAAACACCAACCCTATTCAAGACTTGGATGAACACCTTTATGCAACTCTTGGTTGCAACACCTCTATCACCTATTGATGTAGCCTTATAGATTTGTCTAATCAATCTTACAAATAAGACACAAGAAGGTGTGTATAGTGTAGCTGGACAACAACTAGAAATGGAACACCTTAGCTACACAAAGTATGAACGAAAATATGAGAAGAGAATAGCAAGACAACAATCTTCAATTTTTGCTTTCAAGTGTGTGTCTTCTCTTCTTCACCTTGCCTCCTATTTATAGTGTGAATGGATGGCATATTCTCTCCAACTTTTAGACCATGTGATGGCTGAGAATTTTGAAATAAAGCACCTCCATAATCATCTCCAACAACCTTGTCTCCATTACATTCAAATTTGAAATTTCAAGTTGGCAAAAGCTTGCTTTTGGTTTGTCTTCTTGTCTCCAACTCATAAAATGAGTACACCACCTTCTCCACCTGTTTATGGACGTTTTGGATGTTGTATGTATGTATACCAACTCAAATTTTGTGAATAAAAAATAGTGAATAAGTGTTGACAAGATTATGTCAACATATAACACCAAAATTCATACTTTCTTCTCCTTTACATATTGTGATGAATCTTCCATCAAGGACACCTTGTAATCTCCAAAAGATGATGATTAATATCCTCTTATAACATATATAAGAGGGTCTTCAAGAAAAAATAGAATGTGACATCTCAAATCGTCACATATCCAGCTATAGTCAATAATATCATCGGTTGAGAGAATAAGATATAAGATCACCATATAATCTTCAAAATAATAATAACACAGCTCCAGAATGAAGATAATAATATGCTCAAGAGATTCCTCGAGTGAAAATACCGAAACTGTCTTCGGGGGTAAAATGACCAAAATGCCCCTAGTGAGATAAAACTCCAGAAATGACCCCGATGGTCAGAATTAAATATAATAACACCTTCTTAATAATAAATAAGATGATAATATCTTCTTTGAATCATATTCACCATATCGAGTACCTACAAAACTCAAAATACCACTTTTGCCCTTTTTGGTAAGTGTAGAAACTTCGAGGGCATATTAGTCACAAGATATTATCATCATAAAAATCACATAATCACAACATGATAAACATATATAAATCATGTAAAAATAAAAACAACTATTTTATCACATTTTAGAAAAATATTTCTAATCACATAATCACAACATGATAAACATATATAAATCATGTAAAAATTTTTCTTCACTTATTCAACTCTTTCATTTATAACACCATATGTGACATTTTTAAGTATTCATCACTTAAAATCATGACTTTGAAAATTATCCAAGCATATTTCTCAACATTCTCCCCCTTTTGGATGATTTTCAAAATAATCTAACATGATTTTAATGTCACAACTTATAACCAAAAGTTTAACCAAATGTTTTCAACTATGTTTTCAACTTTTAAATAGTATGCCGCTCCCCCGTAACTCATACTCTCCCCCTTAACATATGCTCCAAAATTTACACCAATAAAAACTTAGCATATGATTCATCATGGCTTACCAACTAAAACATGACTTACCAACTAAAATCATGTTCTTATTCTATCTCCCCCTTTATTTTGCAAATCATGCAAAAGATAGAACTATACAATGGTATCGTAAGTCATCATTCCTAATTTAGCTCGTAAGTTTTCAAAAGTGGCTTGATTAAGGGGTTTGGTGAAGATGTCAGCGATTTGATGATCAGTTCTTATATGGTTTATCACTATGTCCTCATTTTGAACATGATCGCGAAGAAAGTGGTATCGCACCTCAATGTGTTTGGCCTTAGAATGAAGTACCGGATTCCGGGAAAGATTGATTGCACTTGTGCTATCGCAGAAAATTGGAATCTTATTCATTTTAATGCCAAAATCACTAAGTTGATGTTTAAGCCAAAGTATTTGGGTTGTACACAAACTCAAAGCAATATACTGGGCTTCAGTGGTAGAAAGAGCTACACTAGCTTGCTTTTTAGAAAACCAAGAGATCAAATTGGTTCCTATAAATTGACATGTACCGCTAGTGGATTTTCTATCTAACCTGCAACCACCATAATCAGCATCACTATATGCGTGTAATTCCAACTTAGCGTTTCTATCATACCACAATCCTAAGTGAGGTGTATGCTTAAGATATCTAAAGATCTTTTTCACTGCATTGTAATGTGATACCTTAGGACAAGATTGAAACCTAGCACACATACACACACTAAACATAATATCAGGTCTTGATGCAGTTAAGTATAACAATGAGCCAATCATAGACCTATAAAGTGTGTCATCGAAAGGTTTACCGTTTTCATCCTTATCAAGTTTGGTACTAACACTCATAGGGGTTTGTTTGATTTGAAGTCCTAAGAAATAATTCAACTCTCCTACCATTGACATTTCAAACTCTGAGTTCATACATTCTTCGAAGCCTTTTACTAAAGTAGGGTTGGTTGAACCAAAGATTATATCATCTACGTATATTTGAACTATTAACAAATCATTACCTTTTCTTCTTAGGAATAATGTGTTGTCGATGGTCCCCCTTTGATAATTATTTGCAATAAGAAAGTTTGCAAATCTATCATACCAAGCTCTTGGAGCTTGTTTTAAACCATATAGAGCTTTCTTAAGCTTATAAACATGGTTCGGATTCTTCGGATCTTCGAATCCAGGAGGTTGTTTTACAAACACTTCTTCTTGGATGTATCCATTCAAGAACGCACTCTTGACATCCATTTGGAAGAGCTTAATTTTGCTTATACTTGCAATCGCAAGTAACAATCTAATTGCTTCTAGTCGTGCAACGGGTGCAAATGTTTCTTCATAATCTATTCCTTCTTGTTGATTATAACCTTGTGCGACTAGTCTAGCCTTATTCCTTGTAATATTTCCTTGTTCATCCATTTTGTTTCTAAATATCCATTTTGTTCCTATTATAGATTTATTTTCAGGTTTAGGCACTAAGTCCCATACATTATTTCAGATAAATTGGTCTAACTCCTCAGGGATGGCATCTATCCATGATAAATCGCCTAAGGCTTCCTTAATATTTTTAGGTTCTAAGTGTGATATTAAGATATGCCCTTCAGCTTGACTTATGTTTCTACGTGTTCTAACCCCAACACTTGGATCACCAATGATTAGCTCTTTAGGGTGTTTATGTTTATCTTCTATAAGCCACCAATTCCTAAGTTGACTAGGTTCACCTTCTTCTAGTTCAAATGTTTCATTCGTGTGAACATTTTCATATACAATTGGAACATCCTGTAAGTTAGATAGATTATCTTCCAATTGTAAAATTTCTTGATTTATTTCACCTAAAGGTTCATGCACATCTTGTTCAGGGGAAGTTGGTTCTAGATGATCATGAACAGGCTCAAGTAATATATCATCATCATCAAACATATTTTCAACATTATTCTCTTGTTTCTTTTTATCACTTACATCAAAATATGCATTCTCATTGAATTTCACATGTATAGATTCAATTATTTTTCTAGATGCATGATTATAACACCTATATGCATTTGAGTTAGTTGAATATCCAACAAATATCCATTCAATAGACTTTTGTTCAAATTTTTCTAGATTATCTTTGGTATTAAGTACAAAATATTTACACCCAAATACTCTAAGATAATCTACCTTAGGTTGTCTATTATTCAATAACTCATATGGTGTTTTATTTAATTTCTTTCTAATAGAAAGCCTATTTATTATATAACATGCACAACTAACAGCTTCAGCCCACAAATATCTAGGTACTTTGTTTTCACACAACATAGTTCTAGCTATTTCTTGTAGTGTTCTATTTTTACGTTCAACAACTCCATTGAGTTGTGGTGTTCTTGGTGGTGAGAATTCATGTTTTATTACATGTAATTCACAAAACTTAATTATATCTTTGTTTTTAAATTCTCCACCTCTATCACTTCTAATTCTTTTAACATTTTCTTCATAAAGATTTTCAAGTTGCTTAATAAGATTTTCGATTACCAATGGAGCATCGTCTTTGTGTGTTAAGAACAATGTCCATGTGTATCGTGAGTAATCATCTACTATGACACACACATAGTAGTGTCCACCTAGACTTCTTGTCCTACTTGGACCAAATAAGTCTAAGTGAAGCAGTTCTAGTACATGACTAGTACTCACTTCATGTTTTGATTTCATTGTCTCTTTTATATGTTTTCCTTTAATACATGTTTCACATAATTGAAAATTATGTAAGTCTAACTTAGCATTCCTCTAATTAAATTCTTCTTAGACAATTTCTTAATAGTTGAAATTCCTATATGGCCTAATCTTCTATGCCATAAATTTACATTTAAGTCATGTGATATTAGACACTTAACCTTAGCATCTAACATGTTATCTAAGGTAAGAGTATAAATATTTCCATCTCTATTTTCTTTTAAAACCGTTTCTCCTTTTTCATTTATTATATCACAAGAATTGGGAAGAAATGAGACATTATAACCACAATCTATAAGTTGAGAAATACTAAGTAAATTATAAGATAGATTGCTTACTAAGAATACATTTCGTATTTGAAATGTGTTAGGGTCCCCAATTGTTCCTTTTCCAACAACTTGTCCTTTGTTGTTGTCACCGAATGTTACTTTTCCTCCATTCTTGATATGTTCCAATTCGATGACTAGTTTGGGGTTCCCCGTCATATGCCTCGAACATCCACTATCTAAAAACCATTTGGTTTTTAGATTCTTTGACTTTGCCTCCTTCTTGCATTCATTGCGTTTATCCTACAATGGAGACAAAGTTTTAGGTACCATTTATTTGGGTCCTTGAATGTTAGGAGCACTATTCTTGTTTAGATATCCCTTAGGTACCCAAACTTGAATATACCTTCTAGACACATTTTTAGCATTGTTATAATTTGGAAAATAAGAAGAATTAGCATATACATGATTATTCCACATAAGTGAAGATTCATTGTTATACATGTTGTGCCATGGTTGATAATCATTATAGGATGGCCGAGATTTATGATGGGTATAAGACATGTGAATTTGTTTCTTATATGGCGCTATATAAGTGTGTTTGTATGCATTTATATAAGACTTATAAGAGTGTTGCCTATACTTAGGTTCATAATAAGTTGTATGCATTTTATTTGGTCTAGTTGTATTTGTATACATGTAGGCATAATTTCTAGATTGTCTAGATGCAAAGTTTGGCCTAGATGTATGTTTATGCGTGTGTGATTTTATGGGTGTATGTTGCATTTTTGCCTTGATATAAGTAGACGAAGGTGTAGAAGCAAGCAAAGTTGATTTTGTTGTATTATATGGTAATTTTGTACTAAATGAAACAAACTTAGTCTTTTTATTTACTTTTTCATTTTCTTCTTTATAGCCTAAGCCGGTTTTATCATTACCATACTTTTGTGATGAGATAAGTGTATCTAACATATTTGCACCCGATTTAAATTGTTCTAACATTTTTTCTAAGTTAAGTTTAGACGACTTAAGTTGTGTTAATTCATGTTCACAACTTTCTATCTTAGATTTTAACATCTTATTTTCCATTTTTATCTTATGTTCATCTTTCCTATATGATTCAATTTTATTCTCTAAAGAATCAAGAGTATTATTAGACTCTTGTTTAAGAGATTCTAGTTGATCGGAAAATTCCAAGTTGGACGTCTTCAACTTGTCATTTTCTTCAACTAGTTTCTTCTTTTCTTTAGAGAGCTTCTTACAGTGAGCATGCATTCTTAGGAATTCTTCATACATTTCATCAAGTGTCATGTCACTATCAGAATCACTATCAGAAGAAGAATATACCTCGTTGGATACGAAGCAGACTTGAGCTTCCTCAGTTTCGGATTCTGAGTCGGATGAGTCGCTCTATGTGCTCACCTTCGTTGCTCGTTTCCCTTTTCTTGCCTTAGACTCCTTTGTCTTTGTCGTTTGAGCCTCCTTGTCCTTGGCTTGTTTATTATTGTTGTTGTTATTATTATTTTTTTTTCGCGGGACAGTCGTATGAAATATGTCCATTTTGACCGCATTCATAACACTTTAATTCTTTATTATTCCATTTGTTTATGTTATTCTTCCTAGGTTGAGAAGAAGAACAAGAAGAATTACGTTGTCTATTCCTATTTGGACGTTTGAAAAATTTTCTTGGTTTTCTAGCTATCAATATCAACTCATCGTCTAATTCAGTATCACTATTACTATCATCGTTACTAGCATGTGTTTCGATTGTTTTGAAAGCTATTGACTTACTGGATGACTTAGACGATTCAGACTTTCGTTGGTTTAATTTAACCTCGTAAACTTTAAGAGACCCGATCAATTCATCCATCTTAGTGATTGACTTTGTCTCCTCGATTGCAGTCACCTTTGGATCCCATTCAGCAGGGAGGCTTCGTAACACCTTTTGAACCTTTTCACTGTTCGAAAATGACTTTCCTAAAGCTTCAAGGGCATTGAAAATATTAGTAATCCTCAAATCCATAGATGTTATGGATTCGTTTGGCAACATTTTGAAAGTCTCTAATTCAGTCATAAGCATGTTTACTTTTGACTCTTTAACACCACTAGTACCTTCATGCTTTAATACAAGTGATTTCCACATGTCGTGTGCGCTTGTGCAATTTGACACATATCCTGCTTCAGAAGTTGTAAGTCCATTCAAAAGTAATTGCATAGCTTTAGCATTCATAGACATTTTCTTTTTATCATCTGATGACCATTCACTTTTACATTTTTTAACCTCTTGAGTTACTTCACTAACTTGTGTAACTTTCGTTGGAATGTACGGCCCATCTTCAACTATAGACCATAAATCGATGTCTATAGCCATTAAGAATAGCCTCATTCTTAGTTTCCAATGAACAAAATTATTGCCATCAAAAAGAGGAGGGCGTTGGGTAGACATACCTTCCATTTCACCTTTGTGAGAAACAATAGCCATAGTATGTACCTTGGATTTGAGACAAGTAGTATATAATGAATCGTTGTTTCTTGGTCTTGTATGGTGTTGAATCTTGCTTCTTTTGAGTGGTGTTTGTCTGGCTCTGATACCAAATGTTGGACCGTGCACCTGCAATAAACACCACTAGAGGGGGGTGAATAGTGGTTAGCGGAAATTACACTACAACCCTTTGTTAAAATCCCCTTTGAAAACAGAATCTGAAACCACCTCAGATTCAGAACTCGTTTTTCAAAAATTCACAAAACATTGTACACAACTCTAAAAAAAATGAAACTTTCCAGAATTTAACTTTAATGAGTTAACAAGACTCTATCCAAAAATCATACAAAAATAAGATTGTTTGACCCTTCAAATAAATAAAAAGATTCAGATGGTCAATCTGGACAGAATTGGACAGAATGTTGCTGATTTTGCAAAACGTGTTTCTCTTTGAATACTCAACCAAAAAGGTTGATCTTTATATCAAAACACTCTTTAGGATATGTAGATGAAGTTTCCAAAAGGCCCTGACCTTAACCAACTCTTGAAAAATACAGAATTTAAGTTTTCTCAAAACTGGTCAGATTGCAGCCAGATTGGAGCAGTTATTTTGCAAAGACTAAAAGACTAACTTTCCCTTGCTCAAATCAAGTGATTCTTGTTGCAAATGAACGCTAACAGTCTGAAGTATAACTCCACCAAAAATCACGAATTTTGAAAGTGTTTACCTATTTTTTTCAAAACGTGAAAAGTTGTGTGAAATCTGTAGTGAAAAACGGGCAGAAAACAGAAAAATGTAAAGAAGACAAGAACACCAAGAATTTATCCTGGTTCGGTCAATGTGACCTACTCCAGTCCCAAGGAACACCTTTCCTTGGATTTCACTATGGTATGAACCAAATTACAGCAAGAACCAAGCTTGATCCTTGGGTTAAACACCAACCCTATTCAAGACTTGGATGAACACCTTTATGCAACTCTTGGTTGCAACACCTCTATCACCTATTGATGTAGCCTTATAGATTTGTCTAATCAATCTTACAAATAAGACACAAGAAGGTGTGTATAGTGTAGCTGGACAACAACTAGAAATGGAACACCTTAGCTACACAAAGTATGAACGAAAATATGAGAAGAGAATAGCAAGACAACAATCTTCAATTTTTGCTTTCAAGTGTGTGTCTTCTCTTCTTCACCTTGCCTCCTATTTATAGTGTGAATGGATGGAATATTCTCTCCAACTTTTAGACCATGTGATGGCTGAGAATTTTGAAATAAAGCACCTCCATAATCATCTCCAACAACCTTGTCTCCATTACATTCAAATTTGAAATTTCAAGTTGGCAACTTTTGCCAACTAGCTTGCTTTTGGTTTGTTTTCTTGTCTCCAACTCATAAAATGAGTACACCACCTTCTCCACCTGTTTATGGACGTTTTGGATGTTGTATGTATGTATACCAACTCAAATTTTGTGAATAAAAAATAATGAATAAGTGTTGACAAGATTATGTCAACATATAACACCAAAATTCATACTTTCTTCTCCTTTACATATTGTGATGAATCTTCCACCAAGGACACCTTGTAATCTCCAAAAGATGATGATTAATATCCTCTTATAACATATATAAGAGGGTCTTCAAGAAAAATAGAATGTGACATCTCAAATCGTCACATATCCAGCTATAGTCAATAATATCATCGGTTGAGAGAATAAGATATAAGATCACCATATAATCTTCAAAATAATAATAACACAGCTCCAGAATGAAGATAATAATATGCTCAAGAGATTCCTCGAGTGAAAATACCGAAACTGTCTTCGGGGGTAAAATGACCAAAATGCCCCTAGTGAGATAAAACTCCAGAAATGACCCCGATGGTCAGAATTAAATATAATAACACCTTCTTGATAATAAATAAGATGATAATATCTTCTTTGAATCATATTCACCATATCGAGTACCTACAAAACTCAAAATACCACTTTTGCCCTTTTTGGTAAGTGTAGAAACTTCGAGGGCATATTAGTCACAAGATATTATCATCATAAAAATCACATAATCACAACATGATAAACATATATAAATCATGTAAAAATAAAAACAACTATTTTATCACATTTTAGAAAAATATTTCTAACCACCCTAGACATCGTGTCATTTTTCTTCACTTATTCAACTCTTTCATTTATAACACCATATGTGACATTTTTAAGTATTCATCACTTAAAATCATGACTTTGAAAATTATCCAAACATATTTCTCAATAGTTTGTAAGAGGACACGGTATGACAGGTTTCATGCTCCGGTAATCTGACTTAACTGGTCACCTCTGTCCTCGCCTTTGTGTTTGTAAGAGGACCCCGGGCATGGCAAGTTTCACACTCTGGTAATCTGACCTAAGTGGTCACCTCGATAAGATGACCTAATTGGTCATCTTGGTCCTCTACTCTGTGGTTTTAAGGGGGCCTAGCTCAGCAAAATGATTTAAGTGGTCACCTCTAACCTATGCCTTATGATTTTAAGGAGATTCACGTCGGCCATTGCAAGGGAAACATAGGCCTTATGCTCAGCTCAGCCTTATTAACTCCTGACTTTGTCTCAGAAGACAAATTCTGAGCTATAAAAGCTCTAAGGCAAAAAAGCTTATTACAGCCAAGCTTAAAATAGACGAGCACAAAATAAAGATTCCCCACGCTCTACTTACATCCAACATCAACCAAGTGGATTCATCTCGGTTGACAAAAAGTTATCTCTTTATGCTGAGTACTTTTCAGACAAATATTCCTTGGTTATATCAGACTAGGACTTCCAGCTCTACTTGACAGCTTAACTGGCCTACTTTTTATTCATAAGCTATCTCAGCCTATCAAGATAACAAATTTATTCTGACTTTAAGTCTTTAGACTTATTTCCTTTTTTGTCAAATCTTTATCTGCAATATGGAAAACTTATTAAATGCAGAGCAGATACTTATGACCTCGGCAATGCCGAGATTAAAGACTTGTGATTTTAAAAGTACTACTCAGCGAAGATTTATAAATAGAAGAATAGGAAATGCTTTGTCAATAAAAAGCCAAAGCACAAGAATAGCCAAGAGCCGAACCGAGATTCTCCATTAAAACAGGTTAAGTACAAAGTCCACTCAGCTCAAGCCTACTTAAGTACGAAGGAAACTATGACTACTCTTCGGAATCCTCAGATCGGCCCTGTTTTTGAACTGCTCAAAACGTGTCAATGTTCAGCTATGCAGTGGAATTATAGAGTTGAGTAAGCCGGGGATCTTCTTTGTCCAGCTGAGGGCAGACTTCCGAAGAGACATCGATCGCCTTTGTTTGGCTTATCTGCATGACAGAGCTCTGCAGAAGTATTATGTTTTGTTCAAAAAAATTCGGACTGCTTGAACTCAGCCACTGCTTCCACTTTCGCCTCGGCAATTTGTTGCATGAATGAATGAGATTGTTGAGTCAGTTGTTGTTCCAAGCCTTTTTCTCTCTTCAGTGCAGCTTTAAATCCCTCTGTAGAGACTCTATTTGTGACAACGCCTGAGTCAAAGAAAGCTCCAAGTCAGCTACTTTATCATGCAGCTCATCCACTTTGGAGTTGGAGGTTGCAAGCCGAACATCCGCCTCTTCTTTTACCTCACGCGGTGAAGAATTCTCTGAGGCTGCTATTTCTTTGGCCTGCTCGGCACTCAGCTGAGTAACCTCTTTGCACTCTTGATTTTTGGCCTTAAGGGCCCCATTTAGTCTTTTTGTTCTGGAAAAGATCTCGAGTTCTTGAGCTCGGACCTGTTTAGCAGAAAGGTTAAGTTATACAGTCAACAGTACAGCGAAATGTATTCTTAAAGAAGACCACTTACCAAAAGCAATGCTGTTGTGAAATGCAATGGAAATCTGCTCCTATGTCGGAGCACTAAACTTCTGACGATCTGCTAGCACAACCGTCAAGTTGTTCAGCCTCTCGGCTACGGTAGGATCAGCTGCTGAGTCTGACTCCAAGAACTCCCCAAAGAACAATCTCGGCACCTGTGGTGGTCTAGATGAGGCTACCTCAGCTGGCTTGGGTAAGCCTTTGCTTCGGCGTCTCTTTCTCAGCCGCAAGCTTGGACCTACTACCGTATCTGTTGATTGCTCCGGCTCAACAAAAGCGGAAATCCACGGAAGAGTATCAGCAACGTCCCCTCTCCTTCCATGGTTGGTAGTGCTGCAAAAAGTTCAAGGGATAAGTTTATCAACAAATCCTAAGCTTGCAGAAAGGAACAGTAAAGCCTAGGCAAATACCAAGCTCAGCAGGGGTATAATCAACTGGATCATGCAGATCCACATCAGCTTGAGCCTGCTCGGCCCCAAAAAATCCTCCGCTAGAGGAAGGACTTCGGTAGGGGCAGGTTCTACCACCAGTTCTGCCCTAGGCCTCTGAGATTTCTTTCGAGATGCAGCCTCTGCAATCTGGGCTGCAACCCCATTGCCTACAGGAGCCATTGAACCTGCACAAACACCAAAATTATTAACGCTTTATGAACAGATAAACTCAAAAATTGTACAAGCAAGCCAAGACCTACCCTTAACTATCTCTAAGCTCAATTGGTCAAGGGCTTGAAAGCTTGGACCAGAGGCTAGATGGCCCAGGTCGGCCATCTCCAAGACTGACCTATACATCCTTTGCCAATCAATGACTACGGGTAGACTCTGCAGCATGGATGTTTTATCACAAAATTCATAGCCCGACATCAAGTTGTATGCCTTGCAAGGTTTCCAGATATCCCACTTGAGCAACCTCTTTCTCTTAATATAAAAGAATGGTGAAGGATGGGATTTTAGTGGCAAAATTAAACTCACTGGTAGGGACTCGTTTGCTAAAGTAATACCAGCTGTCCAAGGTTTTGCACATGAACAGACCCCGAAAAACTCTAAGATCAAACCTAGACTCCATTGTCCTCAAGGAAAGGAAAAAAACAAATTATAACCTTCAAACCATTAGGTTTTATTTGGGGCAGCCTAAGATTGTAAGATTGTAGAATTCGTTTCAAAGGTTCAGAAACGGACAAACTGAACCCAGACTTAAAATACTCTTCATAGACAGCCTCGTAACCCACCGGAGGGTCATAAGCCATCTGAACAGGAAGAGACAAAAGGAGATTGAATGAATCCTGGTCTATCCTATACACTTCGCATATGCGAGTGAGCTCAGCAGCAGTCAAGGTGCAATGAGATTCCTGCACCTGAGTAGAAGGGGGACCCCTATAAACTACCCCAAGCTCTAAGGAAGAAGCTCTCTGCAACGCAGGAGGATTCACAGTCGTCGGAGCGGAGGTAGCATTTGCCTGCTCCAGTGAAGAATCGACCAGAGTGATGGCGCCGCTGGGCTCAGCACCCTTGCTGGGCCTAGCAAGGCTTCCAGCCCCCTTTCACAATCTCTGCAATGGACGGTAGTCACTGGAGACTGTTCTCTCCGACGAGGACGAGGAACCGTAGTTCCCTGCGCTATTGCCAGCGTAAGAAGCAGCCTCAAAGACATTTTGTGAGTCAGATGAAGAAGAAACCATAGTAAGGCGAGTAAAGACTTACGGATAACGAAGAGGAAGAAGATAGCCGGGCAAAAGAACGAAGAGGCTACCGGAGGAGGAAGGAAGGCTGGAGAGAAGACGGTGAATAAAGAGAAATGAAATGGAATCCCAAGAGCCACCAAGGAAGCGTTTGTTTAAGCCCCGTTTCTTGGCTCCAGACAACTCCTCGTAAAGCCCGCCATTGGAACCGTCAATTGCTGAAAAGAGGTAATGATTACCGCCTCATAATCTGCGCCAGCGTCCACTTTTCATTAATTGTCTGACATTGCCCAATCAGAGGTAGACATGTCACTACCCTAGTAGAGCAGAGCATGAAAGAGTTTGAATAGATTAACCTATCCTTTCTAGTCAGCTCAGCCAGACTAATCTTGGGGCAAAGTGATAAACCCAGAACCCATCTGCTGAATACGACAAAGCACATTCCCGTTAGTCAACGAAAGTCAAGCTCAGCTAAGCTCAAACTCTACTCAAGAAGGCTTGATTTAGAACTGTATCATCCCACCAGACCTTGACTGGTCAACCTCGGCCAATTCAGTTTCCCTCGAAGAGTTACCAGACAGGATCGCAAGACCAAGACTTAAAGCTCTGTTCCAGCCCTCAAATCAGCTCAGCCAGAGGCCAAAGTCAGGTCAGCACGGCCATCGACTAGTCAGCTCAGAGTACATACAGAGAGTTTAGATCAGTCTGATCAGCCTATTCAGCTCGACTCGGAAGACCATCCGGTCATCATTGCCTTAGTGTTCTTGTTGAACTGTTCATGAAGCACTTCAGCCTGACCTCAGTAGGCTTAGGCAGAATCCTGCCACTCAGCAAACTTGGTCTCTTGGCCCAATGCGTGGCAACACTTGGCCTTCGTACAGCCTGGGACTGCCAGCAGCGCAGCCATTTATCTCCACATGTCAACCATACAAAGAAGAATTGCCAGCACCGCCGCCACCTATTGCCGCGTGGCGGCCATGCAAACCAGACTTGACACCAAGGCAGCCAGGTGTCAGCACTATTTTCCTCAAGGCCATGCAACCCTCAACTTCAACAGCTATAAATAAGAGCTTTCTCAGCTGAAGCCAACCAAGTCCATTCAATGCAAGTTGAAATTCTACTTCCACTCAAAGTCTTAATCTCGACCAGAACTAATCCTGAACTCATTTACACAAAACAACCACCTTCTCAAAAAGAGAGCCCTAAACAGGTTACTTTAACCTCTGTTTCCAGCATTCTCACATACAAATATGCCAATATCTGACTTGAGCGTCGGAGGGTGTTTCCCAGGGAGTCTCTAACGTTGTTTTTCCCTCTCAGGTTCTAGAAACGGACCCGAACGAGATGCTAACGGCATACTACAAGAATCATCTTTGATCCACCTGATGAGGATGCGACCTCGTCAAATATCTCCACCTTAGTATTTACTAAAGATATATAAATCTCTTTGCATATGGGAATTGATCTTCAACTTTCGGTGTATATGTTCAAGTCATTATCAAACCAAATCTGGTCTTGTTATTTATTATTTAATTCATCGAAAACGATGCTCAAATTCTTAGGCGTCTCAATCTTGCATCTAATAGATGTTGTCATCAAAACTTGATGCATCTTGTTATTCTCTCTGTTTTCAAGTACTTGAAACTCACTGAAACTAATTTTGTTTCATTGTTGAGTAGTCTAACAATTTTTATCTTTCAAAGAATGGTATGCAGGTAATATTTTCCCTTTTTTAATATTTAAGACCTCTACGTGCTTGATTTTTTATATACCAATTTTTGACAATCCACGGTTGAATTTCACTTTTTAGACAAAATTCATTATGTTTATTCTCCATACCATGAAATGAGACACACTATCCTTTTATATAGAGATATACAGGTATTGTTTGTCTAACTCTCACTCTTTCTAAACCCTAACAAGAGCTTTTGCTGTCGTTGGAATATATGGATATGCGTTCTTGTTGTTTATCATGAAACTTGACACAAACGCGAATTTAAAAAAAATGGAAATGCATTAGGAAAAGCTCAATCATTGGGTTTTGTTTATGGAAATTTACAAAACTCTGCAAAAAAAAAAATGAAATTAATAAAATTCAGAGTCATTAATCTCTCTTACACAACAATACAAGAACAACCATACCTAATATATCTCAGCAACCATAGCTAACATATGGAGAGGATGAGAGTCATACAAATAATATCTAAATCCCAAAACTTAAATAAGTGGCTCTCCATCTGTTTGCTATAACGATGACTTTGGTTCCGATCTTAATAGTTTGTCCCACAAGTTTGATGTCCAAGCTTGATAACTACATAAACCAAAGAAACCATAATGTGGAGCAACCACGAATACATGCGCACGACACAAGGAAAACAAAAACAGAGAGGAATTCAAATACGATGAATGCATTTTCTCCTCAGAAACATAGAAGACTTCAAATCTGTCATCAAATACAATGATTGAATCATAGATAAACATAAAGGGAAGAAGAGAAACAAAAAACACCTGTTCTTCGCTCCAACACGAAAAGGATTTGAATCACGTACAAGAAAATGCAACTGGTGGAAGTCAAAAAGCAGGGATGCCGAAAATGATTAATCAGTCAAAGGTTTTCGAATAAAGTTAAACGAAAATCGAGAATAAGCTGTTGGAGGAATTAAAGTTTGGGCTTTGGCCCATTAAGGAAGGTTGCAAAACTTAGTTTAGCAACATACTTTGAGCTTAATTATGATTAGTTTCCGATAATGAAAATCAAAAACTAATAGGTCCTTAATTATCTACGTACCGAGTAGTTAATTTTAGGTTTTGGAATCACTCAATTACGATACAGGGTGAATGAGAAATTAATGCTCAAAGTAGATGGAAAACATGGTTAATGGCTGATGTGTCCTATTCTTAGGAGGTCACATCACCCTTATGGAGGAATACCACATTGGATATTTGAACATGTTTAGCCACCTTATAAATGGTTAGAATGGACACTTTAGATGTGCCCTTGGGGCATGAGAAGTTTTTGACCGGAAGGAAGACCTAGAAAGTGCCACACGAGCGCACACGCGCACGCGCTGCTGCCCCTCGCGCATCTGGCTCGGGTCGGGCTCGTAGCTCATGTGCACGTGTGCTCGTGTGCCGGGCCGGTTCCTATCTTTTTGGAGGAAATTTGTTTGGGCTTTTGGATTAATTATTTTTTGTAAATAGTTAAAAGGCTTCGGGCCTAGCTGCGCAGCGGCCCAAGTGCTCTCCTATGTGCGCGGTCGTGCGTGGTCTGGTCCAGTAACGGATAAACGCGTTCTAAACGCGTTTCAGTTTAAACAAGCGTTTGGTTGTTTGGTTATGATTTAAATCGAACAGTTATTTTTTAAATGGTCTCCTCCGGTGTGCGATAAGATCAAACGGTTTTGATCTAATGGTGATGGAAAGGCAGCTTTGATCAATGGCTGAAATTCAAACTGTCCTAACCGTCCAACCGCTTTTGGTTTTCATCCGACGCTCCAAGATGAATCGTGTGGTTCTGGTTTCCATCTGACGCTAACATTTGAACGTTCAAACTGTCCAATAGATGACACGTCAGTTTTCATCCGACAGCTCTGGTTCATCTACGGTTTTGATCCGACGGTCACAGATCCATCATAACCGATTCTCCAACTGACTCCCCTATATAAACAGGGGCAGGGTGTGCGATTTAGACATACTCGCTCTCGGCATTCGTCGCATACTACATTCGTAGCATTATACTTTCTACATCACGTCCAAGAGAAGTCAGGACACTCGGAGGTTCGCAGTAGTTCAAGTTCAGCAGTGCCGCTCAACTGAACAGGTACCCGTTGTATCCTGGGAGACTGTTGCTAACGCCGGTTAGGCACAGTATATCGGAGCAATACGTCTTAAGGACAGAGTCCTCGACTCACCCCGGGTTTGGTTTATTTTACTGTTTCCATACGCACACACCGAACGACTGCGTCTTAGTACAGGATTGATTGTCTCCAATAATCTTAAGACGTATTTGATTCAATTATTTTCTGTACTGTTTTTTTTACGCAAAGCAGTGTTATACTGATTTGCAGTCTGCTTCTACCCATTTCTTATATTCGACTCTTTTCTGATCTGTACGTTTTGATCGAACTGAACAGGAATGGAAAACGAACGCTCGAACTCTGTTCAAGGCTTTTACAGTGCACACTCCGTGTCTGCACCTGACGGGGCTAATAACGTTGTTGCCGCTGCACCGTTCAACACGGTTCCTTTGGCACCAAGCGGAGGGCCTCAGATGAATCTAGCTGCCACAGCTGCACACGTGGAAAAGCCAGAAAAGTTTTCTGGCAGTTTCTTCAAGAGGTGGCAGCAAAAGATGCTGTTCTATCTCACAGCGCTGGGATTTGCCAAGATGCTGAGCGAGGATCCACCAGTGGTAGAACCTGTGGAGGATCAACATCAAGACATGCAGAATGCCTTGGGTGCTGAAGCATGGGCGTATACTAATTTTTGTTGTTTGAATTTGATTCTGATTTGCCTGGATAATACTATCTATGGCGTGTTTTGTACTTATAAAACTGCAAAAGCGTTGTGGCCAGCTTTAGATAAAAAGTATCGTACCGAAGATGCTGGCACGAAAAAGTTGATAGTTGGTAGATTTCTCGACTATAAAATGCTAGATTCCAAAACTGTCATTTCGCAGGTTGAGGAAATACAGATGTTGGTATCTGAAATGGAAGAGGAGGGCATGACGCTCAATGAATCTTTCCAAGTTGCGGCTGTGATTGAGAAGCTACCTCCTTCGTAGAGGGAATTTAAGAGCTATCTCAAGCACAAACGAAAGGAAATGAAAATGGAAGATTTGATTGTCCGGCTTTGGATAGAGGAGGACAATCATCGTGCCGAGAGAAAGCCAACCACTCCGTCTGGTCAAGCCAAGGCTCATGTTGCTGAGGCGAAGAACAAAAATAAGAATAACACTTTGGGCGTGAACGTCAAGGGCAAGAAGATTGCAAAGAAGTTCATTGGTAAGTGTTATAACTATGGAAACTGGGGCACCGCAGTAGTGACTGTCGTAAGCCCAAAAAGAATCAAAATCAAACCAAAGCAAAGGCAAATCTGGTCGGCGCAATGGAAGCTCTGAATCTCTGGGCAGTGGTGACTGAATGCAACACAGTGGGGAATCCGCATGAGTAGTGGGTGGACACAGGGGCCACTCGACATGTATGTGCCAATAGGGCAATGTTCAATGACTATGTGTACCGCCCCGCACCCGGCCCCGTCCGGATACGGTGCACCCGCCGTACTTCACTGAGGAGAGTACAAGGCGTCATGCATAACATGTGAACATCCATAACATAAGTCGTGGGTTCCCATGTTATCATTCAACATGGTAGTAAAATTTAGGCAGAATTAAAACTTTTCAAATCAAACATGCATCACTAATTTACTGAGTTCCCAAAAGTAGTAGCACCTCAAATCATAACATAACCGACAATCCAGAGAGTTTAAACATAGTCATAATACAAATCGTCTTGGCAGCACAAAAGTCCTTAGCTTAACTCTCTTCATACTCCTCGCCTACGGATAAGGTACTCTTGGCTCGTCATCGATCCATTCTATCTTGGCATTCTCCGGCTCTGGGGAAAAATAAAGTGTGAGTGATAAAAATCACCCAGCAATAATACAATAAACTAGCATGAAATACATAAAGAATCATAACATGAATGTATTACCCCAAAAACCTCAAATAATCATAATTCATACCTGCTCTTGGATCATGTACTTACTTGACGTTCGGCTTAGGCACGTTTTAGAGAATGCTATACCAACAATAACTTATAACCATTAGTTGTGACACGCAACATGTGTTCATGATTGTGAATTATGCAAGATGCAATGCATGATGTCATGTCGTGTCATGTCATGTCAAAACATCATTTTGGTCCCATTAAGTAACATGTCGTAAAAACAGAGTGTCAGATCAATTAACCCCGGATCTGAGCGGGTCCAGAACAGATATCAGACCAATTAACCCCGGCCTGAACGGGTCCAGAACAAATATCAGATCAATTAACCCCGGATCTGAGCGGGTCCAGAACAGATATCAGATCAATTAACCCCGATCTGAGCGGGTCCAGAACAGATATCAGATCAATTAACGCCGGATCTGAGCGGGTCCAGAACATATCATATCATCAGACCAGTTAACCCCGGGTCTGGAGTCAGGTTAGTCGCATGCTTGGCCGGCAAAGGAATCATGAAGCTTGCTTTAAAAAACATGGGACCGTAAAAAAACTTTTCATGCATAACGAAAAGATAGTCGCTCGTAAAACTTGCTTGCATCATAAAATCCATGAAAGTCAGTTTCGTGATCATGCATGATACATGCCGTGATATAAAATGCAAGCCATGACATGAATAATTGTATGCATTCCTTATAACATATCAACATACATGAATTTGGAAGCTAAGTACTTCCAAGACTTTTGCTTCACATTCATAGGGCGGTTGAGCTAACCAATTAGGTCTATTTCCATAATTCTTTTGTCGCAAATACGCTTGGTGGAATCTTAGATACGTGTCATAAAATTGCAGATTATTTCAATAACCGTAAAGGGACTTATTTACTTACTTTCCGAACTGGGTCAGGTGTTGTAACTGAACTGACAGATTTTACTAAAAATTCAATTGCGGTGAATCCGTAATTTGTTTTCCAGAAATTCCAACTTTCCCAAGTCATCAATATATGGTACTAGTATCCTACCGAAATTTAGCCCATTTGCATGTCTCTAAGTCCCTTTTCTGAGGCTAGAAAGTCGTTACTAATTTCAGCTTGGCTCCAGTAATTTTTGTTGAGCAGTTTCACCAAATAATTCATTAAACATAATCAATAACTTATTTTATCAAGATTCCAGTTGGCGTGTCTACTAAACTCATAGGATTATTACCATGCCAAAAATCAGCTTTATTGGTCATCTACAAGGTCCCTTTTTAAGTCAGTGAAAAGAGGTCACCATTCTGCTCAGTTCCCGTTTTTCAGGTCTGACCAGTCTTACTAAATATTTTATTACAAATTAACCATAGCTCATTTTACCAAAATTCCAGCTGGCGTCTCCACTACACTCATAGGGCTAGGTTTGTGCCAAAAATCAGATCTATGGAAGGTTCACAAGGTCCTCTTTTAATACATTGAAGTCAATGGTCAATTCTGCCCAGCTCCAGAATTTGTTACTGGAGTAGTTTTACCGCGTAATTTCTTAAAAATAATCCTTAGCTTATTTTGACAAAATTCCACCTCTCACTTGTGCTACATTCATAAGGCTAACTGTGTACCAAAACTTAGCTTCATTGAAGGTCTGTAAGGTCAATTATTAAACCATCTAATATGTCACTCTATTCTGTCCAGTTCCAGAATTCCCAGCCTGAGCAGTTTCACCAAATCATTTATTAAAAATAATCCATGACCTGTTTTACCACAATTCCAACTCTCACATTTGCTAAACACATAGGAATAACATTTACCGAAAACCAATTTGATAGCATGTTAGTAAGGTTCAGTTTAGGGTCACACATCTCACTGTCCAATTTTGTCCAGCTCCAGTGGTTTGACATTTTACCCTCTTTTCATGTCAAGTGACCACTAATTATCTTGTGCTTATGAAATAACTTATTAGTCATCACATACACCTTTTTCCTTTGAATGTCCAGATTTCATTCCTCATTTTGAGTTCTCTTTGCACCATGTCAAAACAGTGGGTAGTTTGTTCACAACCACTAGCATGCTTGTTTACGAAGATGTTCTTTCTTGGATTCAATTCTCCTTCATCTTCAACCTTTAGGCCGAAATTTAGGTGATATCAAGAACATATTCACAACACTTATTTAAGCATGAAACACATTCAAGTACCATGTTATTCCAATCTTACCCAAACAACCTCGTAAAATTCACATTTAGCACATGCATGCTTTCTTAGGTCTTCACAAGTTTCATCCAAGAGTTATTCTAGCCTAGACTTACTTAGGTGGACCTTAATTCATCTTAAGACAGCCCCATTTCACTTTGCATGTAAGAAAAGATTGCATCTTTGAAGGAATTAGTCACATGCAAGATAATGTTCTTAAGAAATCACTAAGGTACAAACTTGAACTTAGTGTTTCCTTCTAAAGTTCACATCTTAGGAACATCTAGCCATTCAAGTCACTAATTCTTCAAATAAATCATGAGAGTCTAGTGTATACTTGCCTCTTCAAGCTAAAGCTCTTGCCTTTGCTTGGTTATGGAGTGAGTTGAGTTGAAATCCTTCTCCTCCTTCTTTGTGCATACGGTTTTAAGAGAGAATGAAGGAAAAGATTAGTCTTTATTCAAATAGAGGAAATAGGATTCATTTGAGGCTAAAGCATCTTACCAAAATGAGTTTGGAGTGGAGATTCAAGCACCACAAGATGTCACCACCTAAGAAAGTTGATGGTTTTCACCTATTTGAACCATGGAGGCCACGGTTTTGAGGTGGAGAACAAGAGTTCATGTGAGCTTCACCAACATGCATGAAGAAATTACTTAATGGACTTAAAAGAGAACTTACCTAATCACGTCTTAGCTTGAAGATGGAGCTTGGGTGAGGGCTTCTAGCCTTCAAGGGTGGAGGCCGAAAGTTGAGGAGTGTGGAGGGAGAGATTTTGCTAAGTGTTGGCTAGTCTTGAGAGGATTTCCAAGATGGTTAGAAATGAGCTTGTAGGAATAATTAAAATAGCACATGTTGGGGGAATGGGGAGGGGAACCTACGCATGGGTCAAAAAAGAAAAGGGAAGGGAAACATCATGCATGGAGGAGTGGTCTTGACCACTTTTTGTCTCTCATGTGTGCATGCTTGTAGTATTTTATTAGGCTTGTCTCTTGCATGCTTCATTTGATTCTATTTGTTTAATCCAATTGTTTAGGTAATTATTTTAGGTAAAAACAAAATGATGAGAGGTCTAGAACCTTGGGTATGGCCGAAAATTGGGGCCTTTGGGGTGTTTTGGTTATTTCATAATTAACATGTCCCACATTTATATAATTTATGCTACTATCTAGTTTATCTAATATGATTTTAATCTTTCTTTGTGAGGATCAATTATGTTTGTATTCTTACAAGAACGAGTTTACTTCAAGGGTGATCAATGGCCTTTGGCCGAATTCACAAGGTGTGTCACACACCTTGTGACGTTCGCTTGTATAACTATTTAGTGTCTGTCCTAAATGAACTTAAAGAATTTAAATAAAGAAGCGCTAATTTGACTTAAGTAATATGCACGTGAAGGGATCATCGCTTTTATTTCGTCACTTAATCATAGTTTCAAGTACATGGTCGTTGGGGTACAACATCCTCCCCCCCTATTATAAGTTTCGTCCTCGAAACTTCCGAACTAGTCAAAAAGATGCGGATACCTACTCCTCATATCTTCCTCAGTTTCCCATGTTGCTTCTGCCTCCGAATGATGCCTCCATTGTACCTTTACCATGAGTATGGATCTCTTTCTTAAGGCCTTCTCCTTTCGATCAACGATCTTTATAGGCTCTTCCTCATAAGATACATCCCCATCAACTTTCAACTGTTGATCTTCAAGGATGTGGCTGGGGTCATATACATATCGGCGAAGTTGGGAAACATGGAATACATCATGTAACTGGGAGAGAGATGGTGGCAACGCCAAGCGGTACGCAACTTCGCCCACTCTCTCAAGTATCTCATAAGGTCCAACGAATCTTGGGCTTAGCTTTGCTTTGATGCCAAATCTTTTAACACCCTTAGTCGGAGAAACCTTTAGAAAAACTTTCTCTCCTTCTTGGAACTCCAAAGGTCTCCTTCTTTCGTCTGCCCATATCTTCGTTCTATCTTGTGCCGCTCTTAGCCTTTGCTGGACAAGCTTCACCTTTTCTCGTGTTTGCTCAACAATGTCGGGTCCCGCATAGATCTTATCTCCAATCTCATCCCAATAGAGTGGGGATCGACATTTTCGTCCATACAACGCTTCATATGGTGCCATCCCGATAGACCTGTGGAAGCTATTATTATAAGAGAACTCAACGAGCTTAAGGCTTCTATCCCAGCTTCCTCCAAAATCAAGGATGCAAGCGCGGAGCATATCCTCAAGGGTTTGGATTGTTCTTTCCGATTGTCCATCTGTTTGAGGATGAAATGCGGAACTCATTCTAATCTCTGTGCCCATGGCCTTTTGAAAGGCTGTCCAAAACCTCGAAGTGAAACAGGGATCGCGGTCGCATACGATACTTATGGGAACCCCATGCAAGCAAACGATATGGTCAATGTACATAGAGGCTAACTTCTCCATAGATACCTTAATCGTCATAGCCAAAAAGTGTGCGGACTTAGTCAACCGATCCACAATGACCCATGTAGCATCATTTCCATACTTAGTCTTGGGTAAGTCGGTTACAAAGTCCATGGTGATGTGATCCCATTTCCATTCCGACACCTCTAAGGGTTGCAATAATCCAGCGGGTCTTTGGTGCTCGGCTTTTACTCTTTGACAAATTAGACATCGCCCGACAAATTCCGCTATTTGATTCTTCATACCGGGCCACCAAAATTTTTGCTTGAGATCTTGGTACATCTTATTTGCTCCAGGGTGTATAGACAATCGAGAATTATGAGCTTCCATCAGAACTTCATCCTTAAGTTCTTTGCTTTCGGGGACACACAATCGTCCTCGATACCACAAACTGCCATCGCTGCGAACTTCAAAGTCGTCTCGTGGCTTGTCTTTCATCCTTTCTTTGATTTTCCTCAACGCTTCATCATTCCCTTGAGCCTCTTTGATCTTATCAATCAATGAAGGAACAAGAACTAGCTTGGCGAGAACCTCATCGACTGAGTCAACTTCCTCTAAACCGAACTCTTCCATGTCTCGCTGGAGAGGTGGTTGCCGTGGGTGACTTGCTTTCCGACTTAATGCATCAGCAACCTTGTTAGCTTTTCCCGGATGATACTGAATGGAAAGGTCGTAATCTTTTATTAACTCCAGCCATCTGCGCTGCCGCATATTAAGCTCCTTCTGGGTAAAGAGGTACTTTAGGCTCTTGTGATCCGTATAAATTTCACACCGTTCGCCATACAAGTAATGCCTCCATATCTTTAATGCAAAAACCACTGCAGCAAGTTCAAGATCGTGGACGGGATAGTTTTGCTCAAATGGCTTCAACTGTCGGGATGCATAAGCTATCACTTTGTCATTCTGCATAAGAACGCATCCGAGACCATTCTTCGAAGCATCACTATATACTACATACTTCTCACCAGGAGTGGGTTGAGCTAGGATAGGTGCGGACGTCAACTTTGCTTTTAGCTCCGAGAAACTCCTTTCACAGTCGGCACCCCACTCGAACTTGGTTTTCTTTTGGGTCAATCTGGTGAGAGGAACAGCTATCCTCGAGAATCCTTCAACAAACTTTCTGTAATATCCGGCCAGTCCGAGAAAACTTCTTACTTCAGTAACATTCGTTGGCCTGGGCCATTCTGTGATAGCTTCAATCTTCTTGGGATCTACTGAAATCCCATCTTCTGAAATCACATGACCAAGGAAAGATACACTTCGCAGCCAAAACTCGCATTTACTGAACTTGGCATATGACTGTCTTGCTCTTAGAATGTTTAAGACCGTCCTCAAGTGGGCTGCGTGGGTCTCTTCGTCAGGTGAATATATCAAGATATCATCTATGAAGACCACCACGAATTTATCCAACTGTTCTTGGAAGATTCGATTCATGAGATCCATAAAGGCGGCAGGGGCATTGGTCAAACCAAAAGGCATGACTAGGAACTCATAGTGTCCATATCGGGTCCTGAAAGCAGTCTTAGGGACATCTTTCGCCTTTATCTTTAACTGGAAGTACCCAGATCGTAGGTCTATCTTACTAAAAATTCGAGATCCCTGCATTAAGATACTTTAGATAGGGTTTTGGAAAGGATTTAAATCTTATTCAAGTAAAACTTATGATTTACTTACCCTGAGCTGGTCGAATAAGTCGTCAATCCGGGGCAACGGGTACTTGTTCTTTATGGTAATTTTGTTGAGCTCCCGGTAATCGATGCATAAGCGCATACTTTCATCTTTCTTTTTCACGAATAGCACCGGAGCACCCCATGGTTAAACACTGGGGCGAATAAGTTTCTTCTCTAACAGTTCGTGTAACTGTTCCTTTAATTCCTTTAGTTCAGCAGGTGCCATGCGATAAGGGGCTTTCGATATGGGTTCCACTCCTGGAACAAGGTTGATTTCGAAAGCGATCTCCCTATCAGGAGGTAGTCCAGGCAAATCATCGGGAAATACATCAGGGTACTCTTTAACAATTGGAACTTGTGCAAGGGTAGGGCCTTCTTGCTCAGCACTTAGAACATAAACCAAGAATCCTTCATGACCCTTCCTTAATGCTTGGCTGGCACGAGTTGCGTTAACAAAGACTTTCTTATATGGTTTCTTTAATTTGGTTCCTCCTTGGAACGACATCTCTTCTCGAGCTGGGTCCTTAATGATGACCTGCCTGCTTCGGCAGTCAATGTGAGCATGATTCTTTGAGAGCCAATCCATTCCAAGTATGACATCAAAATCACTCATAGGTATGGGAATCAAATTGGCCTCAAACGTCTGGTCATTAACCTCGAGCGCACAATTTCTGAATATGTGAGGGGAAACAAGCACCTGATCGCCAGCTGCTTGTACTCTATAAGGTGAATCTAATCGGACTGGATCATGATCGATATTCTTAGCAAACTTCCGGGAGATAAATGAGTGGCTAGCGCCACTGTCGAACAACACATTTGCAGGTATGCTACACACTAATATAGTTCCTGAACCATGCACATTTTACTAAGCAATGTGATAGACATGCATAAGGGAAATGTATTGAAGGCATAAAACTTTAAATCTTACCAGTCACTACATCAGCAGTCTCCTCGACTTCCGCATCCGTCATAGCGTGCACTCTTGCATTTGTACGGGGCCGCTGGTTCCTTTGTTGTTGCTGCGGCTGCGCTCCTTTTTCTGGACAATCTTTAATCATGTGGCCATCTTTGCCGCATCCAAAGCATTTTCCTGTTTTCCACCTGCACTCACCCACATGCCTCTTATGGCAGTGAGAGCAAACCGATATTGCTGGCTGTTGAGAGGAAGTCTGATTCTTCTGCTGATTATTTTGGTTTTGCTTGCGGTGTTGATTCTGTCCTTGACGAACTGATCCTCTGAAATTCTTCTTTGCCACTTTCTTATATTTCTCATTACCGGTCCCTTGTCTTTCTCGTTTCTGGCCCACGTCATCTCTTCGGACAATATCCCTCTCTATGCGGTAGCATGCATCTAGAGTCGCTCCAAAATTGGTAGGATTTGCATTTACCAACCACGTCCTAATCCTCGGATTCAGGCCTCTTTCAAACTTTAACATTTTTGTCTCTTCGTCATTCATCGTAACGGGCTGGAACCTCCCAAGTGCAATGAACTTGTTGGCGTACTCCGCTACTATCATGCTCGGCTCTTGTTTCAAAGATTCAAATTCATGTCTCTTTTGTAATTTGACAGATGGGGGAATATAGAACTTATGGAATTCTTGTAGAAATCTCTCCCAGGAAATCGGCCTAGGCAAAGGCTGCAGATTTGTCTTCCACCATTGATTGGCCTCACTGATCAGGAAAGGTCGGATGGCCTGAGCTTTCATCTCCTCTGGGGCTTGAATTAGCTCAAAACAGTTTTCAACCTCATCTAGCCATTTTTCTGCGATATCGGGGTCTGGCCTTCCTTCAAACGGGGGTACGTTAGCCCTCTTGAGCTTCTCAAAATAGTATTGGGCGTCCCTTACTGGCTGATGTGGAGCATTCTGATGAATTAAGCCTTGCCCTATCTGAGTAACAACTTGGCAAAAAGCCTGAAAAGCATTCATGTCTGGAATGACCGGAGGAACAGGTGCCTGTGGAGCTGGTGGTGGCGGCGGGACCTCTGCTGGTGGCGGTGGAATGGGCTCCTGAGCAGCTGGTTGTGCTCTCGGAGGTCTGTCACGGGGTCTCACCATCTGCACTTATTGGTTTAGCATCTATTTAGAATATCGGAATTAAAATCAATCGAATTTGACTAAGGACCAAAATCGAAAACTCTTAAGTAAGGAAGATAAAAAGGGCACGTCTTATGTCATAGACTTAGCTTTCATAGTTTAGGATTAGTTATTAAATTACATCCTAAACCCGGTCTAAGTGGTCCTAGTCTAAGGTCATCACTCATCTAAGATCATGACTTAGGTCTAAGATCAAACTTAGATTGCTAAGATCATAACTTAGTCCTACGTTCTGCCCGAAATCTAGAGCCTGAGCTCTGATACCACCTGTAGCGCCCCGCACCCGGCCCCGTCCGGATACGGTGCACCCGCCGTACTTCACTGAGGAGAGTACAAGGCGTCATGCATAACATGTGAACATCCATAACATAAGTCGTGGGTTCCCATGTTATCATTCAACATGGTAGTAAAATTTAGGCAGAATTAAAACTTTTCAAATCAAACATGCATCACTAATTTACTGAGTTCCCAAAAGTAGTAGCACCCCAAATCATAACATAACCGACAATCCAGAGAGTTTAAACATAGTCATAATACAAATCGTCTTGGCAGCACAAAAGTCCTTAGCTTAACTCTCTTCATACTCCTCGCCTACGGATAAGGTACTCTTAGCTCGTCCTCGATCCATTCTATCTTGGCATTCTCCGGCTCTGGGGAAAAATAAAGTGTGAGTGATAAAAATCACCCAGCAAGAATACAATAAACTAGCATGAAATACGTAAATAATCATAACATGAATGTATTACCCCAAAAACCTCAAATAATCATAATTCATACCTGCTCTTGGATCATGTACTTACTTAACGTTCGACTTAGGCACGTTTTAGGGAATGCTATACCAACAATAACTTATAACCATTAGTTGTGACACGCAACATGTGTTCATGATTGTGAATTATGCAAGATGCAATGCATGATGTCATGTCGTGTCATGTCATGTCAAAACATCATTTTGGTCCCATTAAGTAACATGTCGTAAAAACAGAGTGTCAGATCAATTAACCCCGGATCTGAGCGGGTCCAGAACAGATATCAGACCAATTAACCCCGGGCCTGAACGGGTCCAGAACAGATATCAGATCAATTAACCCCGGATCTGAGCGGGTCCAGAACAGATATCAGATCAATTAACCCCGGATCTGAGCGGGTCCAGAACAGATATCAGATCAATTAACCCCGGATCTGAGCGGGTCCAGAACATATCATATCATCAGACCAATTAACCCCGGGTCTGGAGTCGGGTTAGTCGCGTGCTTGGCCGGCAAAGGAATCATGAAGCTTGCTTTAAAAACATGGGACCGTAAAAAAACTTTTCATGCATAACGAAAAGATAGTCGCTCGTAAAACTTGCTTGCATCATAAAATCCATGAAAATCAGTTTCGTGATCATGCATGATACATGCCGTGATATAAAATGCAAGCATGACATGAATAATTGTATGCATTCCTTATAACATATCAACATACATGAATTTGGAAGCTAAGTACTTCCAAGACTTTTGCTTCACATTCATAGGGCGGTTGAGCTAACCAATTAGGTCTATATCCATAATTCTTTTGTCGCAAATACGCTTGGTGGAATCTTAGATACATGTCATAAAATTTCAGATTATTTCAATAACCGTAAAGGGACTTATTTACTTACTTTCCGAACTGGGTCAGGTGCTGTAACTGAACTGACAGATTTTACTAAAAATTCAATTGCGGTGAATCCGTAATTCGTTTTCCAGAAATTCCAACTTTCCCAAGTCATCAATATATGGTACTAATATCCTACCGAAATTTAGCTCATTTGCATGTCTCTAAGTCCCTTTTCTGAGGCTAGAAAGTCGTTACTAATTTCAGGTTGGCTCCAGTAATTTTTGTTGAGCAGTTTCACCAAATAATTCATTAAACATAATCAATAACTTATTTTATCAAGATTCCAGTTGGCGTATCTACTACACTCATAGGATTATTACCATGCCAAAAATCAGCTTTATTGGTCATCTAAAAGGTCCCTTTTTAAGTCAGTGAAAAGAGGTCACCATTCTGCTCAGTTCCCGTTTTTCAGGTCTGACCAGTCTTACTAAATATTTTATTAAACATTAATCATAGCTCATTTTACCAAAATTCCAGCTGGCGTCTCCACTACACTCATGGGGCTAGGTTTGTGCCAAAAATCAGATCTATTGAAGGTTCACAAGGTCCTCTTTTAATACATTGAAGTCAATGGTCAATTCTGCCCAGCTCCAGAATTTGTTACTGGAGTAGTTTTACCGCGTAATTGCTTAAAAATAATCCTTAGCTTATTTTGACGAAATTCCACCTCTCACTTGTGCTACATTCATAAGTAGCTTCATTGAAGGTCTGTAAGGTCAGTTATTAAACCATCTAAAACGTCACTCTATTCTGTCCAGTTCCAGAATTCCCAGCCTGAGCAGTTTCACCAAATCATTTATTAAAAATAATCCATGACCTATTTTACCACAATTCCAACTCTCACATTTGCTAAACACATAGGACTAACATCATACCGAAAACCAATTTGATAGCATGTTAGTAAGGTTCAGTTTAGGGTCACACATCTCACTGTCCAATTTTGTCCAGCTCCAGTGGTTTGACATTTTACCCTCTTTTCATGTCAAGTGACCACTAATTATCTTGTGCTTATGAAATAACTTATTAGTCATCACATACACCTTTTTCCTTTGAATGTCCAGATTTCATTCCTCATTTTGAGTCCTCTTTGCACCATGTCAAAACAGTGGGTAGTTTGTTCACAACCACTAGCATGCTTGTTTACGAAGATGTTCTTTCTTGGATTCAATTCTCCTTCATCTTGATCCTTTAGGCCGAAATTTAGGTGATATCAAGAACATATTCACAACACTTATTTAAGCATGAAACACATTCAAGTACCATGTTATTCCAATCTTACCCAAACAACCTCGTAAAATTCACATTTAGCACATGCATGCTTTCTTAGGTCTTCACAAGTTTCATCCAAGAGTTATTCTAGCCTAGACTTACTTAGGTGGACCTTAATTCATCTTAAGACAGCCCCATTTCACTTTGCATGTAAGAAAAGATTGCATCTTTGAAGGAATTAGTCACATGCAAGATAATGTTCTTAAGAAATCCTTAAGGTACAAACTTGAACTTAGTGTTTCCTTCTAAAGTTCACATCTTAGGAACATCTAGCCATTCAAGTCACTAATTCTTCAAATAAATCATGAGAGTCTAGTGTATACTTGCCTCTTCAAGCTAAAGCTCTTGCCTTTGCTTGGTTATGGAGTGAGTTGAGTTGAAATCCTTCTCCTCCTTCCTTGTGCATACGGTTTTAAGAGAGAATGAAAGGAAAAGATTAGTCTTTATTCAAATAGAGGAAATAGGATTCATTTGAGGCTAAAGCATCTTACCAAAATGAGTTTGGAGTGGAGATTCAAGCACCACAAGATGTCACCACCTAAGAAAGTTGATGGTTTTCACCTATTTGAACCATGGAGGCCACGGTTTTGAGGTGGAGAACAAGAGTTCATGTGAGCTTCACCAAAATGCATGAAGAAATTACTTAATGGACTTAAAAGAGAACTTACCTAATCACGTCTTAGCTTGAAGATGGAGCTTGGGTGAGGGCTTCTAGCCTTCAAGGGTGGAGGCCGAAAGTTGAGGAGTGTGGAGGGAGAGATTTTGCTAAGTGTTGGCTAGTCTTGAGAGGATTTCCAAGATGGTTAGAAATGAGCTTGTAGGAATAATTAAAATAGCACATGTTGGGGGAATAGGGAGGGGAACCTACGCATGGGTCAAAAAAGAAAAGGGAAGGGAAACATCATGCATGGAGGAGTGGTCTTGACCACTTTTTGTCTCTCATGTGTGCATGCTTGTAGTATTTTATTAGGCTTGTCTCTTGCATGCTTCATTTGATTCTATTTGTTTAATCCAATTGTTTAGGTAATTATTTTAGGTAAAAACAAAATGATGAGAGGTCTAGAACCTTGGGTATGGCCGAAAATTGGGGCCTTTGGGGTGTTTTGGTTATTTCATAATTAACATGTCCCACATTTATATAATTTATGCTACTATCTAGTTTATCTAATATGATTTTAATCTTGCTTTGTGAGGATCAATTATGTTTGTATTCTTACAAGAACGAGTTTACTTCAAGGGTGATCAATGGCCTTTGGCCGAATTCACAAGGTGTGTCACACACCTTGTGACGTTCGCTTGTATAACTATTTAGTGTCTGTCCTAAATGAACTTAAAGAATTTAAATAAAGAAGCGCTAATTTGACTTAAGTAATATGCACATGAAGGGATCATCGCTTTTATTTCGTCACTTAATCATAGTTTCAAGTACATGGTCGTTGGGGTACAACACTATGTACCCGCGACAAACAATGAACAACTCTTCATGGAAAACTCCGACAGCTCGAAGATTGAAGGATCGGCAAGGTGGTTCTGAAACTGACCTCGGGACGGGAGCTAACCCTGAAGAATGTGTTGCATGTTCCTGACATCTGGAAGAACTTGGTATCTGGCGCTCTACTAGTCAGTCATGGGTTCAAACTAGTTTTTGAGGCAAACAAATTTACACTTTCTAAGAATGGCTTGTATTTGGGAAAGGGGTACCTTACTGATAACATGTTTAAGTTAAATGTTATGACGATTGTACCCAAGAAAGTTGCGCCCACTGAGGCTAATAAAATTGTTTCCTCTTCTGCTTACATGCTTGAGTCTTCTTGTTTATAGCATTTTCGTTTGGGACATGTTAATTACAAGTCAATACAACGAATGATTAACCTTGACTTATTACCCAAACTGGACTTTAATAATAAAGAACAATGCCAAATATGTGTTGAAGCAAAATTGACAAAAGCGACATTTCCTTCAACAGAACGAAACACTACCCCTTGGATTTAATCCATACAGATTTGTGTGATTTAAAGTTTGTGCAAACAAGAGGAGGTCAAAAGTACTTTGTAACTTTTATCAATGATTGCACTAGATGCTGTTATGTTTATTTGCTAAGTAGCAAAGATGAGGCCACTGATGCTTTTAAAGATTATAAGAATGAAGTTGAGAATCAACTTAGTAAAAGAATTTAAACAATTTGAAGTGATAGAGGCGGAGAATATGACGCATCGTTTAATGAATTCTGTTCAGATCATGACATTGTTCATCAAACGACTGCACCATATTCACCTCAATCTAATGGTATTGTAGAACGAAAAAACCATACTCTAAAAGAGATGATGAATGCTATGTTGATAAGTTCGGGTTTGCCTCAGAACTTGTGGGGGAAGCAATTGTTACACCCAGAAATTTTAGAACTAGCCGTTATGCGTTAGTTAAAAAAACAACTTGGTAGCTGTAAGGTGTAACGACCATTGCGAAATTAAATTAACGGTAGCGTATCGATCATGTCAAAGTAATGTTACGATTATATGAAGTCGTTATATATGTATAGGGCAAGAGAAGAAAAAAAAATATGAATAATAATAAAATAAGAAATAATGAGAAGACACTGAAATAAAAAAAAGAAAAGAAATAAAAGAAATAAATAAAAAAATGATGATGAATAAATAAATTAAAAATGGAATAATCATAATAAGTAAAAAAAGAAGTTGAATTTAAACTAAAAGGATAAGGCTAGAAAAAAAATAATAAAAAAAGGGTAGCGTGCGTTGAGGGAGATAACTCCCCCCAAAATTTCGCCCAAATCAACGATTAAAGGGGGCAGGGGAGGCGCAGGAATCAACAAACAAACAAAAAAAACAAAGATGCAAAGAATAGTAAAAGAAAAGGAGAGCACTGAAGGAGCAAACGTCAGTGGGAAAGGAGAGAGGGAGGAAAGAGAGGACCAAGCATTCTCATCCATTTGGGTTGTTATACAATTGCGTAGTGTCTACAATCGAGGTAGGTTCCCTTTTTTCCCTCCAGTTGGTACAAATTCAAGCATGCTTTGGTGATATATTATGTGTTTGTTGTTTTTAATTGTTGAAATCTATATCATGTTGTTTGATCTGTAAAAAGCATGAAGACTTGAATACTGTGATATGCGTGCAACTGCGTGTGTCTCTGCGTGCCTTGAGTTTTGGTTTTAGGGGAAAATTTGATAATCAAAATAGTAAAACTGCCTTGGGTTTTGATTTTAGGGAAAAATTTGGTAATCAAAATAGTAAAACTGGACTGGATTTGATTTTAGGGAAAAATTTGATAATCAAAATAGTAAAGGTTTTGATTTTAGGGAAAAATTTGATAATCAAAATAGTATAAGCTTTGGCGTTTTGAGTCTCTGCGCAGAAGTCTATGCGATGCGTGCTCTGCGTGTATCTGATTTGAAGTTAGGGATGAATTTGATATCAAAAGAATTTCTAGGATTTATTTTATTAATGTTATTTAATTGATTAAAAATAGCATTAAATATAGGGAAAATATAAGTAAATATCAGAAAATCATAAATAAATTCTAGAAATTATAAAATACTAAAATTAAATGATTTTCATCAAATTTCTGTGCAGCGGGCCGATTGTGCGCAGGTATGACTCATTTACTTAATATATATAAAATACAATAAAATAAAATAATCTACTGAGCCGACCGCGGGCCGGGCCGAATGGCCAACGGACCGGGCCCCAGTTGGCTGGCCCAATTAAACAGGAAAAAAATATATAATAAAAAAAATAATATAATTCTGAATTTCTGGAAATTCTATAAATGTTATTTAACTAATTTTAAATAGTAATAATTATAGGAAAAATGTAAATAGAATCGAAAAATTGTATATAAATTCCAGAAATTATAAATTGATGAAACTAGGTTATTTTCATTAAAATTCGGTAATTATGATAATTTATCTAATTTAGATAATTAGGAAATAAATAGAAATAAATAGGAGAAAAATAAGGAGAAATTTGGAAAAAGCCCGATGAATGTGTACGAAAAGTGGGAAAATGGAGTTGACTCCGAACAACGCTGAATCAGTACTCGATAATAAGTGAACCTAGAATTGAGTGTCGGATGATGGTGAGGATGGGCCAGGGGCCTCAGGCGTTTGTGTTTTTACATTCATGTCACGTGCATTGCATGATGGCGGGTCGTGATGTACGGGTCACGGACGCTCAGGATGGTGTACGATGGCGCGGCCACGCACACTCAGTATGGTGATTGTGGGGTGTACGACCTGCAACCACTCAGTAGGACCCGAGTTCATGCATTGCACGGTGGAGTTATCGGCATTCTGTGTGACATGACTTTGTTGCGTGTGACATGCATAGTAGGACATGCATCACAATGTTGCGCATTCTTTATCTGGAGTGAATTACTTTCCGCAGTCTTTCATATGCTTAGGTGACATCAGGTTTTATTTGTTATGTGTTATATCATTTTAGTATGCTAGTCTTGTACGAGTTGGAGGCAGGTGCCTACTGGGTGATTTCCCGTCACTCACCCCTACTTCCCCCCCCACCAGGTGAGAACGAAGAAGCATACGACTATATCTTTGCTGAGGACGGGGCTGACACATTAGTACAGGCAGACTGATGGTCGCACCTAGGATACGAAGAGACCATGCGGATGTCTATCGTTATTTTAGAGGTTGACACGGTGACTTTATTACCATCACTGATGTAGTATTTTATTGAGGATTTTCTTGTTCATGTAATTTGATGTTATGGTAGTTCGTTTCCGCAAAAAATTTCTACGTCTTTTCGAACAAGTCGGAAATTGTTTCGACGCCTTGTATTCTCCTCAGTGAGATACAATGGGTGCACTGTTCCCGATGATAGGGTTCGGGAGCGGGACACTACAGGTGGTATCAGAGACGAGGCTTCAGATCCGCCTTGAGAACGCAGGATTAACTAGATCACCTGGACGTAAGCTATGATCTCTTCCTAGAAATGACAAATATATCCCTAATAAATAAAGTAGACCTAAGTTATGATCGGGTTATGAGAGGTGTGTGCCATTGGTGAGCTTTCTCTATTTAATCATCGTTGAACCCCGAACCTTTGCATGGGCCTCATAAAGGCTCAAATACATCAATCACTCTCGTTCGAATTCTCGTCAAGATTCGCACAAGATCCAGAAAAATACCGTTGTATCGTGAATAATCACACAAAGGAGGCAACAGTGGTTACGGTAACGGCCACCAGAATCAGGGTGCCATTCTCCAAGCATTGGCTGACACCATAGTCACCACTTTGGTGCAATAGCGGCAGTAGCAGTTGAACCAGCGGCTTCCGCCGCTGCCACCACCAGATCTGAGGTTCTACTACATGGAAATACAGGATGTCCGGAATTCGATGTTTAGAAGGTCCTTTCATCAGGGAGGATATCAACTTCGTAGTAGAGACGATGTTAGTCAGTGATAGATGATCAGAGTTACGCAGCGGAAACATGGATTTTTTTAAGTCATGTAAGTTCAGAAGAGTGAACCTCAGTGGGTCCGAAGAAGATTAAGTATATCGCTGAGTAGCCCTGACCGACCAAGGTGACTGAAGTAAGAAGCCTTCTTGGGTTGGCCGGCTGCTATGGGAAATTTGTTGAAGGATTTTCTGCGATATCGGTGTCCTGAGCAGACGGAAGCAGAAGAAGGCGAGTTCGAGTGGACAGTTGATAGCGACAAATATATCAACAAAGCTTCAATGAGCCAAAAAAATGATCATAATATTAACACAAAAAAAAACTTAAACACAAGACCATAATACACAATGTTGCTAATTAATTATATATACATGCACTAATTAACACCACATACTTTATCGACCTATTTTTCCCATATCAACCACGTACTAGAACATTAACATACAAAATTCAGCATAATTACTACAAGGAAACATAACACAGTATATATATATAAAAAAAAAACTATCACATAACACAATGAACTATGGATATACAACAACATAATGCAACGAATTATATATATATTATTATTAAACATCATATGGAAAAAAAAAGAAGAAAAATTTATCAATGTTGTAACGTACTTAAAACATATATATATATATATATATATATATATATATATATATATATATATATATATATAATATGCACAAGACATACTAACTACTAAAATATGTGCACCCTTACAACAGTGAGACTCTACGAGCTGTAAGGAACCAACCAATTTATGAAACCATACAATGTTATCAATATACAAAACACAAACAACATAAGTGCGAAAGACAAATAATAAATGTTTGTATACACCAATACCTATGCTTACAAAGTGAAAAAAAAAGAATATGAAAATACGAAGTAATAGGTAAAAGCTCACAATATATATATATAATATAATGATACCGACATAGGCATAGCAGACCTACAAATAGATACACGAAGCAAAAAATAAATAAATAACTGCAAGATGCTAAGTAAATATGCATAAGTATACGCACAACAGTTTCAATGAGCCCACAACATAACTAATACAACAAAACAGTAATAAACATCATAGTCATAACGACAACAAACAACACAATTGCAAAGAATATAATAACAAATACCTTGTATACAAGACATGGATTACCAACATAGGCATATAATTACAAGTTTTAAAACAAATTAACAACGTACACGTTTGTAGTAAAGCATGCTAATTATGAATTAGGGACAACATAGTATTGCATGACAGCATAGTAATAGATTAAAGTGTAAATAATTTAATAACAGAAAAACAGTATAAAAAAAGAGAGATTTTTATTAATTATCTTACTTGAGCACCCGAATAAAATATATATCTACATTACAGTAAAATCCATGCATTTATGAAATTCCTTTCAAAATAATTTATATAACGATATTTATACAACAATAAGATAAACTAGTACGAAAAATATGTAGTACATATAACAAATATTATTAATGACTAACATAAGTACAAAGAGAGATCACAAATAAATAAATAAATCAATAAATAAAATGAATGCGCGCAACATATGTACCACTTAAAACTCAACTAATATACAATATAAATATAAGACATGTGACAGACTACAGATAACGATTGTAAATTCATTAGCTACAATTGGTACATAAGTCATACATGGGTATGACATAAGGATACACAACATACTATATGTATATATCTATACCAAACGTGTTTAACAACTTAACAATTAAAACGATAACACATGTTAAAACTCGCGTATGTTGATGTATAGTAGACGGAACCACGTTGAGCAATGCATTTCAACCGCAACCCGATGAGTAATCGAAGAGGACGATGCAGACTAATGAGGACATGCTGAGGGCTTGCACACTGGACTTCAGAAGAAACTGGGATGGTGTGATCAAGTTGAACAAGTTTGTTAAGTGCAACAGTTACCATAACGCCATCGGCATGACGTCATTTGAGGCGATCTATGGGCGTAAGGCAAATTCCCAGTCTAGTGGAACGAAGTTGGAGAGCGTACCGATACCAATACACAACGTATTAAGCAAACCATGAAGAAGATAAAGTTGATCCGAGGAAGGCTTAAGGTTTCCCAAGACAGAAGCAAGAGTTGAACAGGTTTGAAGAGGCGTCTTGTGGAGGTTGCTGTCAAGGACAAGGCTTACTAGGAGGTGTCACCTACGAAGGGTCTGGCACGTTTGGATCTGAAGGGTAAGATAGGGCCTCGCTATAATGGCCCTACGAGGTACTCAGAAGGATTGGTTCGTGAGCTTACCGCTTGGCATTACCTCCGACGCTAACTCAAGTACACAATGTATTCCATGTCTCTCAGTTAAGAAGGTATGTTTCTGATCCGAGTCATACATTGGACACCCAACCTTTGGGAATCAAAGCGGATGCGGCATATGAAGAGATCTCTGTTCGGAATATAGACCGCAAAGACTGAGAAGGAAAATCATTCCGTATGTCAAGGTGCAATAGAGAAATCACAAGGAAAATGAAGCAGCACGGGAGCTGAAAAATCAGATGCGGAGCGTTATCCCCAACTCTTCTAATAAAGTGCAACAAGTTTCGAGGATGAAACTTCTTGTAAGGTGTAGTGCCCCGCTCCTGAGCCCTAGCATTGAGAACAGTGCACCCGCCGTATCTCACTAAGGAGAATACAAAAAGTTGAATAAATCTCTTACATGTCAGAAATGACGTAGAAATTTTTCTCGCGGAAACGTAAATCATAACTTAAATTAAACTCCAATAATCGTCATTACATTACTGAATCAAAATTCTGATAATAAAAGTAATAGAGAAGTCTGTGAAAAAAAATCCTCAAAGTATAAGTAAACACAAACAGCTGCAAAGCCCCATCGTATCCTAGATGTAGCTATCAACCAGCCCACTCTACTATGTCCTTCCCGTCCTCAACGAAGATGCGCTCGTAGTCCTCATCCGGCTCACCTGGAAAGTAGGGGTGAGTGACAGAAATCACCCAGTAGATGCCCGCCTCAAACAAATACAAAACGTACATACCGAAATGATATATCCACATAGCACATAGATATGATATAACACATAGCACATAAATATAAGATAAAATCACATAGCACATAAATATAAGATAATATGCATAAGATAAAGTAAATGCGGTAATTAAAGCACTCCACATAAAAATGCGCAAGTACGTGATGCATGCTCAATCAACGTGTCACACGTAACAAAGAATCATGTCATGCAATATGCCCCTAGACCTATATGCAATGCATGATCCCGGAATTGACTGGATGCCTGTAGCCCGTACACTACAATCCACCCTTACGGATGCCCGTGGCCCGTACACCACGATCCACCCCAACCGATGCCCATGGCCCGTACACCATGATCCACCATAACTGAATACTCATGGTCTGTACACCATGGTTCACTTCACTCGAGCGTTTGAGACCCGTACATCTCAATCCACTCCAAATGCAACTGCACGTGCCATGAATGCAACAACAAAAGTCGCATGGGGCCCGTACGCCCATCCTCACCAACTCCGGCACTCAATATTTAGTCGCCTGGGGCCCGTACGCCCATCCTCACCATCTCCGGCACTCAATATTTGGTTTAGTAAATTTTACAAATATTGAAAAGTTGTTATTTAGTATCCCCTTATTTTTCCTTAACTTGTATTAATTTTCTACTAATTTTCCCTATTTTTCCCTTATTTAATTCTATTTATTACTAATTATTTTTAATTACTTACATTTACCAAAATTCAGAAATTGAGTGAAAATAATTTAATTTTAATCTTTTATATTTTTTGGAATTTATTTAGAATTTTCTAATAATTAAATATATTTTTCTGGAATTTTAAACTAATTTTAATTAATTATTTATTGTTTAATCATTTCAGAAATTAATTTCAGATTTTTTTTTAAATTTTCGGTCTGGGCCGGCCTGCTGGCCTGGTCCGGTCTGCTGGCCATCCGGTCCAACAACATTTTCTTTTTTTTTTATTTTTTATATTAAATTATATTTCCTTCTAACCTTCATAAAATCTTCCTTTTAACTCCGATTGACCTCAAACCAGTTGCGTTGGACTCGTTATAACGAGACGCAACTTTTGGGAGTGGACACGTCAGCACGTGTCCGGACGCGCCGACAGGGGCCGCGCGTGGGCCCCACGCCCCACCCCCTGAAACGCGTCCGTCAGACCCTTTTTTTCGACTTTCAACTCAATCCCAACCTATTCCGTGCTAGATGAACTTATTCTAAGGCCAAAACGCAATTTCAAAGAACCCTAAGTGTGAAAATATTCAACCTTTTGATTTTATTCAAGGGTGTTTCTAATCCGAATGACAACAACCATCAATTTCAATACACACGCACATACACATACAACCATAAACAACACATCTCATGCTTTCCCATATAAAACAAGACAAAATTCACATATTAAACAAATAAAAACAATGAATCACATAAATATATCATCAAAGCATGCATGTATTATACCCGTTTGAGGGGGAAGAGGCACCTACCTCGATTGACGATAACATGAATAAATTCAACGGATTAAAACTTGGGTTTGGGGCCTCGCTTGTCTTCTTCTTCTCTCTTTTTTTCCTCTTTTCTTTTTTTTTCCTCTTTTCTTGTGCGTGTGCGTGTGTGCGGCTGGGGGGTTTATTGTTATGCGTATATATGTATATATATGGTAGGGGGAATTAGGGTAGATTTTAGGTTTCCCATTAGATTTTGGTTTAGGTTTCCTAGTGTAACTCTACTTACCATTTAATTGTATTTATCTCTATCCTTCATTTTATTACTATTCCCCCCTTTTTTATCCTCTATTATTATTATTATCATATATTATTATTATTATTATTATTTTATTTCCTTTTTTTTCACGGCTGTAACATCCTACCCGCTTACAAAAAGTTTCGTCCTCGAAACTTGACGCACCTTATTCGAAGAGTTGTGGATATCTCTCTCGCATATACTCCTCGAGCTCCCAAGTCGCCTCGCGCTCATTGTGATTTGTCCACTTGACTTTAACATAAGGAATGACTCGGTGTCTCAAACTTGGTCCTTGCGATCCACGATCCTGATAGGAGTCTCCTTATAGGTCGTGTCCGGTCGAATTCTCAACGGTGGCGCATCTAAAACATGCTCCGATCCGGAACATATGTCCTCAACTGAGAAACATGAAACCCGCTGTGAACCTGAGCCAAGGCAGGGGGTAACGCTAATTGGTAGGCTAAGGTACCGACCCTCTCGAGTACCTCATATGGGCCAATGTAGCGAGGCCTCAGCTTATCCTTCAAACCAAATCGTGAAACCCCCTTCATAGGCAACACTCTCAAATAACCTTCTTGCCCACAGCGAACTCTAAAGGACGCCTCATTGAATCTGCCCAACTCTTACTTCTGTCTTACGCAACCTTGAGCCTATCACATATTAACTTCACCTTTTTTTGTATGTTCGACCAACTGAAGACCGGTAATAGTAAGCTCACCAACCTCGTTCCCATGAGCAGTGGGACATGCACTTACGTCCATAGAGCGTCTCAAAGGGTGTCATGCCGATGGCACTATGGTGGCTATTGTTGTATGAGAACTCAATTAGCTTGATCATACCATCCCAGTTCTCTCTGAGGTCTAGTGCACAAGCCCTCAACATGTCCTCAAGCGTCTGAATCGTCCTCTCCGACTGCCTATCGGGTTGGGGATGAATTGTAGTGTTCGAACGTAGTTCCGTCCATTACATATATCAGCATACATAAGTTAAATATGTTTTGTCATTTTAATTGTTCAGTCGTTAAACATGTTTGGTGTAGACATATAATATGCTTTGTATCCTTATGTTAAACGCACGTATGACTTGCGTATCATATGTAGCTCATGAATTCGTAATCATTATCTGCAGTTTGTCACTTGTATTTTGTTTATATTGTTTGTTAGTTGAGTTTTAAGCGGTACACACACTATGCGTGTTCAATTTAGTCTTTGTTTATCGTGATCTCTCTTTTTGTACTTATGTTAGACGTTAATAGTAATTATATTATTATTATTTTTACTTGTACTCTATCTTTTTCGTGTAGCTTATCCTATTGTTATATAAATATTGTTGTATATATCTTTCCGAAGGAAATGCATAAATGCATAGATTTTACTATAGTTTATTTAGGTGTTCAAGTTGATAAATTTTTTTTGTTATCAAGTTATTTACATTTTAATCTATTACTATGTTGTTATGCAATAATATGTTGTTCATAACTCGTAATTAGCATGCTCTTCAATTGTGTATGTTACTGATTTGTTTTTAAACTCGTAGATGTATGCCTATTTCGTACCCAATGACTTGTATGAAAAGTATTTGTGTTATTGTATTGTGTTGTTTGTTGTCGTTATATGTTATGATGTTTATTACTGTTTTGTTGTATTAGTTACATTGAGGTGTCATTGAAATAGTTACATGTATACTTATGCATATTTACTTAACGTCGTTTAGTTATTTTTGTTTCGTGTATCTATTTGTATGTTTTCTTAAATCGACTTATTTACGTTATTAATGTTGTAACAAATTGTGTTTGTCTATATGTCTCTTTATTGTTGTAAGAGACTAAGTGTTTTCTCTCTTTTTTTTCTTTTTTTTTTGTAGTGGTCATTTAGCACATGTACCCATATCTTATCGTACATCTTTTGTATATTCGCTACTCATACGTTGTTATCGTATTCTATATATATTGTGAGCTTTTATCTATTACTTCGTATTTTCATGTTGTTGCTTGTATGTATAGGTATATGTGTATATAAACATTTATTATTTGTCTTTCGCACTTATACTGTTTGTGTTTTGTGTGTTGATAGCATTATATGATTTAATAAGTTTATTGGTTCATTACAGCTCACAAAGTCATACTGCTGTAAAGGTGTACACATTTTAGTAGTTAGTATGTCTTGTGCATATTATTTTTATGTTAGTATGTTACAGCAAACTGGTAAATTTTCCTTATGTGTGTGTGTATATATATATGTGTGTGTGTGTGTGTGGTGGTTAATTTAATTAATTTAATTTAATATATTTTTTTAACTCATTTTTTTTCACCTTTGTGGTGTTTATTGTTCATGTTGCACTTGAATTAGTAAATTTTATCATGCATGGAGTGGTGGTATGTGATGGTGGGGCAAGGTATTGGTTTTACAGATGTGACTGCGATTTTACTACTAACGACTTATGTTATTTTGTTTATATGTTATGGTAGGTTATGTATTTGTTTGTGTCATGCATGAGTATGGTGTGCATTATGTTGTGTTGTGCACCTGATTTTTTTGTGGTATATATATAATTTGTTGGATTGTGTTGTTGTATATTCACAGTTCATTATGTTAGGTGATATCTCTTTTTTGTACTGTGTTATGTTTTTTTGTGTAGTTGTGTTGGATTTTGTATGGTTGATGTATGGAAATATGTCGTTAAGATATGTTGTATTGATCAGTGTGTGTATATATAGTTAATTAGCAAAATTGTGTATTATGGTCTTGTGTTTAAGTGTTTTTTTGGCTCAGCGAAACTTTGCTGAGATCAACGGTCCACTCGAGCTTCGCCTTCTTCTGCTTCTGTCTGCTCAGGGCTCCAGTATCAACGAGAATCCTTCAACAAATTTCGTGTAGCAGCTGGCTAAACCAAGAAAACTCCTTACTTTAGTCACCTTGTTCGGTCAAGGCTACTCATCGATAGTCTTAATCTACTTCGAATCCACTGAGGTCTCCTCTTCTGAACTTACGTCACTTAAGAAAGTCACGCTTCTGCTGCGCAACTCAAATCATTTATCTCTGACTGACATCTTCTGTACTGATGAGGAGTCATTGATACCTGGTCGCAGGCGATTGAACTACGATGTGACGCCGTCAGCCTCCTTGACGTCTGCATCAGTCATCATGTGGATTTGAGCACTAATCCTTGCTTCCTTTTATGGCGCTCCTGATTCTGTTGAGACGATGATGCCGGCCCTTGCTCAGTGCCCTCTCTCGTAAAGCATCCTAGTTGTTGCACCTATACTTTCTAGTCCTCCCACACTGACCCAAGGGTGGCATCCATAATATGCACATGGTGGCGGCGATGGCCCTGCATTCCTCCGCGACTGTACCTTCGTCACGGGCGGTCCTGTGGTTATTAACGACTATGTCACATATCTCCACCTCCTCTGGTGAAGGGTCCTTCTGAACATTGAATTACAGACATCCTGCATTTTCCTATAGTAGAACCTCATATCCGGTGGCGACAATGGTTGTAGCTGCTCCTGCTCCTGCTATTGCTGCAGGTGAGCCGTCTGCACCTGCTGCTGGGCCACCAATGTAGTCAAAGTGGCCAGCATATCTGCAAGTACCTGTGGGATACTCCCCTAACCATGCTGATCGTATCCATTATGGCCTCCGTTTCCAGCTGGCTCACGTCGTGGAGGCATTTTTTTTGTTCCAATTCATGAAAAAATTCAGATTAATCAAGAGAAAGTTGAAAGTGTTGGACGCTGATAAACTGATAACTAAGCAAGGAAAGCTCACCGTCGGAACACACCTCCCATAACCCGATCATAACTTAGGTCTAAAATCATATCTTAAGTCTACTCTGTTTATTATGGGTAAAATCGTCATTTTACAGAAGATCATAACTTACTCTAGTGATCTAGTTAATCCTGCGTTTCCGAGGCGGATCTGAAGCCTCGGCTCTGATACTACCTGTAGCGCCCCGCTCCCGAGCCCTAGCATTGGGAACAGTGCACCCGCCGTATCTCACTAAGGAGAATACAAAGCGTTGAATAAATCTCTTACATGTCAGAAATGACGTAGAAATTTTTCTAGCGGAAAAGTAAATCATAACTTAAATTAAACTCCAATAATCGTCATTACATTACTGAATCAAAATTCTGATAATAAAAGTAATAGAGAAGTCTGTGAAAAAAATCCTCAAAGTATAAGTAAACACAAACAGCTGCAAAGCCCAATCGTATCCTAGATGTAGCTATCAACCAGCCCACTCTACTATGTCCTTCCCGTCCTCAACGAAGATGCGCTCGTAGTCCTCATCCGGCTCACCTGGGAAGTAGGGGTGAGTGACAGAAATCACCCAGTAGATGCCCGTCTCAAACAAATACAAAACGTACATACCGAAATGATATAGCCACATAGCACATAGATATGATATAACACATAGCACATAAATATAAGATAAAATCACATAGCACATAAATATAAGATAACATGCATAAGATAAAGTAAATGCGGTAAGTAAAGCACTCCACATAAAAATGCGCAAGTACGTGATGCATGCTCAATCAACGTGTCACACGCAACAAAGAATCATGTCATGCAATATGCCCCTAGACCTATATGCAATGCATGATCCCGGAATTGACTGGATGCCTGTAGCCCGTACACTACAATCCACCCTTACGGATGCCCGTGGCCCGTACACCACGATCTACCCCAACCGATGCCCATGGCCCGTACACCATGATCCACCATAACTGAATACTCATGGTCCGTACACCATGGTCCACTTCACTCGAGCGTCTGAGACCCGTACATCTCAATCCACTCCAAATGCAACTGCATGTGCCATGAATGCAACAACAAAAGTCGCCTGGGACCCGTAAGCCCATCCTCACCAACTCCGGCACTCAATATTTAGTCGCCTGGGGCCCGTACGCCCATCCTCACCATCTCCGGCACTCAATATTTGGTTTAGTAAATTTGACAAATATTTAAAAGTTGTTATTTAGCATCCCCTTATTTTTCCTTAACTTGTATTAATTTTCTAGAATTTTCTACTAATTTTCCTTATTTTTCTCTTATTTAATTCTATTTATTACTAATTATTTTTAATTACTTACATTTGCCAAAATTCAGAAATTGAGTGAAAATAATTTAATTTTAACCTTTTATATTTTTTGGAATTTATTTAGAATTTTCTAGTAATTAAATATATTTTTCTGGAATTTTAAACTAATTTTAATTAATTATTTATTGTTTAATCATTTCAGAAATTAATTTCAGATTTTTTTTTAAATTTTTGGTCTGGGCCGGCCTGCTGGCCTGGTCCGGTCCGCTGGCCATCCGGTCCGGTCCGGCAGCCAGGCCGGTCCAACAACATTTTTTTTTATTTTTTATATTAAATTATATTTCCTTCTAACCCTCATAAAATCTTTGTTTTAACTCCGATTGACCTCAACCCAGTTGCGTTGGACTCGTTATAACGAGACGCAACTTTTGAGAGTGGACACATCAGCATGTGTCCGGACGCGCCGACAGGGTCCGCGCGTGGGCCCCACGCCCCACCCCCTGAAACGCGTCCGTCAGACCCTTTTTTTCGACTTTCAACTCAATCTCAACCTATTCCGTGCTAGATGAACTTATTCTAAGGCCAAAACGCAATTTCAAAGAACCCTAAGTGTGAAAATATTCAACCTTTTGATTTTATTCAAGGGTGTTTCTAATCCGAATGACAACAACCATCAATTTCAATACACACGCACATACACATACAACCATAAACAACACATCTCATGCTTTCCCATATAAAACAAGACAAAATTCACATATTAAACAAATAAAAACAATGAATCACATAAATATATCATCAAAGCATGCATGTATTATACCCGTTTGAGGGGGAAGAGGCACCTACCTCGATTGACGATAACACGAATAAATTCAACGGATTAAAACTTGGGTTCGGGGCCTCGCTTGCCTTCTTCTTCTCTCTTTTTTTCCTCTTTTCTTTTTTTCCTCTTTTCTTGTGCGTGTGCGTGTGTGCGGCTGGGGGGTTTATTGTTATGCGTATATATGTATATATATGGTAGGGGGAATTAGGGTAGATTTTAGGTTTCCCATTAGATTTTGGTTTAGGTTTCCTAGTGTAACTCTACTTACCATTTAATTGAATTTATCTCTATCCTTCATTTTATTACTATTCCCCCCTTTTTTTATCCTCTATTATTATTATTATCATATATTATTATTATTATTATTTCTTTATTTCCTTTTTTTTCACGGTTGTAACATAAGGTGGGTAGGATGTTACACCCGGAAATTTTAGAACTAGCAGTTACGCGTTAGTTAAAAAAACAACTTGGTAGCTGTAAGGTGTAACGACCATTGCGAAATTAAATTAACGGTAGCGTATCGATCATGTCAAAGTAATGTTACGATTATATGAAGTCGTTATATATGTATAGGGCAAGAGAAGAAGAAAAAAATATGAATAATAATAAAATAAGAAATAATGAGAAGACACTGAAATAAAAAAAAGAAAAGAAATAAAAGAAATAAATAAAAAAAATGATGATGAATAAATAAATTAAAAATGGAATAATCATAATAAGTGAAAAAAAGAAGTTGAATTTAAACTAAAAGGATAAGGCTAGAAAAAAATAATAAAAAAAGGGGTAGCGTGCGTTGAGGGAGATAACTCCCCCCAAAATTTCGTCCAAATCAACGATTAAAGGGGGCAGGGGAGGCGCAGGAATCAACAAACAAACAAAAAAAACAAAGGTGCAAAGAATAGTAAAAGAAAAGGAGAGCACTGAAGGAGCAAACATCAGTGGGAAAGGAGAGAGGGAGGAAAGAGAGGACCAAGCATTCTCATCCATTTGGGTTGTTATACAATTGCGTAGTGTCTACAATCGAGGTAGGTTCTTTTGGTACAAATTCAAGCATGCTTTGGTGATATATTATGTGTTTGTTGTTTTTAATTGTTGAAATCTATAGCATGTTGTTTGATCTTTAAAAAGCATGAAGACTTGAATACTGTGATATGCGTGCAACTGCGTGTGTCTCTGCGTGCCTTGAGTTTTGGTTTTAGGAGAAAATTTGATAATCAAAATAGTAAAACTGCCTTGGGTTTTGATTTTAGGGAAAAATTTGGTAATCAAAATAGTAAAACTGCATTGGTTTGATTTTAGGGAAAAATTTGATAATCAAAACAGTAAAACTGGACTGGATTTGATTTTAGGGAAAAATTTGATAATCAAAATAGTAAAGGTTTTGATTTTAGGGAAAAATTTGATAATCAAAATAGTATAAGCTTTGGCGTTTTGAGTCTCTGCGCAGAAGTCTATGCGATGCGTGCTCTGCGTGTATCTGATTTGAAGTTAGGGATGAATTTGATATCAAAAGAATTTCTAGGATTTATTTTATTAATGTTATTTAATTGATTAAAAATAGTATTAAACATAGGGAAAATATAAGTAAATATCAGAAAATCATAAATAAATTCTAGAAATTATAAAATACTAAAATTAAATGATTTTCATCAAATTTCTGTGTAGCGGGCCGATTATGCGCAGGTCTGACTCATTTACTTAATATATATAAAATACAATAAAATAAAATAATCTACTGAGCCGACCGCGGGCCGGGCCGAATGGCCAACGGACCGGGCCCCAGTTGGCTGGCCCAATTAAACAGAAAAAAATATATAATAAAAAAAATAATATAATTCTGAATTTCTGGAAATTCTATAAATGTTATTTAATTAATTTTAAATAGTAATAATTATAGGAAAAATGTAAATAGAATCGGAAAATTATATATAAATTCCAGAAATTATAAATTGATGAAACTAGGTTATTTTCATTAAAATTCGGTAATTGTGATAATTTATCTAATTTAGATAATTAGGAAATAAATAGAAATAAATAGGAGAAAAATAAGGAGAAATATGGAAAAAGCCCGATGAATGTATACGAAAAGTGGGAAAATGGAGTTGACTCCGAACAACGCTGAATCAGTACTCGATAATAAGTGAACCTAGAATTGAGTGTCGGAGGATGGTGAGGATGGGCCAGGGGCCTCAGGCGTTTGTGTTTTTGCAGTCATGGCACGTGCATTGCATGATGGCGGGTCGTGACGTACGGGTCACGTGCGCTCAGGATGGTGTACGGTGGCGGGACCACGACACTCAGGATGGTGTGCGGTGGCGCGGCCACGCACACTCAGTATGGTGACTGTGGGGTGTACGACCTGCAACCACTCAGTAGGACCTGGGTTCATGCATTGCACGGTGGAGTTATCGGCATTCTGTGTGACATGACTTTGTTGCGTGTGACATGCATAGTAGGACATGCATCACAATGTTGCGCATTCTTTATCTGGAGTGAATTACTTTCCGCAGTCTTTCATATGCTTAGGTGACATCATGTTTTATGTGTTATTTGTTATATCATTTTAGTATGCTAGTCTTGTACGAGTTGGAGGCAGGTGCCTACTGGATGATTTTCCGTCACTCACCCCTACTTCCCCCCCACCAGGTGAGAACGAAGAAGCATACGACTATATCTTTGCTGAGGACGGGGCTGACACATTAGTACGGACAGACTGATGGTCGCACCTAGGATACGAAGAGACCATGCGGCTGTCTATCGTTATTTTATTGGGGTTTCATGAGATGCTACCCTGTTTAGACTGATAGCATTTAGAGGTTGACACGGTGACTTTATTACCATCACTGATGTAGTATTTTATTTAGGATTTTCTTGTTCATGTAATTTGATGTTATGGTAATTCGTTTCCGCAAAAAATTTCTACGTCTTTTCGAACAGGTCAGAAATTGTTTCGACGCCTTGTATTCTCCTCAGTGAGATACGGCGGATGCACTGTTCTCAATGATAGGGTTCGGAAGCGGGGCGCTACAGCAATTCTCTCTGCCAACGTCATTTTAAATAGGATTCCGGATGAATTTTGGAAAGGCTATAAGCCTAGTTACAAATACTTGAAAGTGTGGGGGTGTCTGGCGAAGGTTGCTGTAGCTAAACCAAGACAAGTGAGAATCAGGCCTAAAACGATTGATTGCATATTCATAGGTTATGCAACGAACAGTAATGCATATCATTTCTTAGTGCACAAATCAGACATTCCTGAGATACATGAAAATATTGTCATGGAGTCGAGAAATGCAGTGTTCTTTGAAAATGTCTTTCCGAAGAAAGACAAAAACCGTGAAGAAGCCATCACTAGTAAGCGAGTGCGTGAAACGACTCCTCAAGAGACTGAGGAACCTCGTCAAAGCAAATGAGCCAAAATATCGACGTCTTTTGGACCAGATTTTCTAACCTACCTGGTAGAAAATGAGCCGAGATCCTTTTCTGAGTCAATGACAACTCCAGAAGCTCCTTTCTGGAAAGAGACAGTAAATAGTGAGATAGATTCTATTATTCAAAATCACACTTGGGAGTTGGTGGATCTTCCTCTAGGAAGTAAACCACTCGGATGCAAGTGGATTTTTAGGGAAAAATCTGAAAGAAGATGGATCTATTGACAAGTACAAGCCCAAGTTGGTAGCCAAGGGCTATAGACAGAAAGAATGATTTGACTTCTTTGACACCTACTCACCAGTGACTAGGATCACTTCTATAAGGATGCTAGTGGCTATTGCTGCAGTCTATGATTTAGAAATTCATCAAATGGATGTGAAGACTGCCTTTCTGAATGGTGAGTTAGAGGAAGAAATTCAAGGGTTCGTCGTTCAAGGACAAGAAAGGAAAGTGTGTAGACTTGTTAAGTCTCTGTACGAACTTAATCAAGCACCCAAGTAATGGCATTTAAAGTTTGATCAGGTAATAATGTCAAACGGCTTCAGGATCAACGAGTGTGACAAGTGTGTGTACAACAAGAGCACACTAAATGCCTATGTGATAGTATGTCTCTATGTAGATGACATGCTAATCATGGGCAGTACTCGTGACATCATCTTGAATACAAAGAAGATGTTAACACAAAATTTTGATATGAAGGACATGGGGGTTGCCAATGTTATTCTAGGAATTAAAATTTCTCGAATGGCTAATGGTCTTGTTGTGTCGCAAACTCATTATATTGAATCTGTTCTCAAACGATTCAATATGTTTGAAACAAAACCAATAAAGACCCCACTTGACTTAAGTATACACTTAAGGAAAAACCGAGGCGAACCTGTAGCTCAATTAAAATACTCGCAGGTAATCGAGAGTCTGATGTACATAACGAATTGTACAAGACCAGACTTAGCTTGTTCATTAAACAAATTGAGCAGGTTTACCAGTAATCCAAGTGATGATCATTGGAAAGCTCTTAATAGAGTGATGAGGTATCTGAAATACACAATGAACCTTGGATTACATTACACGAGATATCCAGCAGTATTAGAAGGATATTGCGATGCAAATTGGATATCAGATAGTAAGGACTCGAAGTCCACCAGTGGATACTTATTTACTATTGGTGGTGTTGATGTGTCGAGGAAATCCACGAAACAAACATGCATAGCTCGGTCCACTATGGAAGCTGAGTTTATAGCACTGGATAAAGCTGGGGAAGAGGCTGAATGGCTTCGAAATTTCCTAGAAGATGTTCCATGCTGGCCTAAATCAATCGCTCATATTAGCATACACTGTGATAGTCAGTCAACTGTAGGACGTGCTCAAAGCAGCATCTACAATGGTAAGTCACGATACATACATCGAAGACATAACACCATTAAACAGTTGATCTCTAATGGCGTGATTTCCATTGATTACATAAAATCAATGGAGAATTTTGCGGATCCGCTTACAAAAGGCTTGCCTAGAGATCGGATGTCAATTTTGACAAACGGAATGGGACTAAAGCCTATAATGCAAGAATCTTTGTAATGGTAACCCAACCTTGTTGACTTGAGATCTCAGAATCTTGGTTCAATGAGACAACTAAGTTATGAAGTTTCAGTTTAGCACTTACTTGTTCCGTCACATAAAAGTGCTGTCTGCAGAGAATATTTAGGGTAAGCTAAAGCTTTCAATGATGTCCTATACCTTGATACATCAAGTGGAGTATGGCAGAATACTCTTGCTAGGAATCACCTATGTAAGTGTGAAGTGAGGCCGCTTCTATGAGAAGTCTGGGAGGCATGATTTCTCTAAAACACTTTCTGAAACTAGGTTGTTCATGGCCAAAACGAACACAACCATGAGAACCAAAAGGGTCTTTAAGAAAATATTGTGTAAGTATCGTTGTATATGTTCACAATAAAGGCTGACTCGTTCAAGGCATCAAATCACTAATTAGCCGAGTGAATCCGATGGTACATCACTATGAAAGGTTTAAAGCAAGAAGCAACCTCTTTTGATGCAATATTTTCTTGTCTGACTTCTCCTTAGAGTCTGCATCTGCATTGGCATTAATTTCCATTCATTTGGGGGATTGTTGGAGGAATTAAAGTTTGGGCTTTGGCCCATTAAGGAAGGTTGCAAAACTTGGTTTAGCAACATACTTTGAGCTTAATTATGATTAGTTTCCGATAATGAAAATCAAAAACTAATGGGTCCTTAATTATATATGTAACGAGTAGTTAATTTTAGGCTTTGGAATCACTCAATTACGATACCGGGTGAATGAGAAATTAATGCTCAAAGTGGATAGAAAACATGGTTAATGGGTGATGTGTCCTATTCTTAGGAGGCACATCACCCTTATGGAGGAATACCACATTGGATTATTTGGACATGTTTAGCCACCTTATAAATGGTTAGAATGGACACTTTAGATGTGTCCTTGAAGCATGAGAAGTTTTTGACCAGAGGGAAGACCTAGAAAGTGCCACATGCATGCACACGCGCGTGCCGCCGTCGCGCGCGCATCTGGCTCGGCTCGGGCTCGGGCTCTTGCTCGTGGCTTGGATGCACGTGTGGTCGTGTACCGGGCCAGTTCCTATCTTTTTAGAGAAAATTTATTTGGGCTTTTGGATTAATTATTTTTTGTAAATAGTTAAAAGGCTTCGGGCCTAGCTGCGCAGCGACCCAAATGCTCTCCTATGTGGGCGGTCGTGCGTGGTCCGGTCCAGTAACGGATAAACGCGTTCTAAACGCGTTTCAGTTTAAACAGGCATTCGGTTGTTCAGTTATGGTTTAAATCGAACGGTTATTTTTTAAATGGACTCCTCCGGTGTGTGATAAGATCAAGCGGTTTTGATCTAACGGTGACAGAAATGCAGCTTTGATCTAACGGCTGAAATTCAAATTGTCCTAACCGCCCAACCATTTTTGGTTTTCATCCGACGCTCCAAGAGGAATAGTGTGGTTCTGGTTTCCATCTGACGCTAACATTTGAACGTTCAAACCGTCCAACAGATGACGCGTCGGTTTTCATCCGACGGCTCTGGTTCATCTACGGTTTTGATCCGACGGTCACAAATCCATCTGCATAACCGATTCTCCAACCGACTCCCCTAAACAGGGGCAGGGTGTGCGATTTAGACATACTCACTCTCGGCATTCATCGCATACTGCATTCGTAGCATTATACTTTCTGCATCACGTCCAAGAGAAGTCAGGACACTTGAAGGTTCGCAGTAGTTCAAGTTCAGCAGTGCCGCTCAACTGAACAGGTACCCATTGTATCCTAGGAGACGGTTGCTAACGCCGGTTAGGCACAGTATACTGGAGCAATACGTCTTAAGGACAGAGTCCTCGACTCGCCCCGGGTTTGGTTTATTTTACTGTTTTCATACGCACACACCGAAGACTGTGTCTTAGTACAGGATTGATTGTCTCCAACATAAGCAACACAAACAAATAGAAAGGACACCTAATCTGTTGATGGCATGTTACAACCAGTTAAAAAAAGAAAGAAAAAGGGGTTAAATTAAAATGTGACATAATATTAAAAAAAACTTTCAATAACCCACCCCTTTACCTACCCTATGAAACCCCCACCATAATTACTCTAATTACCACTGCCCACCTTTTATTTTCTTAACTTCTATTCTATTTAACAATAGGCCTTTCGGCCATCATTAGCAAAAAATGAAAAGAGGAGTACTGTGGGTGCTAAAAGGAAAAGAGTGAATTGGTGGAAGGAAAATAGAGAGAAAAAGGAAATAAGAGTGAAAGGAAGGAAGAAAAGAAAGGAGTGGAGGCCAACACCACCACACCACCACCACCAACATACACTTACAACCAAGAGGTAGGTGACCTCTCTCTCTCTTTTTGAGCTAATTTCGTATGTGTAATTATTTGCTATTTGTTTTATTTGTTGTTTAATTTGTTGTTTAATTTGCTTGTTATAATACGAATTGATATATTATATGCTTTAGTTGCTTTTGTAGTTGCATATAATGTCATGTATATATTTTATGTGGGTTCAGATTGTATAAAGAAATTATTATTTTTTTACTGCTTTTGGTTTTGTAATATAAATTTCTGTATATTAAATTTGTTAAAGAATACATAATATAGGTATGTGTGAGTTAGAAAGTGATGTTAAACAACAAGAACAACAACAACAACATTACCCCATTGCATTAGAGGCTCCCGCCTATGGCGGGATATGGAGGAGGGTCGGATGTAGGCAACCATATCCATGTGTTAGAAACATATGGAGGTTGTTTCCCGATGACCCATAATGAAAAAAGAGAGGATATTTTGTTTAAAAAAATTGTTTTGGCTAATTCATAATTTAGTTGGAAATTTAATTTACAGAATTGCAGTATAATTGATATTGGAATTTGGAGTGAGGATTATGTAAGTTAGAGGTTTAGTTGGTTTGGGTAAAGTTGCAAGTGTTTGGGTTGAGGAAAAGAATAAAAAGAATTATGGGCTGGGGATTATTTTTGGTTAGGCTTAAGAGAAAAACAAATATTTAGGGCTGGTTTTGGTAGACAGGCCGGGAAAAAAAGAAAGAAAAGAGGGCCTGGCCCGTTTCTGCAACAGAAGGAAAAAAAGAATCTGGGCTGAGGGCTGTGCACCTGCGCATTCTGGGCTAGGCGTAGTGTAGCGCCCCACCCGAAACCAGAGTTCCGGTTCAGTGCACCCGCCATACTCTACTCCATAGAGTACAAGGCGTCGATACCATACATGTGCATGTCAACATGAATTGTAATCGATATAGCGGAAGCAACTTGTAATAAGCTCACGACACACATAATATTATTACAAACCGTTCAAATCAACACAACCACAAATACAGCTTCTCACTATAACTTTATTACATCACCATAAAATAAAGCTCACACAACAGGTACATAGCTTCAGCCTACATCTTCGCTCACGGATACTCTATCTGGGGTTCCTCCTCAATGAATACGGCATCAGGGTCCCTGTTCTCTGAAATGTTAAGAGGCAAGTATGAGCGATAACCACCGTCTTTTAATCGCTCAGCAAGTATTCTTTATAGATACTTCATGTGGATCATACATGGAAAGGCAAGTAGTAATAAAGTAACAATGTAATTACATCTCCATTTACAAATGACAGCATTATATATAAGGATAAAACAGAACATAAGATTTTACCTCATACCTGAGAGGTCATATCATTCTTCCTCAACATATCCTTAGTCTACCTTGCGTACTTGATTACTAATCCATCTTATGCTAAGGTCATAACTTGCATTCATCACATCTACGTGTATGATCTTCCTTAATCGTCTTAAGGCATAATGTTCGTACAAATATTCTAATCCTCACACAAGGGACATGATCATGACGTGATGCATCAAACATAGCTTTTCATAAAATGACTTTTAGTAAACATGACTTTTCATAACATGACATGATTTTCATAACTTGCATAACAGGACATTTTCATGACATGAAGACATAACATTTTCATCGTTGGCTATAGCACTTTTCATAAGAATAATAACGCACGACATACCGAATGATTCCCCATATAGTACATGTACAACATAACATATGAACATAGGTACATGTGCTAATGTGACGCATTATGACTGAGATCCTGTGTCCCAGACCCGGTGTTACACTCAGCCATAACGTAAACATGGGCCCCTGACACCTACCACTCCGGTCCCGATGTCAGGACAGCGCTACAACATAACATAACATAACATGGTCATAACATAACATGGGTTATTGGAATCATTCGTCTCGTGTTTATTATTCCTATGCATATGAACTTTAAAACATGTGATTCAAAAACATAACTTTTCAAACTTTGATTTCATGCAACATGAGACTCGGTCAATTGAAGGTACTTTGGTCATTCTACATTTTATAATATCATGTACGTACATTGTAAAAGTTAGTAGTCTTATACTTACGCACACATAAATGTGAACTATTTATGTTTCTTACTTTTCATAACATAATACATAAATTACATACTTAGCCTACTTTCATATCTTAACATATTTATCATATATACATCTATACTTACAAAAATATGATGAAATTATCTTTGTCACTAAGACCTAAAGGCCGAACCTATATGTACATAGTGTATACATATATAAGTCATTTTGTGATATATTATGTAATATCCAAAACTTTTTCATTTTCATATCTTAACATATTCATCATATATACATATATACTTATAAAAATATGATGAAATCATCTTTGTTACTAAGGCCTAAGGGCCGAACATATATGTACATACTATATGCATATATAAGTCATTTTGTGATATATTATGTAATATCCAAAACTTATTCATTTTCATATCTTAACATATTCATCATATATATACATATATACTTATAAAAATATGATGAAGTCATCTTTGTTACTAAGGTCTAAGGGCCGAACATATATGTATATACTATATACATATATAAGTCATTTTGTGATGTATTATGTAATATCCAAAACTTATTCATTTTCATATCTTAACATATTCATCATATATACATATATATATTTGTATGAAATATACTGAAATCACTTGTTGTCAATTAAGGCCTAGTGGCCGAATGTGTATATATATGGTATATATATATATATATATATATATATATATATATATATATATATATATCATTTTATGATATATTGTATAACATCCAAAACTTATTCATTTTTACATCTTAACATATATGTTATACATATATGTATACATGAATCATGTAACAACATATTTTAACCTTAAGTGGTCTTAAAGCCAATTTTCATATATTGTATATACATATATATAATTTCCGTGTATACATATCTATATATATATATATATACCTAAAATCATTGAGATACATGTATGTATGTGTGTGTATAAGCCGTGTGTATATATATGTCTATACATATATAACTATGCATATATACATACATCTATATCACAACCACACATTTGTTTATATATTTACTTACTTTTATACAGAACAGTATGTTTATTTATATACATCTACACCTCTATAACTACTTATACATATACCTATATATGGAGATCTGTATACATGTAGATTCATACACTTATACATATATATAACAACATACATATTTTTATAATGTGTATATACATGCGTGTATATACATAAGGTATATACATGTATATAGCGTATGTATATATGTGTATATAGTGTATATAATGTAGAAATAAGAGGGTTTGAGTGATTTCAAAATAAGAAAATTGAATATATATATATATATATATATAAACGTTGAGTATTTATATATATATATATACACAAGTGTACATGTATGCATGATAACTTGCCATTACTTGCCTTATTTAGCTTATATATTATGTTGCCGTACTAACGAGCCATGAAGCAGTAAAGCTTACATCATATGGCGAACATTTGTTGAGTTTATACTATTTTCAGGTGCCACAATAAATGAACTAAAGTAGTTCATTAAGTGAAGTACTTAGTTTAATAAACTAAGTAGTTCATTAAAGGAAGATGCATTTGGAAAAGGCACAAAGGCAACAAGGCTATGGAAGGAAAGTCTTCTCCTCCTCCCCACATTTAATTCCACACGCCACTTATACATATATATGCTATATTTTCAGATTTTTTATAAAAGGCACATACACATGTATTCCAACGTATTACCGACACGTTATATATCTTACGTACGTACGTTAACGTCACACCACTATCCTTAACTCATATTTATGAGTATATTCAGGTCTTATATCATATGATATAAGATATGGTGATGACAAATTAAATACGACACGATAAAAGGTTCTAAACCGAAATTTGTCGTATCGGGCGAATACCGAAACTTCGCCAACGTGTCACGTACTTGCCATAAATAAATGTCCAGCCCATATACAACAAAAAATGATGTAAATTTCGTGCACATCACTGAAAATTCAAGTAAAAATACTTTCCATGTTGGCACACACAAATCACCCCACATTTAGGCCAAAATGTGAAGATTCCAATTTTAATTTTGTCACATGTTTATGGTACCACTTTAAATCAGCCAAGAGCTGAAATTTAAAGTATATATTATATATATTATGTATAACATAATATATATATATATATATATATATATATCATGTGCAAAAGTTGGAATTTAAATTAGAGAAAAATCGGGTAATCGATAAATATCGAAAATTCGGTTTTCTACGCACTTAACATGGAACGTTTTTCTTGAACATCATGTGACACGTATCTAGACACTTTTTACATATAATATACATCTTAAAGTGTTCTAGAAAATTAAATTAAGGGCTGATTGGAATATTACATGTGTGTATTACTAAATGTGCACTATTTTACAAAGTTAGCAAAAATAAATTTCAGCACATGTAAAAACACGTTCCAACGTCACTACAGCTGAGATGGAGCACATGTGGAGCCTTGTTGGCATGTTGATTGGTCAAGGATCAATCATACAATGTTGAGAAATCAAAGAGAGAAGCTACAAAAGGTAAGTATTCAACATATACCTCTCTTATGTCACATGCTGAAAATTTCAGCATGTCACACTTGTCTTGGCCGAATTCTTCACCATTAAGCAAGATGTTTTGTCAATTTTTCATTAAAGGATAAATTAAAGGAGTTATGGAAATGATTTGAATTTTATGTAAGGTAATTAAGTGTGATATTTTACATATCACACATGCTGAAATTTTTCAGCATGTGTGAGGGGTGTGCTGGCCGAATGTTGCTTCTCATTGTGTCCAAGTTCACTCTTCATTTGGTAGCAAGACTTACCTTATATATTTGATTTATTTTTATGACAAAAATTCAAAGGAAAATGAAAAAAAAAATCTGAATTTATCTCATGTTGTAAATGCTGAAAATTTCAGCATTAACAATAGGGTGCTGGCCGATTTCTTTGAGGATGGAAGGAAGAATTTTTGTGTCTTGCACTTTATGACAAAATTTGAGAATTATGGTATGATTTAATGATTGATTATTTGGCAAATATTTAGTGTTTATTTCAGATTTTCCATGTCATCAAATGATGACAACATTAAGCCAATCAAGAGGTGCCAAGTAAGCAATGACTAAATGATGGTCCAATGGAGTGATGCCAAGTAAGCAAAGCATTGTCACCATGATGTCTTACACTCTTTCAAGCACTTAAAAGGAAATTTTCAAGAGGGGAGAAGGCGATAAGGGGGACGGCTAGAAGAGCTATAAGGAAAAGAGAAGAACAAACAAAAACAACACCAAGATTTGCATTCTAAAGTGATCAAAGTGCCAAGCCTCTTTTCTCCTACACTTTCTTTCTCTCTTTTCTTGTAAAAAGCCTATTGTACTTTGCATCTTTCAATCTTGAATAGGGTTCATAGAAACCACCATTCATTCATCTTTGTAAAAGATTGATCAAGGTGTGATCAATCTTCATTCTAGCAAGGTGGTGGTGTTCGTGTGAATTGTACTCGACATACAAGGTTTGTAAAGGGTTGGAGTTAGGTGTAACTCTATCAACCCTGCGGTAAGGTGTACTGCGTGTGTGTGATTAGTGTGAACCAAGGAAGGTGTTCCTTGAAGACTGGAGTAGGTTGTTTATAACCGAACCAGTATAAAATTCTTGGTGCAATTTACTTTCAGCATTTACTTTTCAGTTTCTGCACTGTTCATCCGTTTTGTTCACGTTTGGAAAAATAGCAAACGATTTCCAAAAATTATAAAAATTTCCAGAAACATACTTGCACGTTCTAGGGTTAATTTGGCACAAGTTTCAACCCTTTTGGACAAGTATAAGTCAATCAAACATCAAAAGTTCTGAGACTAGTGCAGTCTGATTCTCAGACTTGCAAAGGTTGAGACTTTGATTATATTTGACCTACTTCCCAAAAGAATTTTCCAAAACTGTTTCAACCCATTAAAATATAGTATATAAAGAGTTAGTGGTTAAATTTTCAGATCATTTGGACATTCACACAAATAGAAATTAATTTTTCAAAACCATCTACCAGTTCTGGCAGATTTGCACAATCTGAGTGCCAACGGTTTTTGAAGGGGTTAAAGGTTGAATTTTGATTTGAAATTTTTAGGGGACCCTCATAACATCTGAGGCTAAGTTCTCTCAAAATTTCATAATTTTTGGAGACCTCTAACCTGGTTTTAAAAACGTTTTAAAACTGGTCCTGAAAACAGAATCTGTTTTCAGAACTTGAATTGTTCAAGTTTAAAGAAATTTTAAAAAGCACACTTTCCGCACCATCTATTCAACCCCCCCTTCTAGTGGTGCCTTGCAGATCCTACAAGTGGTATCAGAGCGCAGGAATACTCACTACAAGGAATCCAACGATTCAGTGAGATGGCATCCACAAATCTCAAAACCGAACAAGAAGGTATGTCGAGCCAAAGGCCTCCACTTTTTGACGGTGAGTCTTTTATTCAATGGAAACTTAGGATGAAACTTTTTCTTATGGCTATAGATATAGATCTTTGGTCAATAATTGAAGATGGTCCATATGTCCCATCTAATGTATCCACTGTAGACGGAGTTACTTTAGAAGTTATTAAAACTAGACAAGAATATACGAGTGATGATAAAAAGAAACTTAGTATGAATGCTAGGGCTATGCAATTGCTTTTAAACGGATTAAGTAAAAGTGAGTCTAGTTATGTGTCAAATTGTTCAAGTGCACAAGAAATGTGGAGAATTTTAGAAATGAAACACGAAGGCACGAGTCAAGTAAAAGAGTCAAAAATTAATATGCTCATGTCTACTCTTGAGTCTTTTAAATTGTTGCCTAATGAGTCGATTGTAGATATGGATCTTCGTTTAACTAACATCTATAACTCTCTTGAGTCTCTTGGTAAGGCTTTTACTACGCAGGAAAAGGTACAGAAAGTCCTACGAAGCCTTCCTTCGGAATGGGACCCTAAAGTGACTGTTATAGAAGAAAGTAAGGAGACTAAATCAATAAAAATGGAAGAACTCATTGGCTCACTCAAAGTTTATGAAAACAAACTTACTATTCGGAAATCGGAATCATCTAAACAAGGTAAGACGATTGATTTTAAATCAAATAAATACGTCTCCCCTCCCTCCGATCACGTAGATGATAGTGATTCCGAATCGGATAATGATGATTTAATTCTATTGGCTAAAGGACTAAGAAGATTCATGAGAAAGTCATTTAGAAATAAAAACAAGGGCACTACATCTAAGAAAAATAAAAACAAGTCAAATGATAAGGACATTAAATGTTATGAATGCGGCAAACTCGGACACTTATCATATGACTGCCCAAACAAAGAAAAGCAAACTAATAAATACCCTGACAAGGAGCGGAACAAAAATAGACTCGTCTCAGATCCTAAACAAAGGAAACGCGTGTTGGACCGTGCACCTGCAATGAACACCACTAGAGGGGGGGTGAATAGTGGTTAGCGGAAATTACACTACAACCCTTTGTTAAAATCCCCTTGAAAACAGAATGTGAGACCAACTCAGATTCAGAACCCGTTTTTCAAAAATTCACAAATAATTGTACACAACTCCAAAAATCATGAAACTTTCCAGAATTAAACTTCAATGAGTTAACAAGACTCTGTCCAAAAATCAGACAAAAATAAGATCGTTTGACCCTTCAAACAAATTAAAAGATTTAGATGGTCAATCTGGACAGAATTGGACAGAATGTTGCTGATTTTGAAAATAGTGTTTCTCTTTGAATACTCAACCAAAAAGGTTGATCTTTATATAAAAACACTCCTTAGGATGTGTAGATGAAGTTTCCAAAAGGCCCTGACCTCAAACAATTCTTGAAAAATACATAATTTAACTTTTCTTAAAACTGGTCAGATTGCAGCCAGATTGGAGCAGTTATCTTGCAAAGACTGAAAGACTAACTTTTACTTGCTCAAATCAAGTGATTCTTGTTGCAAATGAAAGCTAACAGTCTGAAGTATAACTCCACCAAAAATCACGAATTTTGAAAATGTTTAGCTATTTTTTCAAATTGTGTGAATTTGGGTGAAAACTGCAGTCAAAAACGGGCAGAAAACAGAAATAAAGAAACAAGAGAAGAACACCGAGGATTTATCCTGGTTCGGTCAATGTGACCTACTCCAGTCCCAAGGAACACCTTTCCTTGGATTTTACTATGATATGAACACCTTACAACAAGAGTCAAGCTTGATCCTTGGGTTATACACCAACCCTACTCAAGACTTGGATAAACACCTTCTAAGCAACACTTAGTTGCAATACCTCCAACACCTATTGATGTAGCCTTATAAAGATGGCTAATCAATCTTACAAATGAAGCTCAAGAGGCTTGTAGCTCACCAAAATATTAAGAACAACTTTGCTACAACAAAATACAACAACAAGAACAAGAAGATGAATATGAAAGCTATAGAATGCTTGTGAGCTTCAAGTGTGTTTCATCTTCTTCACCAATGCCTCTATTTATAGTGTGATTTGAGCCTTGAAGATAAGAATGCCAATGTGTCATCATCTTCATCATCAACTCCAAATGTCTTATCATCATTGGTTGGCTTTGTACACTTGGCAAAATAAAACATAATGATTGGTCCACCTTGGCAATGTCATGTTGGCCGAAATTTTCCACCTTGGCAAGTCATAATTATCCTTTGTAAAATGTAGATAATAAGAAGGATAATGCCACAAGAATACCTCAACTTCTAGTCTTGAAAATAGGCATGTGGGAGAAGACTATTTCAAAAACAAAATTCAGCTCCAATTTGAGATGAAGTAGCCGTTGGCTACTTTTGGTTTTTCCAAAATAATTTTGTTTTTTCTTAATTAAAATAAGGAAAGATAATACCACCAAATTATCCCCAACTTCAAGCATCATAATAGGACATGTGAGAGCTCCATTTGACTTCAAAAATCTGCTTAAAATACCCAAGAAAAACAATATAGCCGTTGGCTATTTTTAGTAAACTCCAAGTTGGCAATTTTGCCAACTAGCTCTTTTTTGGTTGATCCACTTGTCTCCAACTCATAAAATGAACAATGTACCATTCTCAACTGCAAACTCACGTTTTTCAACATATATATATGTGTAGCAACTCAGATTTTTGAAGAAGAAATAAATAGATAACACTTGACAAGATTATGTCAACGTGTAACACCGAAATTCCCCAATATTTCTTCTTATGTGTCAATAACATTTCCACACCTTTGACACCTTTAATATCTCTGAATATTGATGATAAATGTTCTCTTATAACATATATAAGAGGGTCTTCAAGAAAAAATAGAATGTGACATCTCAAATCGTCACATATCCAGCTATAGTCAATAATATCATCGGTTGAGAGAATAAGATATAAGATCACCATATTATCTTCAAAATAATAATAACACAGCTCCAGAATGAAGATAATAATATACTCAAGAGATTCCTTGAGTGAAAATACCAAAAATACCCTTGGGGGTAAAATGACCAAAATACCCCTGGTGTAAGAAAACTCAAGAAATGACCCGGATGGTCATAAATACTCATGATATCACCTTTGTCATGATAAATAGGATAATAATACATCCTTGAAATATTTTCATCATATCATGTTCCTACAAAACTCAAAATACCAATTTTGCCCTTTTTGGTAAGTTGTAGAAACTTCCAAGGCACGTTAGTCACAAGACAAAAATAATCACCAAAAATACATAATAATCACATAATGAACATGTATAAATCATGTACAAATAAAAACAATCATTTTAACACATTTTAGAAAATTATTTCTAAAAACCCTAGACATCGATCGATGTGCAACAACCTGAGAGATCGATGTCAACTTTTTCAACTTTTACACATATAACACCATGTATGACATTTTTAAGTATTCGCCACTTAAAATCATGACTTTGAAAATTATCCAAACATATTTCTCAACATGCACTAAAGGCCTCCACATGGAGTGACTCATCAGACTCTGAAACTGAGACCGAAGAGGAGACCGCTCAAGTTTGCTTCGCTTCAAAGGCGTCTAATGAGGTATCATCCGATTCTGACTCTGACTCTGAACCTTCTTATGATGATCTTTTTAGTCAGTATCTTGAATTACATAAATTTACTAAGACTCTCGCAAAAGAAAAGAAACGTTTAATTGAAGACAAGAAACTGTTAGAATCTTCTAACGAGAATCTTGTCGATCAATTAAGCGATTCAAAGAAAGAGTCTTCATGTGTCATCACTGCATTAAAAACCGAGATCTCATCATTGACTTCTCAAAATAATGAAATGAAATCCGAGATTTCAAATTTGAAATCAAGGAATACAGACTTAGAGAAAATGATGAAACAATTCGATACAGGGTCAAACATGCTGCATCGCATCATATTATCGCAAAAGCATGACAGTGACAAAACTGGATTGGGATACGTTGATACTAACGAAGTATCAACCAAACCAACCAAGTTTGTTGTGTCTAAGAAAGTAGACACCCCTAAGCATCAAGTGGCGTCTAAGATGACGCAAAAAGCGCCCCCTTCCACACGCCCCACTCCCTCATATCATGTGAAATATAACGTTGTACCATATAGATATGAGAAGAAAAGAACAATGCATACACGAAATACATATCATCCACGCACTACGCACACGCACACAAGGACATATCAAAAGCGTCCTTCATTCAATGATTATAGAGGAGTCCTTGGGCAAAGACCCAAAGTACATGCACCACATGTATATTATATCGCACCTTCATTCTTGCCATTTGATAGACCGAGAAGGATTACCCAAGTATGGGTACCGAAAGGTACCTTTACCAAAAGGTGATTAACTAACTCGAAAGGACCCAAAATTAAAAGGGTACCTAAATCACCTTTTCACATTGCAAGGAGACCACTCATCAAAAGACACATCAATAAAGTGGTTCCTTGACAGTGGGTGCTCGAGGCACATGACGGGTGACCCGAGCCTGCTTCTCCAAATTAAAGAAGGTCACAAAAAGCGGATCCGTGACCTTTGGAGACAACAATGAAGGGAAGATCATTGGAAAAGGTACGATTGGCAATCCGAATACACTTCAAATCTCCAACGTATTTTTGGTAAGCAACTTATCTTACAATCTTCTTAGTATTTCTCAATTTGTTGACAATGGCTTCAATGTTTGTTTTACTCACCCTTATTGCAATATAATAAATAAAAATGGAGAAACCGTTTTAAAAGGAAAACGAGAAGGAAATATCTTTACGCTATCTATGGATGATGTAGTAGACGCTAAAGTTAAATGTTTTATGTCAAATGAACCCAATGTGAATTTGTGGCATAGACGTTTAGGACACATAGGTATTTCTACACTAGAAAAATTGCAACGAAAGAACCTAGTACGGGGATTGCCTACGCTTGATTTAGACAACTTTCAGTTGTGTGAATCTTGCATAAAAGGCAAACAAACACGTGAGTCACTTAAGCCTAAAAATGAGATAAGCACGACTAGAATACTAGAACTATTGCATATCGATTTGTTTGGTCCTAGTCGCACTACAAGCCTTGGTGGGCGTCACTATGCATGTGTGATTGTTGATGACTTTTCTCGCTATACTTGGACTTTATTTCTTGCACATAAGGATGATAGCGTCGTAGAAATCGCTAAATTAATTAAACAACTTGAAAATCAATACGGCGTAAATGTGAAAAGAATAAGAAGCGATAGAGGCGGTGAGTTTAAAAATAAAGAAATGATTTCGTTTTGTGAAGAAAAAGGAATTAAACATGAGTTTTCGCCACCTAGAACTCCACAATTAAATGGAGTAGTAGAAAGAAAGAATCGCACACTACAAGAAATTGCTAGAACCATGCTTTGCGAAAATAAATTGCCTAGATTTCTGTGGGCGGAAGCCGTAAATTGTGCATGCTATATTGTAAATTGCCTATCTATAAGAAAGAAAATAAATAAGACGCCTTACGAAATTTTGAATGATCGCATGCCTAAGATTGATTATTTTCGTGTGTTTGGATGCAAATGCTTTGTCTTGAATACAAAAGATAATTTAGATAAATTTGAATCCAAATCAATTGAGTGCATTTTTGTTGGGTATTCCATAAATTCAAAAGCATATAGATGTTATGATCCTCTCACTAGACAAATCATAGAATCTATTCATGTTAAATTCAATGAATTTGGAGAGATTGATAAAGATAAGGAATATGACGATGATTTTGAATTGAAACCCGTTTTGGATGAAGATAATGATTCTTTTGATATGCATGAGATGAATGAGACACTAGAAATGCATGATCATATAGAAATGCATGATAACTTAGAAAATAATCAACCAAGATGGCATAGAGATCACCCACAAGATCTCATCATAGGCGACATTACTCACGGTGTGCGACCACGTAGAAGAATCACTTCGGATGAAATAAATGAATTTCATGCTATGATTTCTGAAATTGAGCCCAAAAATGTGCATGATGCTTTAAGTGATTCATCTTGGATTGATGCTATGCATGACGAACTTAATCAATTCGTTAGAAATGATGTATGGGATTTAGTGCCACGACCACAAGATAAGACAATAATAGGCACAAAGTGGGTATTTAGGAATAAAATGAATGAAGAAGGAAAGGTCGTTAGAAATAAAGCAAGACTCGTAGCTCAAGGATATAATCAAGAAGAAGGAATAGACTACGATGAAACATTTGCACCCGTAGCACGTTTAGAAGCTATACGACTCTTACTTGCTATTGCTTGCATGAAAGATTTTAAATTGTATCAAATGGACGTCAAAAGTGCTTTTCTAAACGGATTTATACAAGAAGAAGTATACGTGAAGCAACCACCAGGTTTTGAAGATTTGAAACATCCAGATCACGTGTACAAACTAAAGAAGGCACTATATGGTCTAAAGCAAGCGCCGAGAGCATGGTATGATCGTTTTACTACTTTTCTTTTAGAAAATAATTTTAAACGTGGTACTATAGATAGTACACTATTTTTGAAACAAGAAAAATCAGATTTACTTATTATTCAAATCTACGTAGATGATATTATTTTCGGTTCTACCTCACATATACTCGTTAAAGATTTTGAAAATTGTATGAAAGCTGAATTTGAAATGTCTATGGTTGGTGAACTTAATTATTTTCTTGGCTTGCAGATTAAGCAAACGAATAAAGGAATTCATATAAGCCAAGCTAAGTACGTAAATGACATGATCAAGAAATTCAATTTTGAAAATTTGAAACCATCCCCCACGCCTATAAGTGTTACTACTAAATTAGACAAAGATGAACATGGTAAAGACGTTGATAATGGATTATATCGATCTATGATAGGTTCTTTACTATATTTAACTGCTAGTAGGCCTGACATCATGTTTAGCGTATGCATGTGTGCTCGTTTTCAAAGTCAACCTAAGGTGTCACACTTAAATGCGGTAAAAAGAATATTCCGTTATATTAAGCACACGCCCACCTTAGGTATTTGGTATGATAAGGATTCTACATTCGACTTACATGCTTACACTGATGCAGATTATGGTGGCTGCAAGATAGATAGAAAAAGCACGAGCGGAACTTGCCAATTTATAGGAAATTCCCTTATTTCATGGTTTTCCAAAAAGCAAGCAAGTGTTGCTTTGTCCACTACTGAGGCTGAGTATATGGCTCTTAGCCTTTGTTGCACACAGTTGTTGTGGATAAAACAACAACTTTCGGACTTTGGAATTACCGTAAATAAAATTCCTATATATTGTGATAGTATGAGTGCAATAAATTTGTCTAAGAACCCCGTATTACACTCTAAGGCTAAGCATATAGAAGTTCGCTATCATTTTCTTCGTGATCACGTTAACAATGGTAATATTGTCATAGATCACGTACGCACAGAATCACAAGTAGCGGATATATTCACAAAGGCCTTAAATCAAGCCACATTTGAATCTCTTCGTTCTAAATTAGGCATGATTCCCGTTGATGTGATTTAATGTGATATTATTTGATTTACTTTCCTTTTTGACAGGAATCTTTTGATTAACTTTCCAAAATAAATGGGGAGAGAGAAGCATGATTTAAGGGGGAGAGAGAGAACTGATTGTCACAGATTTAAGGGGGAGAGAGAGAACTGATTGGTCACAGATTGATCCTAATTGCATGAATCAAGGGGGAGCCGGATTTGAAACTCGAAATTCAAATTTCAAATCTGTGCATAATTCAAGGGGGAGAGATAGCACTTAAATCATGTACACTAGTTATTTTGAAAATCATCAAAAGGGGGAGATTGTAGAAATAAGAGGGTTTGAGTGATTTCAAAATAAGAAAATTGAATATATATATATATATATATAAACGTTGAGTATATATATATATATACACAAGTGTACATGTATGCATGATAACTTGCCATTACTTGCCTTATTTAGCTTATATATTATGTTGCCGTACTAACGAGCCATGAAGCATTAAAGCTTACATCATATGGCGAACATTTGTTGAGTTTATACTATTTTCAGGTGCCACAATAAATGAACTAAAGTAGTTCACTAAGTGAAGTAATTAGTTTAATAAACTAAGTAGTTCATTAAAGGAAGATGCATTTGGAAAAGGCACAAAGGCAACAAGGCTATGGAAGGAAAGTCTTCTCCTCCTCCCCACATTTAATTCCACACGCCACTTATACATATATATGCTATATTTTCAGATTTTTTATAAAAGGCACATACACATGTATTCCAACGTACTACCGACACGTTATATATCTTACGTACGTACGTTAACGTCACACCACTATACTGAACTCATATTTATGAGTATATTCAGGTCTTATATCATATGATATAAGATATGGTGATGACAAATTAAATACGACACGATAAAAGGTTCTAAACCGAAATTTGTCGTATCGGGCGAATACCGAAACTTCGCCAACGTGTCACGTACTTGCCATAAATAAATGGCCAGCCCATATACATCAAAAAATGATGTAAATTTCGTGCACATCACTGAAAATTCAAGTAAAAATACTTTCCATGTTGGCACACACAAATCACCCCACATTTATGCCAAAATGTGAAGATTCCAATTTTAATTTTGTCACATGTTTATGGTACCACTTTAAATCAGCCAAGAGCTGAAATTTAAAGTATATATTATATATATTATGTATAACATAATATATATATCATGTGCAAAAGTTGGAATTTAAATTAGAGAAAAATCGGGTAATCGATAAATATCGAAAATTCGGTTTTCTACGCACTTAACATGGAACGTTTTTCTTGAACATCATGTGACACGTATCTAGACACTTTTTACATATAATATACATCTTAAAGTGTTCTAGAAAATTAAATTAAGTGCTGATTGGAATATTACATGTGTGTATTACTAAATGTGCACTATTTTACAAAGTTAGCAAAAATAAATTTCAGCACATGTACAAACACGTTCCAACGTCACTACAGCTGAGATGGAGCACATGTGGAGCCTTGTTGGCATGTTGATTGGTCAAGGATCAATCATACAATGTTGAGAAATCAAAGAGAGAAGCTACAAAAGGTAAGTATTCAACATATACCTCTCTTATGTCACATGCTGAAAATTTCAGCATGTCACACTTGTCTTGGCCGAATTCTTCACCATTAAGCAAGATATTTTGTCAATTTTTCATTAAAGGATAAATTAAAGGAGTTATGGAAATGATTTGAATTTTATGTAAGGTAATTAAGTGTGATATTTTACATATCACACATGCTGAAATTTTTCAGCATGTGTGAGGGGTGTGCTGGCCGAATGTAGCTTCTCATTGTGTCTAAGTTCACTCTTCATTTGGTAGCAAGACTTACCTTATATATTTGATTTATTTTTATGACAAAAATTCAAAGGAAAATGAAAAAAAAATCTGAATTTATCTCATGTTGTAAATGCTGAAAATTTCAGCATTAACAATAGGGTGCTGGCCGATTTCTTTGAGGATGGAAGGAAGAATTTTTGTGTCTTGCACTTTATGACAAAATTTGAGAATTATGGTATGATTTAATGATTGATTATTTGGCAAATATTTAGTGTTTATTTCAGATTTTCCATGTCATCAAATGATGACAACATTAAGCCAATCAAGAGGTGCCAAGTAAGCAATGACTAAATGATGGTCCAATGGAGTGATGCCAAGTAAGCAAAGCATTGTCACCATGATGTCTTACACTCTCTCAAGCACTTAAAAGGAAATTTTCAAGAGGGGAGAAGGCCATAAGGGGGACGGCTAGAAGAGCTATAAGGAAAAGAGAAGAACAGACAAAAACAACACCAAGATTTGCATTCTAAAGTGATCAAAGTGCCAAGCCTCTTTTCTCCTACACTTTCTTTCTCTCTTTTCTTGTAAAAAGCCTATTGTACTTTGCATCTTTCAATATTGAATAGGCTTCATAGAAACCACCATTCATTCATCTTTGTAAAAGATTGATCAAGGTGTGATCAATCTTTATTCTAGCAAGGTGGTGGTGTTCGTGTGAATTGTACTCGACATACAAGGTTTGTAAAGGGTTGGAGTTAGGTGTAACTCTATCAACCCTGCGGTAAGGTGTACTGCGTGTGTGTGATTAGTGTGAACCAAGGAAGGTGTTCCTTGAAGACTGGAGTAGGTTGTTTATAACCGAACCAGTATAAAATTCTTGGTGCAATTTACTTTCAGCATTTACTTTTCAGTTTCTGCACTGTTCATCCGTTTTGTTCACGTTTGGAAAAATAGCAAACGATTTCCAAAAATTATAAAAATTTCCAGAAACATACTTGCACGTTCTAGGGTTAATTTGGCACAAGTTTCAACCCTTTTGGACAAGTATAAGTCAATCAAACATCAAAAGTTCTGAGACTAGTGCAGTCTGATTCTCAGACTTGCAAAGGTTGAGACTTTGATTATATTTGACCTACTTTCCGAAAGCATTTTCCAAAAATGTTTCAACCCATTAAAATATAGTATATAAAGAGTTAGTGGTTAAATTTTCAGATCATTTGGACATTCACACAAATAGGAATTAATTTTTCAAAACCATCTACCGGTTCTGGCAGATTTGCACAATCTGAGTGCCAACGGTTTTTGAAGGGGTTAAAGGTTGAATTTTGATTTGAAATTTTTAGGGGACCCTCATAACATCTGAGGCTAAGTTCTCTCAAAATTTCATAATTTTTGGAGACCTCTAACCTGGTTTTAAAAACGTTTTAAAACTGGTCCTGAAAACAGAATCTGTTTTCAGAACTTGAATTGTTCAAGTTTAAAGAAATTTTAAAAAGCACACTTTCCGCACCATCTATTCAACCCCCCCCTTCTAGTGGTTCCTTGCAGATCCTACATATAAGTATAAGCTTATTACTCAACATAGATCTATAATTTCTTGAGAAGAAATCTTGAACATACTACATGATGATCCAACTATGATATGAACATAAATATTAAATTTTGGAAGCCATGAAGGATCTAGGAAGAGTACTTGCCTTGGTTCACCTTTCTTACACTTAGAAGATGTTTCCTTCACTTGGTTTGGAAGAGAGTTCTTCTTCCTTCCTCCTAGGTATACATGGTTTTTAGGGTTTAAAAGGAGGGTTAGTGAGCAACTTATAAAACTAAGTATAGAAGAATCAAACTTAAACTTCATAAAGTTCTTACCTTGATTGCTTTTGATTCTAGATGCTACAACCTTTTGAACCTTTCTTAGTTGATTGAGTGTTTATGATACTTGATTTGAGTGATGTTGGTATGAAGAAAGGAGAAGAAAATCTTCTCCTTGTTGAAGACCAAAGTTTCGGCCTATATGGGACTAAGAGGGGTGTTGGAGTGTTCTTGAGATTTTTTCTTGGAGGTAGTATGAAATTGGTTGGTTGAAGATGCAATTATGTGAGGGGTTAAAGAAGAAATAATACCCTACTTTTCTAAGGGGGTGGCCGACCAAGGAGTGGGAAGGATGGGGTTGGAGACAAGCTTTTGACAAGCATGGGGTGGAGGGATGGGTTAAGGTAAGATTCTTGAGCATGCTAGTATTTTAATCAAAGTGTAAGACAAGTTGTCTTCACCTTTCTTTTTCTTTTTCCTTTTCTTTTACTTTGTATGTATATAATTGTTTTTTTCTTTTATTTAATGTAGTATAAAATTGTTGTGACATGTATTTCTTTTTGATTTACTTTATCCTATTAGTTTAAGTTGTTACTAACTAATTTAATTGGGTTTTTATTGTATATACTCAAACGTTTGTAATATATTTGTTAATGTATTTGAATCGTACCCCTACTGACTTATATTTACGATATTGGGAGTCGTTACGACATAACGAATTTCCGGGTTGTAACACGTAGGGGGCTAGCGGTTTGGGTTTGAAAAAAATGGGGTTTGGTTTGGGTTTTTAATAAAGAAGAGGAGAAGTAGTTTTTTTTATAAAAAAACAAAACCTGTTTACGGGAAAAAAAAAAGAGAACAAAAAAAACTATGTTTCAATTAAATAAAAAAAGAACAGAACGTGATAGTGGATGTGAATGAATGTTTAAAGTGAAAATATTTATATATATACAATTACAGTATCTGAGAAATAAATAAATAGAAAAAAAGAATATGGTATTGTTGTAAAAAAAAAGTGTTATATATAAATTCATAAATATTTAAAACATATTTTAGGGTACTTAGGGAAACAAAAGTAAAGATAAATAATTTCATTGATGGGTAAATAAATTTATATTTATTTATAAGAGAGTTAATAATTTAAAATTAATTAAGAGGAAATAAGGAAAATGAGAAAAGGTGTGGAATTGAGGAAAAGAGAGAAAAATGTGTTGTGTAGCGTATAGCATTCACATTCATGGCACGAGCATAGCATGACCTTCCGGTCGAGATTGTCCCTCGGGACATGTGACCCTATATGGCATGTGGCCCTATGAGGCGTGTGGTCCTACAGGACGTGTGGCCCTATGAGGTGTGTGGCCCGACGGAGCGTGTGGCCTGACGAGGCGTGTGGTAGGATTCTCTCGAGGTTCATGCATTGCACGGTTGAGAGACAAACATTCGTATGTAGAGATATCGTTGCAAGTGACACAAGCATGCATCATGACATCGCATAACTAATGTGTTGTGCTTTTATTTATTTACTTAGTTATTCATGTTTATACATGTGATACGTGTTATTTGTTGCCATATATGAAATTGTTCGGAAAGAGGCGGGAACCTACTGGGTGATATTTCTATATCACTCACCTCTTTATTTTTCCCAGGTGAGTAAGAGTACGACTTGATCTTTATAGAAGACCAGGAGTTGTAGTTTTCTTTCGCTTCACCTATGTCAGTTTTACGTTGTACTAAGGATTTCGGACAAATTTACATTTGATATATGATTTGGGAGGTAATGAATAAATGTTTATTTCATTTTTTTTATTGAACAGATTTTTATTAAAAAGCCTCACTTATGGTGGAGGGAAACCATATTACAAATAGTCATCCTGAAAAGCAAAACTGTAGTATAATGCTTCTAATATTTGTAGTCTCCAGTCATATATGATATGTCGCATTAAAACCTTGCCAAGTAAAACCACCCTTGTGGATAAAACCTTGGCGAAGGAAAAAGCGTGCATATTTATATGTGGTGTAATCATAAATGTAGAAAAGAAAAAATTGTGAAACACAGCATCCGGAATGTAGCTTTGTGTATGGCAGCATGCGAGAACCATCAATAGCATCGAATGTGGCCTTGGTTTAGAGAAAAAAGCCCAATAGAAACATTGCTTAGCCTTCTGGTGAAGAAATTTGAAAATCTTCCAATAAGTGCGATTCATCAAATGGCAAACAACATTGTCCTGTACTTGTATACTCCCTTCCACAATATTGCATTCCAAATTCCATAACTCAGCGTATCCGTGCAGAGCGCAGCCAATATACGTCATATGCAAAGAAAACAAAGCATTAATCAAATTGATGGTGTAAAGCTCAAATATGATGGAATGATGCAATGAACAGATAATACCCGGTCTGCCCGTATCACGAGATACGGACAGGACATATGTAATTTGAGAATAAGAAGCAAAAAGAGGAAGCCAGAGTATAGAGATTACCCATACTGCCTGTGTCCATGGTTGACACAGGCAGACAAGTGAAAATGATTGTTGTGCATTCGGCATATTAAATTCTTATATGCGGAGTTGAGACATCTGTAAGTAGGGCCCCTTTAACCATAGGAGGCAGCATAGACAATGTGTTGAACTGATGAAATTTTTGATGTAGTTGCCCAAACTGAGCCAACAAGTGTGCCACCTCATTTGCCTGGCGTGGTATATGTGAGACCATAACATTCCCACGGATGATTAGACTCTGAAGAAGAGGAGAAACACTCTCAGATTGAAGATACTCAACAACGCCTTTTGAGTCTAGCTCCATATCCAATTGCCTATAACGTTGCAGAAAATACAAAAGTGCCATACTAGCCGCTTGTAGCTCCGCTTGAAATGGGGAAGACAATGGGAGATAAAATACAATTGCTTTCTTTAAATTGCCTTCTGTGTCTCTCTAAACTGCACCTCCTGATGCCGTAATAGAACCATGTGCTGCATCTACATTCAGTTTCAATCTTCCCTGAGGGGGTGTACGCCATCTGACAATTTGTGGACGTTGAAGCCTCATTTTTGGAGTCAGTCCAAACATAATAAGATCTTGTTCATTAGTGACAAATTTCCTGCCATGCTGTGCGCAACTCCAAGTATAGATATGACGTCTAATACTTTCTTTTAGCCGGTCAGAATGATATTGCTCTTCACCAAATATCATTGCCGAGTAAGCCTTCCATATTTGCCAGACCACAATTCCTTGCACAATGAGCCTCAACACTCCTTGGAAAGATTTCTCACTCGTAGATGTCCACCATGACATAAAATACTGAAATAAATGCATGTTGCCTGGCTGTGGTCCGTCAACTATTGATGCATAGTACTTCCATATCTACTGAATATATGTGCAATTTAAAAACAAATGCGCTTGTGTGGCTGAGGAGATATGACAAAAGGGGCAGCATGTGGGACATATGGCAGTGAACCTACGCAAATTATCTTCAATGGGTAATGCATGGTGATATAGCTTCCATAGTATGATTTGATTATTTGGCTACTGCAAACTGTGCCAAATAAACCTGTGAGACAGATATTTTGGTCCAGAGCTTCGAATCATATCAAATGCAGACTTTATTGTGAACTGTCCATTCGATTCCAATGTCCATGTCTGTGATCGATTTTGACCAACTGCATGTGTGGAGCATAAGTCATGAACTGAGCAAATTCTTTTCCAAGTGATGGTATCAGTAATGCATGGTATATAATGTTGGCGATGACCATACTTAGAAGCGAGAAAGGCTGTCCATAAACTATCCTTGTTGTGATATGACCACCACAATTTACATGAGTATGCCTTAGTCAAATCCTCCAACCTTCGAAGGCCGAATCCCCCTTCTGCCTTTGGCATAAATAATGTTTCCCAGCTAACCCAATGGTATCTTGGTGCAGTTCCTTGTGTTGACCAGATGAAATTACAAATTTTCTGTCGAATAGCTCGGATTATACTCTTTGGTAGTTGATGTGCGGCTACAATATGTGTTGGTATAGAGCTCAAAACTGATTTAACCAAGGTTAATCTTCCTGCAGGGGATAAAAAGCGATTATGCCATCCCAATATTCGTTTATCAATACTAGTAAGGAGATCTGTACAATGAATGGGCCTAAGGCATCCTCTAATCAACTGCACTCCCAGATACTTCATAGGCAATGAGGCAGCATGTATTTGAAGTTGTGCTTCCATAGCTCGAAGTTGACTGGGCATAACATGCTTAGAAGTAATAAATCGGCTCTTGCTCAGATTGACTTTTTGGCCAGTTATCTCCTGGTATAGATCCAAAAATTGCTTAAATTTCTTCAAATTAGCCGGCAATCCATTGATAAATACCAACAGATCATCTGCAAAAGCAAGATGTGTAATTATTGGTCTAACTCTGCCCACTGCATATGGCTTAATAGTACCATTTCCAACCAATGAATTAAGCCCTCTGGAAAAGGCCTCTGAAACCAAAATAAAGAGTATGGGGGAAAGGGGGTCGCCCTGCTTTACCCCTCGAATTGGCTTGAAAAAACCACATGGTGCACCATTGATTACAATAGATAACGTTGTGCTCTCTAGATGGCTAAATATTAGCTGGAGAAACTGTACCGAGAACCCCATTCGTTGTAGTAAAGCTCGAAGAAACGTCCAATTCACTCTATCAAATGCTTTCATCATATCCAGCTTAAGCATAATGTTGTAACCTCGTACTTTTTTATCCAGCACATGCGTGAGTTCCTGCGCAGTAAGAACATGTTCTGTGATATCCCTACCTTTCATGAAGCCCGCCTGCTCCTTAGATATAATGTCAGGCAAGATGTGAGAAAGCCTAGTTGTCAAGATACGCGTTCCAAGTTTGGACATGAAGTTTGATAGTGATATAGGCCGAAAGTCTGCAAATGTAGTTGGAATCTGTGTCTTTGGGATTAAGACGATTAACGTACTGCCCATGTTTTGGGGTATTCGGATGCCAAGAAAATACTCCTGTACTGCTTTGTGGACATCATGGCATATGATTTCCCAGCAATGTCGAAAAAAGAAGCCATTGTAGCCATCAGGACCAGCTGCACTATTTGGATCAAGCGACCAGACTGCTGTTTTAACTTCTTCTAGCGTAGGCATTTGAGTAAGTGCAGCATTCATTTCAAGAGTAATCAACTGTGGGACGTATTGCAGTAAGCTGTCAGGATTCGGAACCTCTTCCTCCTTGAATAGCTGAGTAAAATATGACACCGCCTCAGCCTCAATGGCCTCCTTTGTCTGACATACATCTCCTGATGTGGTTTTAATTTGAGTGATACTCTGTCTACGGTGTCTATCTTTTACTAAATTATGGAAGTAAGCTGTATTTCCATCCCCGTGCATAAGCCATTTGCAACGAGCCTTCTGTTCCCAAAACTTCTGCTCGTAGTTTGAAACTTTCAGATATTCCGCCTTCACCTGGTGATATTTAACTCTGTTCTCCATTGTAGGATTCGAATCATATATGGCTTCTTGTATGTTTGCTTCTCTTTCAACAACCGCTAATTTATCAAAGATATTTCCAAACACATGTTTATTCCAATGCTGCAAGTCTTTCTTTAAACTTTGTAATTTGTCATACATACCTCGCATTCCCCCAATTGTTGGATAGGTAGACCATTGCCCCGCTACAAATTTCAGAAAATCATTATGCTCTGTCCAAACATTAAGGAAACGAAAAGATCGTGGTGTTGTGGCAGACTGAACATTAAGATTGAGAAGTAATGGTGCATGATCCGAAGTGATCCTTGATAAATGCTTAACCTTAACCATTGGGAACTGATCATAAAACCTTTGAGTGCATAGTATTCGATCCAATCTCCTTTTAACAATACCCAAACCACGGCCTCCAACCCATGTGTAAGGAGATCCATCATAAGGCAAGTCAATTAGTGAACATTGGGATACACAGTCAACAAATTCTTCCAGCGATGACAACTGTGGCATTGAGGTACCATGATGTTCCTAACTGGCCTGTGCAAAATTGTAACAAGCTAATTTGTTCTCCGTGAAAAACATTATATAGTTGAAGACTGGTACGCTGCCAAAACACCCAAATGTTGTCTGAACATGTGACTATAGAGTTTGTGAAAGATAACTTCAATTGAAGTCGTATTATTTTGTCTGCTGATTGCTTTGGCTCAATGAGAATCAGCAATTGAATATGATGCTTTTGGACCAAACGCTTAAGACGATGTAAAGAGGTCCGCAGTCCACCACATTCCAAATAATGTACTTCATTGGGTAGTGTGAGTGTTTGAGCTTGAAGGATCTTTGACACTAGAACGAGTAACAATAGATGATGGAGGTGGAAGTGGCAAGGCACTTCTTGGCCGTCTATTCCTTCGAATTATGGCTGGCTGTGAAGTCAATTGCGTAACCAAGTCACCTTCACTATCAAGCGCAGCTTGCCCTGCTTGTACATCTCTAGGTGGTTCAACATCCTGATAGTTGATGGACAAATCTCCTAGCCAAGCATTATATACTGTTTGGTATGCTTGCTCCTTAATGAAATTCGCAGAATATTGATCATTAGGGGATAGCGTAGACATAAATTCAGCAAAACGATTATATCGATCTAGAATAATTGGCTCTGTGTCTGAAACATTAGCCACAATTACATCATCTGCTTCTTCCACATCGATTTCCCTTGAAGCTCCTAACTTTGCTAAATCTTGCTTTTCAGTAACATCTATGGGCTGCAGAGCTTCGATCTGAATACTGTGATTGTCAACTACTCCTTCAACATTAGCAACACGCTCAGTCTGATCGTCAAGAGGAGCTGTATTATGAACAGGTTGCTCAGCCTGGATTTGGTAAGGATCTTTTGATCGAGATAGTATTTTCTTTGATACTGGGGGATTTTTCCTTGGAGTCCATCGCTGCTTTTTGTCATTATGCTTTGTCCCATCCCCCACTTTAACTACCCGTACTGGCTGCTCATCTTGGTGTGCAGACTTCCCTTTACAGCTAGTAATTTCATGACCCAACATTCTGCAGTCTGTACAAAATTCTGGCACCTCCTCATACTCCACTGTTGGATAAAATTCATATTGGCCTCCCTGAACATGCAGCCTAGATGGCCGAGGTTTTGAAATATCAATTTCTATACAAAGCCGCACCACTGAAGGACGTAAACCTTGCATTGTAGCTGTATCCATTCTCAATGGTGTGCCAATCATATGTGCTATATCCCATAAAGCTGTCCGATTATGCAAAAACAATGGCAATCCTTTAATCAAGACCCATACCGGGACAATAGGTGTGTCGCAATTCGGATCAAAGTCCGGTGTCCACTTCGTAACACGCATATGATATCCATGCAAAACCCATGAACGACGTAAAAAGCATCTTTGATAATCATCCTCATTCTGAAAGGTGATAAGAATATGTTGGGCATCTAAATGTCCAATTTTAGGCGTTACCTTGAATCCAATACGTTCAAACGAGATGTTTAATTGTTTCATAGATGGGCGGCCATTCCAGAAGGAGCCGATTAGAGAGAATCTATATGGTTGAGAAAACGTATAAACCTCATCCGCAGAAAATGAAATAGAAGGCAATCCTTTATACCTCTGAATAGGACGTGGTTGTTCCGTCCTTGCTAAAGATTTTGGGGCGACAATCTCAGAAAAAGTTGGTTTTTTTGGTGTTGGTAACTGCTGATCCGCCATAGGAGATCAAAGGAATTCGTATATAGTCACCTCTGGGAATCATTAACCAATGACGCAAACAAAGGTAATGTAAATCAGAATTATAACATTGGAATCGATCAATTGCTGGAGACTCCATTGCCATCGCCATGTATCGCCGCCGCCTTCTTCATCGCTTCTTCTCCAATATATATCTTTATGGATTTATATATGTAAAATGTATGTTTATTTCATTTTTATACGTTTCCGCGTGCAAAGTTTCTACGTCATTGCTGACGTGCAGGAGAATTGAACGACGCCTTGTAGCTCTCATAGTAGACTACGGCGGATGCAAAAGTTTCCGATAGCAGGGCTCGGGAGTGGGGCGCTACAGGTGGTATCAGAGCAAAAGTTCTAATCTTACCTCGGAAACATAGGATTAACTAGATCACTTAGACGTAAGTGATGATTTTAGACTTAGGTCATGATCGGGTTAAGGGGTGTGAGGACCGTTAGTTAAATATTTACTGTTTTATTTTCAGAATATGTGAATTACCGAAATACCCTTGTATATGAATCTGACTAAATTGTGAATTGCAGAAATAGAACCAACTGGAAATGCAGGGACATGTTAGGCTCAGAATCAGAACAACAACATTGCTAAGGCCTTGGTCACTTTGAAAAACATTGTTGCTCATCAGCAGCAACAGCTGAATCAGCAGATACGCATCCACCACCGCAGCCTGGGTATAGGTTCTTTTATAAAGAGATGCAGAATGCCCGAGCTCCTACCTTTCGGGGCACGTCGAGGCCGGAAGATGCTGAGATTTGGCTGAAGGAGATTTCCGATCATCTACGTTTACTACAGGTTCCAGAGGATTTGATGGTGGAAGTTGTTGTACCGTTTCTGATTGGAGATGCTGAGGTCTGGTGGCATAGCGTGGAAGTCCAGTTGACTGCACCGATCACTTGGGCATAGTTTCGGGAGGAGTTTAAGAGATACTATGTGCCAGACAGTGTGGTTCTGCAGCGAATGGCAGAATTTCAGGCTCTGACTCAGGGGAGTATGTTTGTAGCGGAGTATGTGGAGAAGTTTCATGCCTTGGGACAGTATGTGCCGTCTACCATGACAGATCAGAGACTGAAGATGCTGAAGTTTAAGACTGGGTTGAGATCTGAGATTCAGATCGGGCTTGTGAATGCGAGGGCCCGAACATTTGATGAGCTGCTCGAAGCGTGTCGTGAAGTGGAAGGGGACTTCAGGAGAGTTAGTGCGGAGGATCGTGACAAGAGGCCACAGGATGACTTGGTATCTGGTAGGTCTGGACGCTGGGTGAAGGTACCTCAACGACAGCCGATGGGGGTACAGTTTAGGCCACCGCAGAAGCAGCAGCAGGGAAGCTTTAATCAACCTCAAAGGAATAATGGGCCACCAGCGCCATGTGCTTACTGTGGCTAGAATCATCCGGGAGAGTGTTGGAGGAAGAATAATATCTGCTACAAGTGTGGAAAGATTGGACATTACGCCAGGGAGTATCCTGAGCAGAAAGCAGTGCCACAGCAGCCGTAAGGTGGTCAGCAGAAAGGGAGGCCGAAGACGAACGCCAGAGTGCATGATATGGCTGATCCTGAGGTGGAAGCGACGAATGATGTGATGACAGGTAAAATTTAAGTAATTGAGACATTTAAGTGTTTCTTTTGCATTGTTTCTATATGTTACTTGTTGTATTTAGTTAACAGTTAAATTGTACTAGGATCGATTCTGATTAACAAGGTGCCAGCGAACGTATTATTCGATACTGACGCCAGTCATTCTTTTATTTCACGGAGATTTGTGAAGTATCTAAATCAATGATCGGAGTGGTTGGAAATCCCTTATCGCATGCAAACGGCTGGTGATATAGTGATAGTTTCACATCATCAATATAAGGGTTGTGAACTGAAGATTAAAGAACAGTTGTTCACTGCTACTCTCATCCCGATTCTGTTGAGCGATTTCAATATCATTATGGGGATGGACTGGCTGTCGGAGAATCACGCAAATATAAACTGTCGATAGAAGCAAGTGCGTATCAGAGGTCCTGATGCAAAAGAAGTGGTGTTTCAGGGAAATTTTAAGCTGAAGAAGGTTCCGAAGAAAATTTATCTGACCGCAGCCTAGGCACATCGGATGCTGCAGAAGGGTGCAGAGGGATTTCTGGTATATGCTATGGATTCAAAGCAGGAGGTGCTGACGATTGATCAGATTCCAGTTGTGAATGAATTCAAAATGTGTTTCCGGGTCTGCCGCCGAGTCGCGAAGTTGAGTTTGAAATAAATCTCATTCCAGGAGCTGAGCATATATCGAAGACACTGTACCGTATGGCTCCAGCAGAATTGAAAGAATTGAAAGAGCAGTTGCAAGAGCTTCTTGATCGGAAGTTTATCCGTCCGAGTGTTTCACCATGGGGAGTGCTGGTGTTGTTTGTCAAGAAGAAGGACAGAAGCTTGAGACTATGCATCGATTATCGTGAGATCAATAAGATCACGATAAAGAACAAGTACCCTCTACCTCGCATTGAAGATTTGTTTGATCATCTGAAGGGTGCACGGGTATTTTCTAAGATTGACTTGCAGTCCGGTTATCATCAGTTGAGAGTTAAGGTAGGGGATGTAGAGAAGACTACATTTCGTACCCGATACGGACATTACGAGTTGACAAATGCACCAAATGCATTTATGGACTTGATGAATATGGTGTTCAGAGAACAGCTGGACAAGTTTGTGGTTGTTTTCATTGATGACATTTTGGTGTACTCTCCGAGTGATGATAAGCGTGCTGAACATTTGAGAGAAGTACCAGAGACCTTGAGACACAAGAAATTGTACGCTAAATTTAGCAAATGCGAATTTTGGCTGAAGAGCGTGACATTTTTGGGTCATGTTGTCTCCGAAGAAGGAATTTCTATAGATCCGAAGAAAATTGAGGCAATTACCGAATGGCCGCGTCCAACCAATGTGACGGAAGTCAGAAGTTTTCTTGGGTTGGCAAGCTATTACCGGAAGTTTGTAGAAGGGTTTTCCTGAATAGCAGTGCCACTGAGTAGACTGACGCAGAAGAAGACAAAATTTGAATGGACTGCTGATTGCGAGAAGACTTTTAATGAGTTGAAGAGAAGACTGACCATAACACCAGTATTGGCGCAGCCCTATAGTTCGGAAGGGCTCTTCATATATAGTGATGCGTCCAGAAATGGACTAGGTATGCATATGAGTTCAAGTTAGATATTATATACATGTCAATTGTGGTCTAATTTTTTTCTATTACAGGTTGTGTACTTATGCGAGAAGGCAAAGTTATCGCTTATGCTTCTCGACCGTCAAAGCCGTATGAGCAGCATTATCCGACTCATGATCTTGAGTTGGCAGCGGTAGTATTCGCACTTAAAATATTGAGACATTATCTTTATGGAGCAAAGTGCGAGGTTTTCACGGATCACAAGAGTCTGAAATATCTGTTCACACAAAAGGAGTTGAACATGAGGCATCACAGATGGTTGGAATTGTTGAAAGATTACGATCTGACCATCAGTTATCATCCGGGTAAAGCTAATGTAGTAGCTGATGCGTTGAGTCGTAAATCCAGTCATGCAGGCCAAACACCACTGGAGAGAGAGATGGCTGTGTTTGATATTGATATAGTTGATTCGACAGCGAGAGTTATGGCTACACTCACTATTACTCCTACATTAGTGGAGCAGATTAAGGAGGCGCAGAAAGAGGATGTTGATTTGAGAATGATCCGTGACCGCATGTTGACTAGTCAGGTGAATGGTTTCCAGGTACACGATGACGGGAGTCTATGGTTTCAGGGAAGACTATGTGTGCCGGATAAGGAAGAACTACGGAGGGAGTTATTGAAGGAAGCTCATAACTCTAAGCTGTCTATTCATCCTGGAGTGACAAAGATGTACAATGATCTTAAGAAACATTATTGATGGAGTGGGACGAAGCATCACATTGCTGAATTCATCGAGAGATGTCTAGTTTGTCAGCAAGTAAAGGCCGAGCACCAGAGACCTGGAGGGTTAATGATGCCATTAGAAATACCTGAGTGGAAATGGGAGCACATTACGATGGACTTTGTTGTGGGACTTCCAAGAACCCATAATGACAATTACAATATGGGTGATAGTAGATTGGTTGACGAAGATGGCTCATTTTCTGCCTGTGCCGAGTGACGCGACTCTGGAAAGACTTGTGACTCTATATATTGACAACATTGTCAGCTTGCATGGGGTGCCAGTAAGTATCATATCGGACCGAGATCCGAGATTTACATCTAGATTCTGGTCAGCCTGTCAGAGAAGAATGGGCACTGAATTGCGTTTGAGTACGACATTTCATTCGCAGACAGACAAGTAGTTGGAGCGGACTATACAGACATTAGTAGACATGTTGCGAGCCTGTGCACTGGATTTCAAAGGTAATTGGGACAGTATGATGAAATTGATTGAATTTTCTTATAACAACAGTCATCACAGTGCTATCGGAATAGCACCGTTTGAACCGTTATATGGTTGTAAGTGTTGGTCGCCTGTATACTGGGATGAAATTGGGGAACGAGTTGTCACTAGGCCAGAATTAGTTGAGCCGACTAAGGAGAAGATCAAGATTATTCGTGAAAGGCTCAAAGTTGCTCAAGACCGGAATAAAAGTTGGGCTGATTCTAAGAGACGACCGCTGGAGTTTTCAGTTGGAGAAAAGGTATATTTGAAGGTGTCGCCAATGAAAGGTGTAAGTCGGTTCGGGGAAAAAGAAAAATTGAGTCCTCGTTATATTGGTCCCTACGAGGTACTCAAAAGAGTTGGGACACTGGCATACAAGTTGGCTTTACCACCGGCTTTGACTCAAGTTCATAATGTGTTTCATGTGTCACAGCTGAGGAGGTATGTACAGGATCCGAGTCATATACTGGATGAGAGACCCTTGAAAGTTAGACCGGTTGTGACTTATGAAGAGGTTCTGGTGAAGATCGTAGATCGTAAAGATCAAGAGCTGAGACGGAGAGTCATACCCTACGTCAAAGTTCAATGGAGCAATCATACCGAGAAAGAAGCGACATGGGAGCTTGAAGAGCAAATGCGTGAGAAGTATCCGCATATATTCGCCTAAGGTACGCAAGTTTCAAGGTCAAAACTTATTGTCAGGGGGTAGACTGTTACACCCAGTTAAAAAAAAGAAAGAAAAAGGGGTCAAATTAAAATGTGACATAATATTAAAAAAAACCTTTCAATAACACACCCCTTTATCTACCCTATGAAACCCCCACCATAATTACTCTAATTACCACTACCCACCTTTTATTTTCTTAACTTCTATTCTATTTAACAATAGGCCTTTCGGCCATCATTAGGAAAAAATGAAAAGAGGAGTACTGTGAGTGCTAAAAGGAAAAGAGTGAATTGCTTGAAGGAAAATAGAGAGAAAAAGGAAAAAAGAGGGAAAGGAAGGAGGAAAAGAGAGGAGTGGAGGCCAACACCACCACACCACCACCAACATACACTTACAACCAAGTGGTAGGTGACCTCTCTCTTTTTGAGCTAATTTTATATATGTAGTTATTTGCTATTTGTTTTATTTGTTGTTTAATTTGCTTGTTATAATACAAATTGATATGTTATATGCTTTAGTTGCTTTTGTAATATAAATTTCTGTATATTAAATTTGTTAAAGAATACATAATATAGGTATGCGTGAGTTGGAAAGTGATGTTAAACAAAATCTGAATTTAGGAAATTGTAGGGGTGGGTTTCGGCTAAAAAAAAGAGGATATTTTGTTCAAAAAAATTTGTTTTGGCTAATTCATAATTTAGTTGGAAATTTAATTTAAAGAATTGCAGTATAATTGATATTGGAATTTGGGGTGAAGATTATGTTAGTTAGAGGTTTAGTTGGTTTGGGTAAAGTTGCAAGTGTTTGGGTTGAGGAAAAGAAGAAAAAACATTGTGGTCTGGGGGTTATTTTTGGGTAGGCTTAAGAGAAAAACAAATATTTAGGGCTGGTTTTGGTAGACAGGCCGAAAAACAGAAAGAAAAGAGGGTCTGGCCCGTTTCTGCAGCAGAAGGGAAAAAAAAGAAACTGGGCTGAGGGCTGTGCACCTGTGCGTTGTGCGCTGGGCGCAGGGGGGCTGGCGGTTTAGGTTGAAAAAAAGGGGGTTTGATTTTGGTTTTAATAAAGAAGAGGAGAAGTAGTTTTTTATAAAAAAACAAAACACAACAGAACCTGTTTACGGGAAAAAAGAGAACAAAATTTCAATTAAATAAAAAAGAAGAACAGAACGTGACAGTGGATGTGAATGAAAGTTTAAAGTGAAAATATTTATATATATACAATTACAGTATCTCAATAATAAATAAATAGAAAGAAACAGAATATGGTATTGTTGTAAAAAAAAGTATTATATATAAACTCGTAAATATTTAAAACATATTTTAGGGTATTTGGGGAAACAAAAGTAAAGATAAATAATTTTATTGATGGGTAAATAAATTTATATTTGTATATAAGAGAGTTAATAATTTGAAATTAATTAAGAGGAGATAAGGAAAATGAGAAAAGGGGTGGAATTGAGGAAAAGAGAGAAAAATGTGTGATGTAATGTATAGCATTCGCATTCATGGCACGAGCATAGCATGACCTGATGAGGCCACGATGGGGTCAACACAACATATTTTCATGTATCATTTATTGTCATATGTTAGTTCTGTAAGACATGACATTTCACTGTTCACTCCGCACACACTAGTGCTAGTTCTTATGTCTTATTGCCTAACTAACCCTTAGGACATGTCATATATGTTGTGCATATTGTGTTTGTTGCTTGGTGTCTTTGAAGATAGGTCAAAGAGAGCTTTGCATTGAAGAAGCATGAACACCTATCAATCCATGTTCCATCTGATCGGATGATATCATTGTTCAAACAAAGCTTGAAGATGCAACTAAAACCTAAATTTTTGTTCAAGCAAGGAGGTGATAAGCAAGTAGCTTACAAGCAAGGAGGTGACAAGCACTCATGTCAAATTCAAGAAATGTTCTTCACGTAAGAATGGAGAGACAAGCTGCTCAAATCTTTAACCAACAGGAAGGAGTCTTGCATATGCTTAAACCAATCACAAACAAGCAAGGAAACAAACTAGCAAGCTGCACCTTAAACCATCCAATCACAACCATGGAAGAATCGGCTGGTTCATGGCTAATATGTTTGAATATTCAACACCAAACTTGGAACCAATCAAAGCCAAGTTCAAACCAAGCTGCACACTACATTAACCAATCAAAACTTTGGCTGAAACTTGCAAGGAGGAGAACGGATGATTGAGCTAAATTTCCTTGAAAAATCAAAGCCACAACTCACAACCAATCAAGGCCAAGATCAAAGCAAGCTGCTCAATGTTTAAACCAATCAAATTATGGCTGAAGTCAAGCAAAGAAGAAAGGGGAAGCAACCAGCTTCTTGCAACCGAAAGTTGCTCCAACAAATTTTCAAAGCAAGCATGTCATTTTAGTCTAGTACTTTGTATATTAAATCTTGTACTTCTTAGCATTTTCGTTGGCTATAAGCAGAGCTAGAATCAGATTATAAACTAACTACATTCAATCACATTTCAATCAAATTTCCTTTAAGGAGTTCTCAACATATGCTAGTTGAAGTTTAAGACCACTTAACGGTTTTCTTTCAAGTTTCTAGCCTAGAACTTGTTAGTATTTGCTTCATCTTTTGGTTTACAGCATCTTAGGGTCTCATTGAGGTTTTAGATGTGTTGGAGTGCCAAAGAGGAAGAGGTGTTGGCATAAATTGAGCCAAGAACAACGGTTACAGTTCAAGGGGTGTCTTTGAGATGTTCTTTGCCATAGCTATTGTTCAAATCAGTTTGGAATAGGAGACAAAGTCCTTGGCAACGTTTTCTAGCCTTCGTTTGGCTCATCAATTGGTATCAGAGCGTTGGTTAGTCTTCTATTCATGTTTACATTGTTTAAATTTGCATATGAATGTTGCTGCCCAAACCGTATGTTGAACTGATTTTTTTATTTCCGTTTATAGCTTGTTTGTTTAAGAAGTTAGTTTATGTTTTAAAGTGCTTGTTAGATAGTATACTACAGTTTGGTAACTTAGTTAAGTAGGCAAAACCGAAAACCCCTACAAAAAGAACTTAGACTAGACTTAGTGTTGTTAAAATCTGTTTGTGTAGCTCAAGTTTAGAACCGTGTGTAACCAGCTTGTACTTGTTCAATCTAGCTTAGATATTGTTCATTAGGTCCTAATCTAGAAGTTTAAATGGTAGTTGAGATAAGTCCTTAAAACAGAAAACTTGAACACAAAATAGATTAGTTGATAGTTTAGCTTGTAATCAAGTAGTTAAAATTCTATTTTTTGTACTTGTGTGCAATCTGTTTAAAACGTTTTAGTGCTGCCTTATTTAGCTTAGTTAGACCAGTTTACAACATAGATTAAGAGGTTTAGTTGGTTTTTTAGTTAGCACAAGCAAAAACCGAAAACTAAAGAGCAAAACAAGTAGTTTAGCTAACTAAGTGTGCTGCCTAGTTTCTAGTGTTATACGTTTGATAAGTAGCACTTAAACACTTGCATTTAGTATCATTTAGTTTAGAATCTGATTGCATCATACAAACAAAAACCAAACAAAAACAAAGTAGGTTGAATCACTTGAAAAACAAAACAAGTTAGCATACTTAGCATCAAAACTGATTTTCCATTAGTTGTTAGTAATCAGCCTTTATAAACTTCATTTAGACACAACTAAGTTGCATTTAGCTATCTTAAGATTGGTTAGATCATTTGCATCAAAAACAGAAAAAAAAAACCGAAACAATTTAGTTTAAACTTGATTAAATCTTTGAATGCTATTTGTTTAAACTTGTTGAATTTGATTTCACCACCCCCGTTACACCTTAAGTCATTGTTTGGTACAAACTTGATTGAATCTTTTAATTGAAACATTATTGACTTGAGATTTGTTAAAAGTGAAGTAAATTTGTAAGAAACAAGATTTGATTTCAAATTTTAACGTTGGCTTTACGTTTATCTTTACTTGGGATTGATTCAATTGTTTAAAGACTTTATTGGACTTAAGTTCTTACTTAGGATCACTTTGTCTATATTTATCCCTACACTGTTAAATTGCCGACCCTGTTATCATCTTGTTGTCTTTACACTTCTTCAACTTGCATTGAACTTTCATCTATATTTGGTTGTTAAATTTGTGAAACAGTTTTCATATCATTAGTGTTCTTCTGTGTTGTTCAAAGAACGTTTCACAAAAGCCACACCAAAACTTGTGCAAGTAAAACCAAAGAAAAAGAAGTCGTGAGCAATGTCTCATAAAGGCAAGTGAGCAGTAGACTCACAAAACAGACAAAGCCAATCCAAAGGAAAATAATTAGGCTTGTTTGTGAAAGAAACTGAGAGAAAAGTCATTTTTAACGTCAAAAAGCAAGAGACAAGACGTATGAGTGATTTGCACAAGAAGTGAGATATAGCCATCCAAAGTTCACAAAAGGTGAATTGTGCAAAACCAAAAGCAAATACCTACACCAAAAGTGTTGACTGTTGTAAAAGGTTCCTCGAACAAACCCTTGTTGAACACTTGTGTGTATGTACTGTCTTTCACTTTATTTACAATTGAATGTGCATTAAAGTTTAAAGTAAGTTAAAGGATTGTTCTGTACAAACCCTTAGCTTTCTTTGATTCAGCCAAAAACATCACTTGACTTCTATTTTTCTTTGAATCTTAGATAGTCCAAGATTGTTGTTTATTCAATTGTCAATTTGAAGTAGAAATTTACGTTTTGTTAAAGTTATAGTTTGATCTTACTTGCTTGTATTCTGACTTATTTATCTCATTGTTTTACCATCTTGGTTGATTTTTTTGATTAAACATGATTCTAAAAACCATTTGGGGAGTTGAATGCCATAGGAGAGACTATGATGAACTGGAAAAACGTATGAACTCCTTTGGTCGTACGAATGGTTTATGGGTTGGATATTGGGAATGTAAAACTCCTAGATATCAAACTCTTTCTCAGTGCAATAAAGACGTTAGTGCATATTACAATGAAATGCTTGATGATTTGTACTATGCTTATGTTGAAGAACATGAGGAATTAAGCATGATTAGGTTCTTTGCTGGATTAGATAAAGAGATCGCTGATTGCATGTTGTCTGAAAAATTCTCATCACTTTATGACATGTATAAAAAGGCAAAGATTGTTCAATCAAACCTAATCCCATGGCAAGTTAATCAAAAATATGGGTAAGAACTGAACTCTTGTGATTCTGAAAATGACAAACCAAATCCAGTTAAGTTAAGCAATTTGAGTCAGACTATGGGTAATATTGAAAATGCATTGCTTCAACTTAGAGACATGGTGCAAGTATTGATAGAATCTGAAAAGAACAAAGACTTGCAATCTGACATTTCTGTGAATGATGGTTTGTATGAAATTAGCCCCAACATGCCTAAAACTGGAACTCCTTTATCTGAATTGCATGTTCAACCTTGTGTACTGTCTGAAGAAGACCCTTCACTTGAATCTGTTGGTGATTTCCAAAGTGTTAGTCGTTTGCTTATAGATGATGTTAATTGTGATAACACTTTGTCTGAAAATGATTTACATTGTGACATGCATATCAATGAAATCCCTGTGCATGATCTGCATTCTGCTGAGATGCTTGTTTCTGGGTTACAATCTGAATTACATCCTGTACATTTCATTGATGACATTGATGTAAGTAATTCTGTTAAGAATGACATTGATAAACTAGATTCTTATGATTTGATGTTAGCTGAACTAGATTGTCTACTTGATGTAGAGCTTGATCATGATGTCATTATTGAAATAGATTCAGCTACAAATGAACATAAATCCTTGGATGAACTAGTTAATGAATTGAATGACATATTTAGTATAGATGAAGATTCTATTTCTGAAATATCTATTTCATCTCATCTTGTTGAATGTCTGCCTGTTGTCATCTCAATTGATACATCTTGTCTAAATATTGCACATGTCTGTAAGATTTGTACGTTTAGTGTTAACATGTTGCAATATGCTTTTTGGATGTTGTTTTATCTGTTAGGATGTATGTGTTCTAAAATTTTTGTTATCATATTGTTAATACATCCTAAACATTTTAGAAAGCGTGTACACACCTTATTCTTTCTTCAAAGATAAGGATGCACCAAGGTATTTCACCTTCACCATTTGTATTATCATGTTCATATTGATTATGGTGTAGATGATCATACGTGTACATCCTACATCCCTATCCCTTATTCTCTTCATGTTGAGATTCGAGGACGAATCATTTTCAAGAGGGAGGGAATGATGAGGCCACGATGGGGTCAACACAACATATTTTCATGTATCATTTATTGTCATATGTTAGTTCTGTAAGACATGACATTTCACTGTTCACTCCGCACACACTAGTGCTAGTTCTTATGTCTTATTGCCTAACTAACCCTTAGGACATGTCATATATGTTGTGCATATTGTGTTTGTTGCTTGGTGTCTTTGAAGATAGGTCAAAGAGAGCTTTGCATTGAAGAAGCATGAACACCTATCAATCCATGTTCCATCTGATCGGATGATATCATTGTTCAAACAAAGCTTGAAGATGCAACTAAAACCTAAATTTTTGTTCAAGCAAGGAGGTGATAAGCAAGTAGCTTACAAGCAAGGAGGTGACAAGCACTCATGTCAAATTCAAGAAATGTTCTTCACGTAAGAATGGAGAGACAAGCTGCTCAAATCTTTAACCAATAGGAAGGAGTCTTGCATATGCTTAAACCAATCACAAACAAGCAAGGAAACAAACTAGCAAGCTGCACCTTAAACCATCCAATCACAACCATGGAAGAATCGGCTGGTTCATGGCTAATATGTTTGAATATTCAACACCAAACTTGGAACCAATCAAAGCCAAGTTCAAACCAAGCTGCACACTACATTAACCAATCAAAACTTTGGCTGAAACTTGCAAGGAGGAGAACAGATGATTGAGCTAAATTTCTTTGAAAAATCAAAGCCACAACTCACAACCAATCAAGGCCAAGATCAAAGCAAGCTGCTCAATGTTTAAACCAATCAAATTATGGCTGAAGTCAAGCAAAGAAGAAAGGGGAAGCAACCAGCTTCTTGCAACCGAAAGTTGCTCCAACAAATTTTCAAAGCAAGCATGTCATTTTTAGTCTAGTACTTTGTATATTAAATCTTGTACTTCTTAGCATTTTCGTTGGTTATAAGTAGAGCTAGAATCAGATTGTAAACTAACTACATTCAATCACATTTCAATCAAATTTCCTTTAAGGAGTTCTCAACTTATGCTAGTTGAAGTTTAAGACCACTTAACGGTTTTCTTTCAAGTTTCTAGCCTAGAACTTGTTAGTATTTGCTTCATCTTTTGGTTTACAGCATCTTAGGGTCTCATTGAGGTTTTAGATGTGTTGGAGTGCCAAAGAGGAAGAGGTGTTGGCATAAATTGAGCCAAGAATAACGGTTACAGTTCAAGGGGTGTCTTTGAGATGTTCTTTGCCATAGCTATTGTTCAAATCAGTTTGGAATAGGAGACAAAGTCCTTGGCAACGTTTTCTAGCCTTCGTTTGGCTCATCATGACCTTCGGGTCGAGATTGTCCTTGGGACGTGTGGTCCTCTGAGGCGTGTGGTCCTACGGGACATGTGGCCCTATGAGGCGTGTGGCCCGACGGGGCGTGTGGCCTGACGAGGCGTGTGGTAGAATTCCCTCGAGGTTCATGCATTGCACGGTAGAGAGACAGGCATTCGTGTGTAGAGATATCGTTGCGAGTGACACAAGCATGCATCATGACATCGCATAACTAATGTGCTGTGCTTTTATTTATTTACTTAGTTATTCATGTTTATACATGTGATACGTGTTATTGCTGCTATATATAAAATTATTCGGAAAGAGGTGGGAACCTACTGGGTGATATTTCTATATCACTCACCCCTTTATTTTTCCCAGGTGAGCAAGAGTACGACTTGATCTATATAGAAGACGGAGCAGAGTATGACCAGTGGGGTAACTAGTTCGAGACCAGGAGTTGTAGTTTTCTTTCGCTTCAGCTATGTCAGTTTTACGTTGTACTAAGGATTTCGGACAAATTTACATTTGATATATGATTTGGGATGCAATGAATAAATGTTTATTTCGTTTTTATAAGTTTCCGCGTACAAAGTTTCTACGTCATTGCAGACGTGTAAGAGAATTGAATGACGTCTTGTAGTTTTCATAGTAGACTACGGCGGATGCACCGTTTCCGATAGCAGCGCTCGGGAGCGGGGCACTACATGACAAGTCAAATTTCACATGAAGAAATGGCGGACGACTGAAATTTTACTTTAAAAATATGCTGACGTCGGTGCCGGGGATTGAGGATGCATATCGGAAGTAGCCTGGATTTGGGTGGTGGAATAACTCAGTCTAATAGTAACGTTTATACCGTGAACTAATTGGAGTGCTTTGTCGACATGTTATAAAAATCCAATTGACAGACTTTTTATTAGTGATTAAACAATTAACTGATTAGTTGATCAACGACTATGATGAAATTTGTGGAGCCTTAAAACCGTTCATGAACATCCTTTTTGAACTCATACATAACGAAATAAATATGAAATAAAAGATGTGTAGAAATTCGGTTTTCAAAAAATTAGTCAATATATATGAGACGCCCTCTTTAAATTTGTGGAGCCTTAAAACCGCCCATGAACATTCTTTCTGGACTCATACATATCGAAATAAATATAAAATAAAAGATGTGTAGAAATTCGGTTTTCAAAAAATTAGTCAATATATATGATACGCCCTCTTTAATTATTTCACAAATTATTTCAAAAGAGTATGTATCATGGGTTCACATAAATACATTCATATTGGAGCATACTCAAATCAAAGATGTTATATGCATATTTTGATAAGGTATTCGGCAGATGAAAAAGCTAAAAAAAAGCGAAGAGCAACAGAAAAAAAAGAAAAAGAAAAAGAGAGGAAGGGTAGTTTGGGGCCTTTCCAGTAAGGCCACATTCCCTTCTAGTAGAAAGCCCAAATAAAAAATTATCCAGTGGATATAATGGGACCCACCGCCTCTTCTTTCTCTTCGTCCGGTGCACTCTTATCTCACCCAATTCTCAGTCCACTGAAACTCCCTCCTTCCTGTCCAAATGCTTTACTGTTAGCAGATTCCAGCGGAGAAACCAATTCTGCTCACCAATACTGTAATCTAGCGGTTTCAAGATAAGAAATTAGTGGTGAAAGATGGCATCTTTGGCGCAGCAATTTGGTGGGCTCAAGTGCCCACCAATTTCAACCACAAGGCTTTCACGGGACAATTTGAGCAGCAATTTCTTGATTTCTAACATTAATTCATCAAAGAGAAAGCAACCAGATAAAGGAGTGATGGCTGCTGCAAAGACTGGGTCTGTGGCTATCACAACCGCCAAGCAAAGAGAGAGGTTAGAGCTTAAGCAGATGTTTGAGGATGCTTACGAGAGGTGCCGCACCGCTCCTATGGAGGGCGTTTCTTTCACTCTTGAAAATTTCCATTCTGCCCTTGAGAAATACGACTTCAATTCTGAAATAGGAACCAAGGCAAGGCCATCTCATTCATATTTTCTGTCTTTAGTTTTTTTGTTTTCTTCCAAAAGATGGTTCTTTAATATAGGAGGCATTGCAAGGATGGATTTTTTTTTCCTCATGTAATTAGCTCTGTAAAATGTTCAGGGAGTTGTGTGCTTGGCATTTGAATGTCTTTGTATGGGCTAATGTAGTTCACTTGAGATTTGTAACGGACTGAATTAATATTTTGTTGGTGTATATATTGGGGCGAGCATTTTTATGTAGGAACAAATTTCAGACGCACTTAACCATCATTATATGTTTGCCAATGTTAGCATTTTATCTGGGCTGTTGAAAATATTGCATACAGTATACTGGTATCAGTAATATTGGTTGTGAGTCACATACATTGTAAATGATAGATTTTTGATATGTTTCACCCAATAAATTGGATTTATTTTCTATCTGACGGGTTATTGATTCTTGAAATTTTTTTTTGCTGAATTTTGTCCATATCAATGTTTAGGTTAAAGGAACAGTGTTTGCGACAGATGCAAATGGAGCACTAGTTGACATTACTGCAAAGTCATCAGCGTACTTGCCTGTGAGGGAGGCTTCCATCTACAACATAAAGAATGTAGAAGAGGCTGGCATAGTTCCTGGGGTCCGTGAGGAGTTCACTGTTATTGGTGAAAATGAAGCTGATGATAGTTTGATACTGAGTCTCAGATCTGTCCAGTATGATCTAGCATGGGAAAGGACTAGGCAGCTTCAAGCTGAGGATGTAGTTGTCAAGGGTAAGGTGAGTATCTGAACCAAAAAGATGTTGCTTTAGATATTGGAGGTGTTTAGCTTCTTTAGTTGGTGTCTTTGACCTCTAGTGCATGGTATTTCTTGTCAAAACTTCATGCCATCTGCAAAGAAGCACGTTAATGCTTTCATATTGTTAAGTATCTCTGTTCCATAACTTGTGTTTTTGGTTTTTCATCTGCAGGTGGTTGGTGCAAATAAGGGTGGAGTAGTGGCTGTAGTTGAGGGTCTTCGTGGATTTGTTCCTTTTTCGCAAATATCAACGGTTAGTTATTCGCTTGATCAGCATTGTTTCACCAACGTCATAAATTGGCATTTCCATTTAGATCTTGTTCTAAATATTGATTTTATTGCCAGAATGAAATTTGATTACTACTGTTTATCTGATGTCTTCTTTATATTCAAGTTATTACCAACCACAGCTGGTAGATCATTTGGCTCTTTGCGTTTTACAAGATCTAAATTGCTTCAGTTCAGCTCAATGTATCTGAAGTAGGATTTTCGGGCAATTGAGACCTCCTGTTGGACTAATTGTTGATCTTTTATAGAAGGCTACCTTGATCTTGCACAAATTATATTCAATGCTAGGCCCTAACGTAAGTTTGACCTTGATTGATGCAATAGAAATCAAGTGCAGAGGACCTTCTGGATAAGGAACTTCCTCTTAAATTTGTAGAAGTTGATGAAGAGCAGTCTAGGCTCATCCTAAGCAACCGGAAGGCTATGGCTGACAGTCAAGCACAGCTTGGAATTGGTTCAGTTGTTCTTGGAACTGTCCAGAGCCTGAAGCCATATGGTGCCTTCATTGATATTGGTGGTATAAATGGCCTTCTCCATGTCAGTCAGATTAGTCATGATCGTGTATCAGATATTGCCACAGTTCTTCAGCCTGGCGACACTTTGAAGGTGCACTGAGATTGGATTTATTTCTTTTTGTCTGCTTATATATGGTGTCACTTTGTGTTATTCGATTTTGTTTCATGTTTTGAAGGTCATGATACTTAGCCATGATCGTGAGAGAGGCCGAGTAAGTTTATCCACAAAGAAGCTGGAGCCCACTCCTGGTGATATGATTCGCAATCCAAAGCTTGTCTTTGAGAAGGTGATACATTGAAAGCTCATCCTTGTTCTACTTTTTCCCCTTTTTTTGTAAGTAAAAATTCTATAGATATGCCAAATTAGGCATCTTTACAAAGCTAGTTGTCAGGGGTAAATAACAACAATCATAGCTTGCTCAAAATAAAGGCACAATATATTTTCTTAGTATATCCTAACAGCACAATGGTGCTAGCAAGTACAACTTGCTCAAAATACAAAAAGCTTGATGTTTTCATCATAATTCCATGCAAAAAGCTCACCCAATTTCAAGAAAAATAAATACAAGGAAAGACTTAATGCTAAAACTAAAGCTAACTCTTAGAGGACCAAGCAGTAGAGTCGGAATGAGGCTGATATTGGGGTTCCAAAGGAGTATAGATTCTGGTGGTGGTGTTCCAACCATGCAAGGAATCTTTGATGCAGCTGACAGAAAGTTTTCCATCCTCTTTTTTGGGCATAATAGTCAACAGAGCATAGCCGAGGGTATGAGTGGAAGTTGGGACCAAAGGAGTCAGACCATTGAAATCACCCAGCCAAGATCATAATTCCAAAAAGATCCTTTGCCCAGCTCAGAACATCTTTTGACATTTAAGTTCAATGACCAACGTAAAAATATCTGTTGACATTTAAGTTCAATGACCAACATAAAAACACCACGGCATTACAATGTAGCGTATCCGTGGATGCGAATTGAAATCTAGCATTGAGTTTGTAGTTAAAGCAGCCCCAAGGAAGAAGTTTTCTAGAAGCATAATATGGGAATGGATGTCAAGCCACATTTCAGGACAGTTCATGCTAGGACTTTCAAAGGAATGCCTAGATTTATTGTAAGTTTCCAAATGAACTTGCAAATCTCGTTTCCTTTCCATGAGGGGGCAGCATACCTGATGGAGTCCATCGTCTCTCTAGTCAATCTCTGAATGCCTTTGCCACGTTGTTGGTAGCAGTGATTGTTTCTTTCCCTCCATGTTTAATAAACCGCGGTTGATATTCCAAAAAAGATACTGTCTTCCTGAAACTTTGAATTTCAGTTGTTAAAGGAAGAGAGCCAGAATACTATGCCTTGTATGATAATTTCAGTTGTTAAAGGAAGAGAGCCAGAATACAATGCCTTGCCAATCATACAGCCTGTCTTTGCATTTTGCTTGCTTCAGTAATCCATTCCACACCTTAAACGTGTGCGGGCATAGGAAGAATAGGTCCGCATAATTTTCAATAAACCTGTCATACAAGATACATGAGTTAGTATATTCTCCAATTCAAGAGCTTGTCTTGTGTAATTATCCTCTTCCAACATACAAGCCATATAAAGATTACATATTGTGGAAGATGATGGTTGTGCCAAGCTGATTGAGCAGGAAGAGTTGCAACGCACTTGTTGCCTTCCTAACAGAGAAAGAAGAATTAGGTATCCAAGTCCAAGAATCCATTCACTGTGTAATGCAGACAGTTTTGTAGGCTTGATTAAAGGAGATGATTTGATCATCCCACCCCTTGCCATAAGCAAACTCCATTCACCCCTGTATGTCACGTCTGCAACTCCAACATTTGCTGTGATCATGAGTTTTCTCCTTAATTCCAAGTGTTTTTGGCTCAAAATTCTCCATGTGTCCAAGATCATTCAAGAACGGAGTGACTACACCATTTCCAATTATTCTCCTGTGCAGTGGGCAAATTTGTCTCTTGCCCATAAGGTTCTTTTCCGAAAGACATGAATCAGATACTCTTGGCTCTACCTCCGGTAATAATTTCCCCTTCAAAATCACTGAGTATACCTATTTAATCCAAAGGTTCTTTTTGTGATTGCATATCTCCCAGACACTTCATAATATAAGCACTGTTTATGTTCTTTTAGTTTGAAACTCTTAACCCACCTTTCTCCTAAGGATGACAAACTGACTTCCAACTTACTTTCGCTTTTTCTGTCCCCGCGAAGATGAAAGTCTTCAAAATTTTCTCTATTTATCTGATTATCTTCCTTGGAAGGAAGTAAGAGACTGTCCAGTATCTCACTGTAGCAATGAAGACCTAGTTTATTAATTGAAGTCTACCCCTATAGGAGAGCTTTGATATAGCCCAGCCTTGAACCTTTTTTAGTTATCCTATCTAGTAAGACACCATAGTCTGAGAAAGACAGCATACCAACCACTAATGGTACCCCCAGGTACCTGATTAGAAGAGTTCCTAAATTCATACCTAGGGTGTTTGCAATTTCTAGCACTTCCTGAGATGGTATGACAGATGTAAAAATCTCACATTTTTGTAGGTTGGGTTAAAAACCAAATAGGGATTGGAATTCTAACAAGGTCTCTTTTATGATTGCCACTAATGGAATATCATCTTTTGATAGAATGAAGAGGTTGCCAGCAAAGGCAAGTGAGGAGAGGTTTAATTGTTCACACATAGGATGGAAACTTAATAGGGAACTTTGTGTTTTACCTTTTAGAAGTTGAGTGAACTGTTCCATGATAAAGATAAACAGGTAAGGGGGTAGATGATCACCTTGTCTTATACCTCTTGATGCTTAAAGTTACCAATTAAGCTCCAGTGAGATTAACAGAGAATGCAGTTGTAGTAATGCAAGTCCAAACCCAGTCTACGTAGTTTGCAGGGAATTTCATCATCATCAGGATCCTCCTAAGGCATTGTCAGCTAACAATGTCAAAAACTTTTATGATATCTACTTTTATTGCTCAACACTTTGGACATCTACTCTCTTGTAGTTCTTGACTATCTCATGCATGAATAAGATATTATTTTGAATTGTTCTACTATTGACAAAAGCTGACTGATTTTCATCAACTAGGAGATGGATCATGGGTATTAATATGTTAACCAAAACCTTAATAATTGTCTCGTGTGTAACATTGCAATAGGAAATAGGTCTAAATTCCTTCATCTGTATTGGGGTATCAGCCTTTGGGATAAGAGAGATTGCTGTGACATTGATGGAGTAGTAAATGTAGTTGTTCTTAGAGTAGACTCTATGTCATCTGGGAACTCATTGCCAAGGAGGGGCTATTTTTTTATTATAGAATTCAATATAATATCCATTAGGCCCTGGTGCTCTATCAGACTTGAGCGAAAAGAGGACATCTTTAATCTCCTTCCTAGTGACTACGCTAGAGTGTGATTCTATCTGAGTATTGGATAGTGTTTTCCCTGTCCAAGTTTGTGTATGGTGATAAGTATCTTGAGGTGCAGTGGAAAGCTTTTCAAAGAAACCAGAGGCCATTAACTTAATTTGTTCATAATCCTCAATTATTTCACCTTCATCCATTTGAAGCCTAAGTATATTGATCTTTAAGTTATGGGATTTCACTGTACTATAGAAGAATTTTTTATTCTTATCCCTCTCTTTCACCCACTTAATCATATATTTTTCCTTTGAAGAATGATTCTTCAAAGTCTAAGAGCCTAGTGTATTCCTTCTGAAGACTCTTCTCTTCAGCTTGTATTTGGGTATAAAGGAGTTCCTTTACAAGCTCCCTCTGTACATTTTTTAGTCTTAATGTAGCTCTGTCAACTAGTGAACTAATCTGTCATACTTCTCTTTATTCAAATTCCTGAGGGGGGTCCCTCAGTCTCCTATGTTTCTTGGCCAACCTAACCAGTGGTTGCCTTGTATCTTTGTCTCCCAACTTTTCTTCAGTATGCGCATGAAACTATGATGTTTCATCGATTCCGTCATGAACATAAAGTGTTTGGTGTTTAACTTGTTTTTCATTTGGATAGAAAGGATACCTGGATAGTGGTCTAAGCAGAAAAGAGCTCATAATCTTAACTGTAAGTGTAGAATCTTGTTTTTCCATTGTTCATTACAGAACATGTGATCTATCTTTATGTAAACTATTGGTCTTCATTCCTCTTATTTGACCAATTATACTCAAATCCTCTAGAGCAGATACTTATCGTATCTACATCCTTAACCCATTATATGAATTCCCTAGTAGAGTTCATATCAATTCTTTTTGAATCAGTTTTTCCTTTACCATCTAGGATGATATTGAAATATTCCATTGTTAGCCAAGGTTGACCACTATACAGCTGGTTCTGGTATCTTTAAGTCTCTCAATAATTTCCTCTTATTATTCCTTTCTTGTATCCATAAGCTACAATTAATATGTAGTCTTCATTGTTAGAGGAAATAAACCTAATTCTACATGTACTAGATTACTGTTTGCCTTCAAAAAGGTTTGGGTTCCACGCTAACCAAATCCAAGAGACGATATTATAGAAAGTGTTGTGCAGTACCTCCCATCTCCTAGATAATTTCCTCGAGATAACGTCAAAGTTCCTTTGTCTTACGTTAACTTCTATCAATCCTATAAGGTCAAATGTTCTTTTCTTTAATGAAATCGTTCACTTCTTTATGCCTAGTAGGGAGATAAGTCCTTTGATATGTAAACAGAAGACTTTGATATGTAATCATCTTAATCATCTAATACGTTTTGAACTTTCAGGCCTCCTTCTGCTCCCTCCTCTACTATACCGCTTTAAGGGAGGGTAATTGTTTGTGCTTTCTCTCTCTCTCCGATCAAGGTGGTTTGATAGGTCTATATTTATACATACCTCAAGGCGAGTATATCCTCCTCTAGTAGGGACATAACTTGTTCTGTTAACCTTAACCTTAACCTTAACCTTAGTACCTTTAGTAATGATATCTGGTGGCCTATTATCTAAAGGGACATACTCCTCCTCTGATTGTTTTTTGGAAAGTGGTTTCCTAGTTTCGTTGCCTTTCCCCTCTTTGGTTTTGTCTAATGTAAATAACTTCTGAGGTGGGATCACTGCTCCTTCAAGGAATGGGGTGACTAAGTTCGTGAAGGGTCTCCTGCACAATCTTATCTTCATCCTCAGAGGTCCATCCTCACCATCACTGGATTGCTCTGCTTTATCCCAGTCCTGGTCCACAGATCCTGTACCTTTTCATTTTTCAGTTTTCCAACCTTGTCAACTGGTTGCCTGAGTATTAGGAATATCAACTTGATTCATGCCTTCGTCCTCTTCGTGATCCTCTTGATCTTTCTGGCCGTCTTCATTTTGTTCATCTGCTAACGCCACTAATGCAGAGAACTTGTTTGTGTAACCTCTGTAGCTTGAGGGATCTTCCTTCCTAGCAATGTGCAGACTATCCTTTAATGGATGAGGATTCTCCCGTTGGATCTTCTTTTTGGACAGTCTTGCTGTTGATGTATCTGTTTGCTTGAGATGTTCTTTGCACCCCACGGGTTTTCAAGAGATTTCCAGTTGTGGGTCTTGCCATAAGTTGGGTCTTGATACTACTGGTAGCTGTAACTATATCTTCAGCTTCATAGGCATGTCCAAAAGTCTTATATTTGACACACTAGACTGGCATCCATGCGTAGGTTACATCTTGCCTTACTTGCCTTCCATATTCATCAATCAGTTTTACTTTAAAGGGAAGTCCTTCCCTTGCTTTTTTTGGCCATGAATATCCTATTTCCATGCAGATCCTTGCATAAGCCACCATGGATTGATCTGTGGCAGCTTTATCCATGAACATATGCTTGCCAATTAGTTTACCAATCCTTCCGAGAATGACTGAGTTGAAATATTGTAGCCGCAGAAAGGGTAAACTTACCCAGACTGGAATAGGTTGAGCTCCAATTTCTTTATTTTTATTTTCAAGGTTCCAAGGCCATAAAATATGACTCTATTGCCAAAGGGTAGGGGTGATGAATCCAAAATTGTTTGCTTGTATGTTTCAGACTGGAACCTAAACAAGAAAAGGTCATCATCAAGCTTCTTCATTTCCAAGAGCCCCTTGGTAATCCATATTTCTTCCGCAAAATTCTTTAGGTTGTAGTAAGAAGCACTATTTCTCAGCACATGGCCCACGATCGTTGTATTCCACTTATACAACAAACTTCTCACATTTGTCGACTTCATATTTGTACAATTTAAGGGTAAACTACTCTTCTAGTTTGAAATGGGCTTGAGCAGCCTTTCCAAAACCTATTTCGCACGAACCAAAGTCTGCATATAGCTAGAATGGCCTAAAATCAAATGATCTGGCCATTGTAAGGTAAGAAATGTGAGTTTTGCTTATTGTGACCGCATTCGTGGCAGCCGAACGCTTATAAGCCACAGCTTAAACTTGGGAGCTCTAACCCCTTACTATCTGAGCGGATGATAGAAGAAATTGAAGAGATTAGAGTTGGAGATGGGAGAAAAGAGTCCGGAGAAGGAGAGAGAAGACGGAGAGAGAAGAAATGGGGAAATGTATTGGCTAACGACCAAATAGATACGTTATTGGCGAAATGTGTGATGAAAATTGAGGAGAGAAAGTGGGGAGCCAAGGGTATTTCGGAAAAGCTAGAGAGAAGGTAGCGTTTTTTTTTATAGAGAGAAGCAACTTCGTTGTAACCCCTATTGCTCGAGCTCATCCTTGTCCTCATTATAGGCTTTGACTTATTTCTTAGTCTTTATAAGCATCAACGTTTGGTTTGAACGGTGTATACAAAAGCGAGGAACGTAGTTAGCGCGAGCTGATGATTCGTGATTACCACGTGTTACTTTTTTCTGTTTTTGGTGTTTTGGTGAATGAGGCTAGTTTCTCAGTTAAGTACTGCCTTTATTGGAAAAAAATAATAATTTAGCCATTAATTCAATGTTGCAGAAGTTTGTTTCCTCTTTTTCTGAAATTCGACCAGCAGGAAAGAGAGGAAAAAAATATTGTATTTCCTTCACACTTTCAAGTTTCCTTTTACAAAGACTTTATACATCACCTATTCTATCAATCCCACAAATCAAGGGATGCCAAAAATAAATACATCAAAAAATCTAGTCAACCGAAATCAGCCTAATTAATCTTCCTAATTACTCCCTATAATCAAGCTAGTCTTCCTACAATCAAGCAATTACAATAATGGGACATTTATACATAAAAAACACATGCCGAAAGTTCAGGCTGGAATGAAACCGGCCTGCTGTCCTCATTCAAAGCATTTACTCATCCAAGATTCATTCCAAAAATATCTCCAACACTCCCCCTCAAGCTGGGATGTAGATGTTGCTCATACCAAGCTTGCTAACTAGTCTTTCAAACGTTGGTCCATGCAAGCCCTTAGTTAAGATATCCGCCACTTGTTGTTTAGTTGGAACATAGATCATACAAAAACTTTTGTCATCAATTTTTTCACGAATAAAGTGACGATCCACCTCAACATGCTTGGTGCGATCGTGATGGACTGGATTGTGAGCAATACTTACAGCTGCTTTGTTATCACAGTATAGATGGGTCGGACCCTTTACTTCGACACATAACTCATTTAGCAGCCGTTTTATCCATAAACCTTCGCACATTCCATGGGCTAGCGAACGGAACTCAGCTTCTGCGCTACTCCGTGCCACCACTGTTTGTTTCTTACTACGCCAAGTAACTAGGTTGCCCCAAACGTAAGTACAATATCCAGAAGTAGACCTCCTATCAACCACAGAACCCGCCCAGTCTGCATCAGTATAAACTTCAACGCCCCTTTCTTCCCTTCTGCCGAAAAACAGCCCCCTTCCCGGAGTCATTTTTAGGTATCTCAGAATTCGGAGTACGGCCTCATGATGTTGAGTTCTTGGTGAGTGCATAAATTGACTCACTAAACTCACTGCAAATGCAATATCTGGACGTGTATGTGACAAATAAATAAGCTTACCAACAAGTCGTTGATACCTCTCACGGTCCACTTCTTCGCCTCCATTAAGGTCCAATTTCACATTAGGTTCGGTTGGTGTGGTCGCTGGCCGACAACCCAACATCCCTGTTTCCTGCAACAAGACCAACACATACTTCCGTTGAGATATAGAAATACCTGAAGAGTTCCGCGCTACTTCCATACCTAGGAAGTACTTTAGAGGTCCCAAATCTTTCATCTCAAATCTGCTGCTCAAATATTTCTTTAATGAATCATTCTCAATTTGAGCATCACCTGTGAGAATAATGTCATCAACATAGACTATCAAAATAGCTCGAGTTCCTTCCAAAGTATGCTTATAAAAAATGGTGTGATCAGCCTGTGACTGTTTGAACCCTTGAGTTTTAACAGCCTGAGTAAATTTACCAAATCACTCACGAGGGGACTGTTTTAAACCATACAATGATTTGTGCAACCTACAAACCAAGTTTTTTCCTTTGGAACATCCAGGGGGTAAGTCCATGTATACTTCCTCATGGAGGTCACCATTTAAAAAGGCATTCTTAACGTCTAATTGTTGAAGTGGCCAGTTCAAACATGCTGCTAATGAAAGTAAGATCCTTACAGAATTTAACTTAGCCACTGGTGCGAAAGTTTCATTATAATCAATGCCTGATACCTGTGTGAAGCCTTTAGCAACAAGTCGCGCTTTATACCTGCTGACACTCCTGTCTGCATTAAACTTCACTGAAAAAACCCATTTACAACCAACTGATTTTTTACCTTTAGGCAGTTCTACAACCTTCCAAGTGTTGTTTTTCTCCAACGCCATTAACTCCTCCTGAACCGCATTCCTCTATTCCCTGTCTGCAAGTGCCTCATCAATATTCTTAGGGACTTGAATGTTAGCTACCTTTGCAGAAAATGCTGAAAACTGGGGTGACAACTTGCTATTGGAGACGAAATTTGATATAGGATGTTGAGTACATACCCTTTTTCCTTTCCGTAGCGCAATAGGTAGATCCAACGTGTCCTCCTTCCCGCAAGAGACAGAGACCGGTTCTGAGGATTGAGATTCTAGAGAAATATTCGTGTCTTTACCAAGTTGAGGTTGGGACTGGGGCTTGCGTGAGTAGATAATTATATCAGGAGAATTTTGATGAGGACGTTGGAAAGGTTCTAGGTAGAACCGAGACACACTGGGATCACTTGAAGGGTTGGGCGATTCGCCCGGATGTTTTTGCGGACTGGGTGAACCGGCTGGAGTCGGGTTGTTCGGGCAGTTCGGCTGGGGTGACAAGTTCGGCTGAGGCAGGGGCGGCTTCGGCTGCTCACTCTCTCCCCCTGAATCACTACCGGGGATATGAAGAATATGTAGTGATTCGTGAGTTTCGGTAGACGAAGGGTAGTCAAGTGAGAGTGGCAAGTTTCGGTCAGATGGCTCGGATGGAAGAAAAAAGGATTCATGTTCTCGGAAGTGTGTATCCAAGGTAACGAAAATACGACGAAGAGTTGGTGAGTAGCATTTGTAACCCCGTTGGGTAGAGGAGTAGCCAACAAATACACATTTATATGAACGAGGATCCAACTTGGAGGATGTGTGACTACGATGATGGACAAATACTACACAGCCAAATACTCGGAGTGGTAGATTAGGACCTTTATGAACCAGAGGATAGATTTGTTGAAGAGTAGAGATTGGAGATTTGAATTGAAGTGGTTTGGATGGAAGACGATAAATTAGATGACACGCTGTAAGGACTGCCTCACCCCATAAATAAGCAGGAACGTGCATAGTGAACATGAGAGCCCGGGCTACTTCTAGTAGGTGACGATTTTTACGTTCGGCAACACCATTCTGTTGTGGTGTGTCAGGACAAGAACTTTGGTGAATGATCCCCTCAGAGGCTAGAAAGGTATTTAGGACTTTGTTGAAGTATTCTGTGCCATTGCCAGTTCGAAGAATTTTAATAGAAGTTTGAAACTGTGTTTTTATCATCGAGTGGAAGTTTTGAACAATAGTAGCAACCTCGGTTTTTTCTTTAAGGAGGTAGACCCAACACACTCGTGTATGATCATCAATGAAAGTAATGAACCACTTGGCTCCCGAAACATTTTTAACTTGAGATGGACCCCACAGGTCACTATGCACGAGACGGAATGGGGCGGACGGAACGTGCTGCTTTTGAGGGTAGTCATGTCGAACTTGTTTTGCAAAAATACAGGCATCACAATTTAGAGTGGAAAATTGTTTATTATTCAACGGAAACAATTTTTAAGATAACTGAGACTAGGATGTCCCAATCTTTGATGAAGTAGTAGTACATCAGATTGTTTGAAAGTAGAGGTATGGAGTACAATATTTTTTGAATCTAGGCAATTGTGATCCTCAAATTGATATAGACCGCTCCTTTCTCTAGCAATGCCAATCGTCTTCCCCGACCCCTGCTCCTGCAAAACACACCGTTGAGGACAAAACTTAGCAACACAACTCACATCCTTTGTAAGTTTACTAATAGAGATCAAATTACAAGTCAATTTGGGAACATAAAGTACTGTTTCAAGCACAATTGAGGTGAATACCCTAACCGACCCCTTTCCTTAGACAATTGCAAAGGTTCCATCCGCTACTTTAACCTTCAAGATTTCGGAGCTCGGTACATATGTTGTAAATAAGGATAAATTACCTGTCATATGATCAGTGGCTCCTGTGTCTAGAATCCAAGGTGAGGTTTCCACGAAATTAACAGTACCTTGATGAAGTTTAGTGCTAGCAGATGAAGGTCCTTTGGCTTGGGCCTTCAGAAGGTTCAGCAGTTGCTCCAGTTGCGCTTGATTCAGAGCCATCTGAGTTGAGTTTTCGGCCGGTGCTGTCTCCTCAGTCACTGCGGCTAAGCCTCGCCCATACGATTGAGATGCCTTTTTCGGTCTCATGTCAGAAGGTTTGCCATGCAAACTCCAGCATTTGTCTTGGGTGTGTCCAAGTTTGTTGTAGAAAGAGCATCTAGGCCGATTGTTGGTGCGAGGTCCAGTTGTCTTAACATTCAGTGCTGACATATCACTTGGTCGCTCCAAAGGTGGCGCCACCTCCTTCCTTTCTCCGAGCATGACTCGCCGCTTGCTTTCTTCTCTCCGCACTTCTGCAAAGGCCTCACTCAGTGAGGGAAGTGGCCTCCTGCCCAATATACGACCTCTCACTTCATCCAACTCCTTGTTGAGCCCGGCTAAGAATTCATAGAGACGTTCTTTCTCCAAATGCTCCTTGAATTTGACATTTCCCTCAAGGTCTCCCCAGTCAGCCTCATAGTGGAGATCAAGTTCTTGCCATAGGGTTTGTAAGGTATTGTAATACTCAGTGGTGCTTACACCCTCTTGTCAGATCTCCTTCAATTTGTTCTTTATTTCAAATACTTGAGAAGCATTCTCAAGATCTGAGTAATGTTCATGAACGGCATCCCAAATGGCTTTAGCAGATCGTAGGAAAAGATATGTGCGACTGATGTGTGGCTCCATGGAGTTGATGAGCCATGACATGACCAAGGAGTTGTTGAGTTCCCATGCCGGGGTAGCGTGGGTCAGTGCTGTCGGGCTTCGTCGCTTGGCCGAAAATGAAGGCCAACTTCCCCTTACCACATAGGACCATCAAGACTGACTGGGACCATAACAGAAAATTCTTCCCATTCAGTCTATGATTTGTGATTTGAAGGGAGGAGCTCTCATTGAGAGCTTGTTGGAAACTGGAGTCATTAGAGACTGGAGCCGGTGTGGCGGCGGCGGTGGACGAAGAGGCGGACGCCTCTGTACTCATCTCGGCTAGGGATGAGATTGAAGATGAGTGTTTGAATGTTTACTGCTTTGGCTCTGATACCATGAAATTCGACCAGCAGGAAAGAGAGGGAAAAAATATTGTATTTCCTTCACACTTTCAAGTTTCCTTTTACAAAGACTTTACACATCACCTATTCTATCAATCCCACAAATCAAGGGATGCCAAAAATAAATACATCAAAAAATCTAGTCAACCGAAATCAGCCTAATTAATCTTCCTAATTACTCCCTATAATCAAGCTAATCTTCCTACAATCAAGCAATTACAATATTGGGACATTTATACATAAAAAACACATGCCGAAAGTTCAGGCTGGAATGAAACCGGCCTGCTGTCCTCATTCAAAGCATTTACTCATCCAAGATTCATTCCAAAAATATCTCTCCAACATTTTCTTTTGAATAGGTTGTTCGTCTTCTTTATTTTTATTTTTATTTTTTAGGATGCCTTCCGTTTGTCAAATAATATCTTCATTAAAAAAAAATGTTGGTTAAAGTTTTTAAGCATCACATTTCTTACATATACTTAACGTGAAACCAACACGCTCCATGCACAAAGCATATTAAAGTTGTCGAAAGTATCAAGCGCAAGGTTGTTCATAGTAGTTGCAAGCATACACTGCACCGTTCCTCTTGTCTGCTTGTTCAATGTAACAATGGTGGTCGTTATGGTGTTTCAGGCGGAGGAGATGGCTCAGACATTCAGGCAGAGAATTGCTCAAGCTGAAGCCATGGCGCGTGCTGATATGCTCAGATTTCAACCTGAGGTAATTACTGATTGAATCTTATTATTATATTCTTAAATTTGTTACCAGTATTGAGTAATTGGAGGCATTGAGAGCTCTTAGTAGAAAAAAGCAGTGTAAGCGACCGTTGCGTGCATTTAGCAAATGCAAAGTGCCAGTCACGCGGTTACTTGTTATCGGTGGAGACTCCATGCTGCTGTTATAATTTCAGGATTTATATCTTCTTCCAAAATACCCTTTATATATCTTGAGAGTGAGAATTCCCTCGCTAATCTCACTGTTCATTTCTTCTGCAGAGTGGATTGACTCTAAACTCTGATGGGATATTGGGACCACTGACCTCAGACTTGCCCGCAGAAGGCCTAGACATGAGCGATATTCCCCTGGCCGAAGACTGATAATGTTTCTGTTTAGCCCATCTCTTGTAATACATTGTGACCGAAAAAAAGAAAAGAAGGTTTCTCTGTCCATTCTCTAATTTACACCGTGTATGTGACGCTTATATGGTCATAATTTTGCGTCCTTGAAGCATAATTTTCCATTGAGAATGGGTTGATTCAAAGTTTTAGCATTGTAGCGGAGCATGCAACTGTAGATTAGGGCTGTAAACGAACCGAACGAGCCGAGTTTTGGCTGGTTCGAACTCGGCTCGCCAATGTTGTCAAACGAGCCGAACAGGCTCGGTTTTGTAAACGAACAATTTAATGTTCGAGCTCGGCTCGCTAAAGTATCAAACGAGCCGAGCCCGTTCGCGAACACCAAAAAGATACATTTTACCTTTCACCAAAACAGATCGCCAAACCCTTTTTCTAAACCAAATGGGCTGAAGTCTTATGTTCTGAAAAAAGAAAAAGCATTCTCCATTCAATGTCTTATTGATTTTCTCAACTGCAGTGAAATAATGCCTAAGCACCTTAAGAAGATGTGCTCAGAAATTGTACGGTCACTATCAGCTTCCACGAATCTAGTATCTGAACAGCCTTGGGCCTGGTCTATGACTATGCAACTGCAACAACAGAATTCTTACAAAGACAAATCTCCAGATTCATTGCATCTAACCAAATCAATTTGTTTGCCACCTGCGATTTGATGGAAGGCTCAGCACCTTAGCTACAGGCTAGAGTAACAAATCAAAGACAAATTAGGGCAAACAAGAGAAGAACTTTGCCACATGTTCCAGCACAGAGAAAGAGAAGAAAGGTGGTGTCACTGTCACGTGAGGAATGAATATAGAGTGCTTGAGTGTTGGCTGCTGCCGTGCTGCGAGGCTTCGAGCGAATGAAGAGAAGAGGCAGAGGAGAGAGACGATACCAGGGGTAAGAAGATTGAAGATTAGAATTGGAAGTCTGGCTGCTTTTTCCCCCTAAAATATTCACTATATAAACGAGCCGAGCATAGGTGTTCACGAACAAAGCTCGAGCTCGTTCGTTTAATAACCAAACACCAAATATGGTTCAAACTCGGTTTCGTTTAACACCTACTCGAGCCGAGACCGAGCCGAGCCCGATCGAACGAGCCGAATAATTCGAGCAGCTCGGTTCACTTACAACCCTACTGGAGATGAAACATCATGATTTTGTGCCTCCAGAGCAGGTAGTTTGATCCGATGGTAATAATGCGTAAACTTTTGCCCAAAAGATAATTGTTTTGGATGACGGTCCATAATCACCGCTCTGCCATTGATTGCCATTGCTGACATTATGGGATTTAAATGGGTTTAGTTAGAAGCACGTCTGTAATTATGGTCTCTCATGAAAGAGCGCTTAAAAATAGATTGTGACGAGATCATTTTTATGCAAGTCAGGATAATACTGGTAAATATGGTCTTCCAGATTTTTACTGTAGTCTGACTAAGAAATGCAAAATAGTTCAACCCCCCCCCATCCCTGATAAGAGCAATACACGATTTAATATATATTAAACATTTCCGTTACATATACATTAAGAAATTATGTATTGCAGTTTTCTTAATATGACTGTTTACATGATTTAGCCATTGTATTGAATGAAAGACTAGATAAACACACCGAATGCAGTATACTTTTGGGGAAAGTATTTTGCATTTGGCTTCATTTATTTTATGAGTAATTCTGGATTTCAAGTTTTGGTATACTTGGCAGAAAATAAGCTAGCAGAAAAGCAATGTACGCAGTCCCTGTTGGATGAACTATAAGCTAATCTACCTACATTAGAGTATTACATGCACAACCAAAATAGCCTACATGTGTTTATGCTGCTATGCAATGGAATTGTGCACTCCAATCTATTGTAATGGTGCGTCAACTGGAGCTTATGCATTAAAGAGCAAGGCATGCACAGCGTGTCAAGTAGAGCCTCCACAAAAAGCGACAATGGACACTGTTCATCATTATCAAAACCTGGAGCAGTACTGGCATTCTGAACTGCATGGAAGCTTCTATTTGGGCTAAACAGGGTTGAAGCTTTTCCACAACTAGGGTTTTGTAGAACTTGCTCTCTCCTGTCAGGTCCGAAACACACTCTAGAAGGGGGTGAATAGAGTGTTTGGTACTTTTTGTGGAATTTTCTTGTTTGGCTCAACTAAAAAGAAACTTAAAATCAAAGCAAGAATGAGAGGTGAGAAGCAATGAATGAATACACTGGATATAGAGTGGTTCGAATCGTAAATGATTCTACTCCACTACCACTTTGTTTCCAAAGTGGATTTTCAACAACTACTCTTCTTATTAGAGACAATAAGAACAACCACAACAACACTTACACTAACACCTTAGTGTAAGCAACAACAACAGCAACTCCTTGCACAAAATACACTTTTGCAACTAAAGCAACTACAGCTCTAGCAAGAACAACTTTTTGCTACCTCACAACTTCAACAAAGTTTCCTCAAGAACTTTCTCACAGTGGGTTGAGAGAAATAATAAGGTTCACACTTTCTCACTAGTCTAAGCACAAGCAAGAGATCAAATATTTATGGTTCCTCTTGTGCTAGACTCTCTATCTCTCAATATACAACAATGAAGAGCAAAGAAAAGCTTAACAAGCTTTAAGCAATTTTACAAAAGTGAGAGAACTATACAACAATGAATAATGAAGCTAGATGATGGTGAAAGTGTGTAATTGCCTTATCCAAGCCTCTTCCTTTTATAGATGAAGTTCACCACGTTTTTGAAGCTCCGCCAAGTCTTCACAAGGTATCCAAATGTCAAGATAATGTTCAAATAGTCTTTAGCCAACCTATGGAGTTATTTGATCTTTAATAGCCACCCTAGAGAATCTTAGACATGGATAAAAGAGTCAAGGAAGCATGTAGTATGTTGGGGCAAAGTCCACAAGAATTTTGAGCAAGATTGGAGAGAGAAAACATCATAAATCTCCCTTGGATTTTGTTCCAATGTTCAAAAAAATTTGAATTCTGCAGTACATCGATCGATCGATGTCTCTTACTTGAAAGACTGATGTATACATCGATCGATCGATGTCCATGTTTTTAGAGATCGATGTCTCACCGAAAGTTTCTGGTTTTGTTCTGTCACACATCGATCGATCGATGTCTCTTCTTCAAGAGACTGATGTATACATCGATCGATCGTTGTCCCACATTTTAGAGATCGATGTCTCACCGAAAGTTCCTGGGTTTGTTCTGTCTTGCATTGATCGATCGATGTCTCTTCTTCAAGAGACTGATGTATACGTCGATCGATTGATGTCCCTCAGTTTAGAGATCGATGTCTCACAGTGTGTTTTTTCATTTTACTTCAAATTCCAAATGTTAATTTCCTTTTTGTCTTTTCCAAAACATCTTTTAACTTCATCAAAACTCTTCATATCCCAACACTCTCTCCCTTTTTGATGATTTCAAAACCAAGATTTAAAAGATGTTTTTGTGTACATATGAAAAATATGTTTAAGCTACCAAAAAGTTTCAAAAGCTTGGAATTTCAATCTCCCCCTTTTGTCCATGCAGTTTATGCTTCCCCTCATATTATGAACTAAGTGATTATGTCCAAAGACTCCCCCTCAACCAATTATACATCAAAATCAAACCATATTTTTATCTCCTTACATATTCAATATATGTGCCAAATGACATACAAGTACCAATGTGCATCATTTCATAGAAAGCAAAATGCACCCAATGTATCACTTAAGCATGTTCAATATTAAGCAAGCAAACTATACCAAGTTATCTTAATGTACTTCTCAAGTAAAATATACCAATGTACCTTAATATATTCCTCAAACACTCAAGTATGCCAATGTACCAATGTACCCCTCAAGCAATCAAGCATACCAATCAAAGCATATCAAGCGAAATACACCAAAATACTCAAAATACTTCTCCCCCTTTTTGAAATTACCATAAACCATTAAATGAAAAAGGAAGTAGATAAGATAGTCATAAAACATAATAGAGTTAAGCAATAAGAGAAATAATAGTTATTCTATGCTAGAAGTACTACGGGACACGGGGGATGAAGGAATGCTAGTCCTAATCCTCGTCCGATGAGTAAGCTAGGCCTGGGATGCATGCCTTCATCTTGGCTTTGAACCTTGCAAATTTGTTTTTCAAGGTTCCCACCTCGTGCTGAAGCTCTACAACTTGTTTTTGTAGTTCCGGAATGCTTGTGCTAAGCCCTCTTCTTGTTCCTTCTTCAAATTCAGGAATAGGTAGCTGTGTATCCTTCAGGTCTGTTTCCTCATCGGCTGCACGTGGCTGAGCCACATCTTCCTCTTCATCTCCTTCTTCCACTTCTTATTCCACTCCTCTTCGGGCTTCTTTTCTTGATTTGTTGATTTGTTGAATGTTGATTTTGTTGTAATAGTCCTTAACAAAAATTTTCTCAACCTCCGAATCATCAAGCTTAATACCCGACTTTCTGAGCATATAGTAGATAAGGTTTGCATATGGAAGGGCTTTTGATTTTTTTGTAGCTGCCTCTATAACATTTGCCATGAAGATCTCCCTAAAGTTTAATTGCTCCCTATTGGCCATTCTATGGGCAATATAGAAATCAAGGTTGCTAGGGAGTTTTACCAATTTTCCATTAATACAGAAAGTGACAATGACAGTTAACACCTAATATACTAGTGGCATGTCATTAGTATTTTTGGTAGGATAGAAACCTAGAAAGCTCTTAACACGCTCTTCACTCACTTGCCATTTGTACTCATCCCAATGCCAAACCTCAAACGATTCTAAACCTTCATCCGGAACTCCAATGTATTCACAAATTGTTTTACACGTCCATTGAACATATTGACCATCAATTATACTATTCAAAGAGTAAGGAAAACCATTCAAATACTCAATCCCCAGATTTGCATAAAAAGCCTAGTGTATCTTTTGGACATTTTGTTCATGTCACTTCCGGTCCAAAGATTTCTCCAGTTTTAGACATCTATCCATTCAAGAATGGGACCCAATTCATTATTTGAAACAATATCATCTATTAGCAATAACTTTAATGGAATAACAGCTCTCTCAGTATTTCCCCATTTCACAAATAATTCTTGAGCTCTAAGGGAAATATAACCAAATTTACCTGTTCCAAAAGGTTCATCCAAGACTCCTTTGATATTTTTTTAATCCATGGGAAGTTTTTGTAAGTGAGACCACTCCTAATTTGGCTCAATTCATCAGCTTGACTGAAATCCACTGGTCTCCTCCTAGTTGCTTCGGTTCTAGGTTGAGTAGGCATTTGAGATCTTGAAGACTGCCCTTGTGGGACATGACTTGATCCTTCTTCCTCAACTTGAGAGGCTCTAGCTCTCTTAGAGGTGTGCTTAGACTTTGGCATTTTCGGATTTGAGGTCTAGGGTTTGTAAAAAGAGAACTAATTTAGGAAAATGAAAATGAAGGAATGGAGTTATCACTTATGGAATTTGTGAAGAAGAAATGGAAGAATTTTCAGAAGATAATAAGAGAGGGGGTCGGATTTGATGAGGAAAAAAATTGCCAGAGCAGGTTGTTTGGGGTTGAAAATGTGATTTTGGTGAAGATAGGGAAGAATTTCGCGTTTTAAGTCGACTGTAGAGGTTCTGGAATCATCGACATCGATTGATAGAAGTAGAGATCGATGTATGCATCGATCTCTCAGATAGATACATCGATCGATCGATGTACCTTTTTTTTAAATTTGATTTCTTACTTTTTAAGCCTTGTTTATCATTCCTAGTCTTGTTCTAATTGATTCAAAAATCTCGGTAGGGAATGAATTGGTAATGATATCCGCTAGTTGGTCATTTGTTGGAACAAATTCAATGCAAACCAATCCTTTTTGAATACAATCCCTTATGAAGTGATGCCTCACTTCAATATGTTTTGTCTTACTATGGTAAACCGGATTTTGTGCTATACTTATGGCTGATGTGTTGTCACATAAGATGCGAACTTTATCAAACTTAACATTGTAATCATTTAAGGTGTTGATCATCCAAAATAGTTGTGCACAACACGAAGCGGCCGATACATATTCGGATTCCGTCGTTGAAAGTGACACACTATTTTGTTTCTTGGAGAACCAAGAAACTAAGCAATCTCCAAAGAATTGGCATGTCCCGAAGGTGCTTTTTCTATCAACTAGATTACTGGCATAGTCGGAGTTACTATACACTCTTAAATCAAAACACCTATTTTTGGGATAAAACAACCCAAAGTTCAAAGTTCCTTTCAAATACCTAAAGATACGTTTAATGGCAACTAGATGCGATTCCTTAGACATACTTTGAAATCTAGCACATAAACACACAGCATGCAAAATATCCGGTCTACTAGCAGCCAAATAAAGTAAACTACCAATCATACCCCTATATTTGGTTACCTCAACCGGCTTTCCTTTTTCGTCTTTGTCAAGCTTTGTACTTGTGCACACACTTCTTCCATCCTCAAACTTGTATTTCTTGAGTAAATCCTTTGTATACTTTGTTCGGGATATGTACACTCCATCTTGAGTTTTTTTGATTTGAAGACCAAGAAAGTAGTTGAGTTCACCCATCATGCTCATCTTAAATTCTCCTTCCATTAATTTAGCAAAGTGCTCACAAAGAGAATCATTAGTAGCACCAAATATAATATCATCCACATAAATTTGAACAAACAATTGATGGTTTCTTTGTTCTTTAATAAAAAGAGAAGTGTCGACTTTTCCTTTTGAAAACTCATTTTCAAGTAGGAAGTTACTTAACCTATCATACCAAGCCCTAGGAGCTTGTTTAAGTCCATAAAGGGCCTTTTTGAGTTTGAATACATGATTTGGATAATCATGATTTTCAAAACCCGGAGGTTGAGCTACATACATCTCTTCTTGAATTATTCCATTCAAGAATGCGGATTTCACATCCATTTGATATAGTTTGAAATCCTTATAGCATGCATATGCTAATAGCATCCTAATAGCTTCTAACCTAGCTACGGGGGCAAAGGTCTCATCATAGTCTATGCCTTCCTCTTGCCTATATCCTTGAGCTACTAACCTAGCCTTGTTTCTAGTGATGTTTCCTTTATCATCTATTTTGTTTCTAAATACCCATTTAGTGCCAATTATAGGATGATCACTAAGTTTAGTTACTAATTCCCAAACATCACTCCTTTCAAATTGATTTAATTCCTCTTGCATGGCTAATACCCAATCTTCGTCATTTATAGTCTCCGTTATATTTTTATGCTCAACTTGTGAAATGAAAGCATTTTCATTAAATTTTCTCCTAATCATTATGCCTTGACTAGTTTCACATAACATCAATTCTTTAGGATGATCTTTTCTATATTTATATGAATCCGGTAAATTTGAGGTATCTCTTCCTACTTCTTCATCTTCAACCTTAGGTTCAAAGGGATCAATCCTAAGGTCAATGACAATATTGCCTTTTGGATTCTCAAATTTCTCTATATGACTTACTTCAATTATTTCATCATCATCATCATTAGTATTTGGTTCATTCTCAATGAGTTCACTAAACTTGACATGAATTGATTCTTCAACTTTCATGCTTCTTTTATTATATACCCTAAATGCCTTACTATTTTGAGCATATCCCATAAAGATTCCTTCATCCGCTTTGAAATCGAGTTTATCCAAGTTATCTTTGGTGTTAAGTATAAAACACTTACAACCAAATACCTTGAAATAACCAATATTTGGTACTTTACCTTTCCAAAGCTCATAAGGAGTCTTTTAAGAGATGGTCTCAAATAAACTCTATTGATCACATGACAAGTGGTGTTTACCGCTTTGGCCCAAAATACTTGGGTAGATCAAATTCATTTAGCATGGCTCTACTTATTTCTTGAAGTGTTCGATTTTTCCTTTCCGCAACACCATTTTGTTGAGGAGTTCTTGGAGCCGAGAAATTGTGTCATACCCTTTGGATACACAAAATTCTTGAAACTCACCATCAAACTCACCATCTCTATCACTTCTAATTTCCTTAATTATGTCTTCTCTTTGATTTTATAGTCTCCTACAAAGCTTTATAAATTCTTGGCATGCATCATTCTTTTTAGCTAAGAACATTACCCAAGTGTACCTAGAGAAGTCATCTACCACCACAAAGGTGTAATGTTTTTCACTTAGACTTGCTGTGCCAATATCCCCATACAAATCCATATGAAGTAATTGTAGGGGTTTGGTGGTGGAGATTTCACTTTTGGGCTTGAAGCTTGTTTTAACAAGCTTTGTCTTTTGACAAGTGTCACATAAGCCATGGTTTTCGAAATTTAATTTTGGAAGACCTTGGACTTTTTCATTTTTGCAAATCTCTTTGAAAATTTTAAAACTAATATGTCCAAGTCATCTATGCCATAGTTGAGTCAAATCCTTTTTGGAAACTAGGCAAGAAACATTTTGTGATATTAAATCATGTGTGCTAAATTTGTAAACATCATTTTTTCTTATAGCCTCAGAAACAATCTTATCGTTCTTTTTCACAATACATTTTCTTTTCACAAATTCAACTTGAAAATTAGCATCACATAGTTGGCTAACACTTATCAAATTATATTTAAGCCCTTCTACATATAGTACGTTATTAATAGTAAAAGAAGAGTTACTAATTTTTCCATGTCCAAGGATTTTGGCTCTCCCATTGCCAAAATGCACCGTTCCACCATCTTGGAGCTTGAGCTTGGTGAATAACGTTTTGTCTCTGGTCATGTCCGTTGAACATCCGTTGTCCATAAGCCGTTTGGTTCTTTCTTCTTTGGCTACTCTATTTATCTTGAGAGCCTACAAAACTAAGAGATTTATGCATTGGTACCCTTTGATGGTTAGATCATTTAGGGTTAGTTTGTCGACCCTTAGGCTTCCAAACATACATGCTTCCAAATCTAGCTCTACATTCATTCTTCATATATCCTACTTTATTTCAATGAAAACAAGTGGGTACATGCCTTGGTTTAGAAGATGATGAGTTATGTTGTATTTTTCTCTTGTTTGTCTTTTTCTTTAATGACTTAGGCTTAATGGAAGAATGTGATGAATTAAATCCTAAACCGGATTTATCATTTCCAATTCTTTGGTTTTCAAGTAGTTTGTCTAGATTATTTTTATCATTTGTCAGTCTTTGCAAATCTAACCTTAGTTTCTCACATTCTTTTCTAATTTCTACATTTTCAAGAGCTACGGTTTTATGCATGGTGAGTATGATGTCATGCTTTTGAAATATCAAAATGTTCTTATCATGCATGTTCTTATTTTCTAAAATGCACTTTTTGAACTCTTTCTTTAAATTTTTATACTTTAAGTTCAGTTTTTCAAAATCATCTTGCAAATTAAAAGGATTAGAATTTACCTCAAGGTCATCTTCAATTGCCATGAGGCAAGTATGTTGAACCTTTGGATTTTCAACTTCTGCAACAAGTCCAACACCTTGATCTTCACTCTCTTCTCCTTCCGATTCGGAAAAGAGATCATCCCACGTGGTTACCTCCGCATTAAGAGCTTTCTTCTTTTGAGGAAAGGCCTTCTTTTCTTGTTTTTACGGCTCCTTGACATGGCAGTCGACAATGAAGTGACCGGGCCGACCACATTTATAGCAATTTTCACTTGCTTCTTTTTCCTTGGGTGGTCTTTTGAGAAACTTTCTTGCTTGAGCTTTATTTCTTGTTGCCATTCTTCTAAATTTTCTTACTAGAAGAGCAACTTCCTCATCCGATTCATCGGACTCTACCACCAACCCTTTGTGTGATGTTTGTGTGGGCTTGATAGGATTCATCCTAATTTGTTCATCAATAAGAATTTCATGAGTAAGAAGATTACTGGATAGCTCATCAAGGGTAAGAGTCTTGAGATTCTTTGATTCGGTGATGATGGTGACTTTAGGTGTCCATTCTCTTGGCAAAGAGTTGAGGAGTTTTGAGACAATGTCTTCATTTGAGATTTTCTTGTCCACCATGTAAAGTTGATTCACTATTCGTGTGAATCGGTCGATTGTTTCCTCAATCTTCTCATCGCTCTTCATTCCAAACATCTCATATTCCTTCATGAGCATGAGTCTTTTGGTCATTCTTACTTGCTCAGTCCCTTCGTGTATCATTTCAAGCCTTTTCCATGCCTCATGAGCTGTTTCAAGACGTTGAAGTCTTATGAGCTCGGTGGTGGTAAGAGCACTTGAGAAAATATCAAATGCTTTGCCATTGATAGCGAATTTTATCTTCTCTTCGTCGGTGTAGTCATCCTCATCTTTGAACATTGTTTCTCCTTTCGAGTTGGTAATCATAGGAACTTCAATTCCTTTGACAATGGCTCTCCATATATCAAAACCACAACCTTTCAAATGATTGATCATTCGAAATTTCCACAAAGAATAATTTTGGGCATCAAACATAGGTGTTTTAGTGTTTGATCCGGAAAATAGTGCAACAGGCTTGTGAGATGAAGTGTGAGATGAAGAGGTTGAGGTTGTCATTACCATGATCTTTAACCTTGCTGCTTGCAAAGATAGGCCAAGCAATAAAGGTTAGGCTCTGATACCAATTGTTAGGTCCGAAACACACTCTAGAGGGGGGTGAATAAAGTGTTTGGTACTTTTTGTGGAATTTTTTTGTTTGGCTCAACTCAAAAGAAATTCAAAATCAAAGCAAGAATGGGAGGTGAGAAACAATGAATGAATACACCGGATATAGAGTGGTTTGAATCGTAAATGATTCTACTCTACTACCACTTTGTTTTCAAAGTGGATTTTCAACAACTACTCTTCTTATTAGAGACAATAAGAACAACTACAGCAACACTTACACTAACACCTTAGTGTAAGCAGCAACAACAACAACTCCTTGCACAAATACACTTATGCAACTACAGCAACTACAGCTCTAGCAAGAACAACTTCTTGTTACCTCACAACTTCAACAAAGTTTCCTCAAGAACTTTCTCAGAGTGGGTTGAAGGAAATAATAAGGTTCACACTTTCTCATTAGTCTAAGCACAAAAAAGAGATCAAATATTTATGGTTCCTCTTGTGCTAGACTCTCTATCTCTCAATATACAACAATGAAGAGCAAAGAAAAGCTTAACAAGCTTTAAGCAATTTTACAAAAGTGAGAGAACTATACAACAATGAATAATGAAGCTAGATGATGGCGAAAGTGTGTAATTGCCTTATCCAAGCCTCTTCCTTTTATAGATGAAGTTCACCACGTTTTTGAAGCTCCGCCAAGTCTTCACAAGGTATCCAAATGTCAAGATAATGTTCAAATAGTCTTTAGCCAACCTATGGAGTTATTTGATCTTTAATAGCCACCCTAGAGAATCTTAGACATGGATAAAAGAGTCAAGGAAGCATGTAGTATGTTGGGGTAAAGTACACAAGAAATTTGAGCAAGATTGGAGAGAGAAAACATCATAAATCTCCCTTGGATTTTGTTCCAACGTTCAAAAAAATTTAATTCTGCAGTACATCGATCGATCGATGTCTCTTACTTGAGAGACTAATGTATACATCGATCGATCGATGTCCATGTTTTTAGAGATCGATGTCTCACCAAAAGTTTCTAGATTGGTTGTGTCACACATCGATCGATCGATGTCTCTTCTTTAAGAGACTGATGTATACATCGATCGATCGGTGTCCCATATTTTAGAGATCGATGTCTCACCGAAAGTTCCTGGGTTTGTTCTATCTTACATCGATCGATCGATGTCTCTTCTTTAAGAGACTGATATATACATTGATCGATCGATGTCCCTCAGTTTAGAGATCGATGTCTCACAGTGTGTTTTTCTCATTTTACTTCAAATTCTAAGTGTTAATTTCCTTTTTGTCTTTTCCAAAACATCTTTTAACTTCATCAAAACTCTTCATATCCCAACACCTCCTTTGCTTGATTTCTTTTCTTCTGCTTCTGCTTTAACTGAGCAAGGCCAGCAGCTGTCACTTTGAACATTACGACCCTGATTTTTGAATATTATTATATGTAAATCGGGTAGATAATAATATAGGAAAAATAAAATCCTAAGTAGAATAGGATTGGAAAAGAAATTTATATAAGAATGAAATTAAAAGGAGAATCCCTATCTATTTAGGAAAATTTCCATCCATATCTACTCTTCCTATCATCTATCTATACACCTAACATAACCCAAATTTCGTGCGCCCTAATATTCCCTCCCCCTACCCGGCAGCCCCTCCCGATTCTCCCTCAAAATTTCGGCAGCAAGGCAGTCCTCACCAAGCCAACAGCAGCTACTTTCAAAAGGAAGAAGGAAGCCAAATCTGGTTCAATTTCAACCCCAATTAAATTTACAGTATCATATACTTGGATCAAAGCAAATATCCTATCTATATTTGCTATGATTTTGTATAACTTATGTCTATATTTTCATAGCCAAAACCTGACCACGCATGTTTATGTTTTGCTTGCATAGATGGTTGATATATGTACGTATATGTCTACTTGTATGTATTGATTTAATTAGATATATATGCACATGGTAATTTTCTTTTGGAGTTGTTGTTGCTGGCGAATATATGGATGGGGACGATGATGTTTGATCCTGCATATATATAATAATATATTAAGCAGTAAGAATATGTATTTACCCGGTATATAAATTGATGTTATGTGAAAAATCAAGTTTATGTGAAAAATCAAGTTTTGATGTAAATTAATGGCCTATGGCCGAGTGAACCATAGGCTGTTGTCATAGGGTTGTGTAAATTCATTGGGATGGAATACATGTAGGGTTGAACCGTATTTATGTGATTGATCGAAATAAGGTTTTTGTCATCGAAATTGGGTAAAATAAATTGTGAAAAATGGGAATTTTCATAGTTTGAAGGTGGAATAAGGTTGGAAATGAGGAGAGAAGAATTCTGGTGGTCGGAGGTGCCCCATGCGTCGGCCAAAGGAGGCGCATGGCTGCACTTCAATCGTCACGTGAGAGCGCGTCTGAGGTCTGACGACAGCGATTTTCAGGGTAGTGTGTTTGGCGTAAACTGTACTTTTGTCTATGGGGTTAGATGTGAGAAAATACGAGTGATGAGAAAAGTGGGTTGAGGGAGACAAGGGAGATAGGACCCTGCAGGGCCGTGGAAGGGCTAAGGCAGAGCCGCAGGCTGAGGCTGGCAGGACCAAGACATGGCAGCGGCTGGGCACAACCCAACAGCGAGCCAGTGAAAGAAAAGAGAAGGATAAATAGAGAAAAAGGAAATTTGGGATGTAGACTTCGGTTTAAGTCACGATATAAATTTTAAATTAAGAATTTGATTTGTACACTAAGAAATGGATTTTTGGACAGAGAGATGTACGTCTATGTATATTCATGTATATGCACATGTATGGACGTAGGCATGTATATGTATTTGATATGTGATTGTATTTGAATATTTGTATATTAGTATTGGATGTGATCAGAATCGATTGGACTTTATCGTTTGGGAAATATTTGGAAAATTGACATTTGAAATCGTGTTTGGAAAATCGTGCTGATATTGGAAAATCATTTTGAAATTTGCATCGCATGTTTTGAAAATTCACCCTTATAAGAGAAATATATCGGCGAGTCGGATTGGTCTCAGACAAATGGAGCGTCTGAGCATATTTTGTAGGACCTCAGGCGCTACCAACTCTCCCAAAACCAATTGGTGATGGGAGATGCGCATACCCTAGTGTTATAGTGTATTCAGCACACACAAGCGCCCACGACATTCGATTGTGACTTGGCACACACGGCCTACGCGCCATGGGACAACTGGTGCACCTAATATGTTTGACTATTTTGATAGAACGCCCGAGCATATTAGACCGCTAATTGGAGCGCCTAGGCATATTTGACTATTTTGATAGAGCGCATGTGGCATATTTGACCAATGCGGGTTTAGTCGTAAGACTTGCGATATAAGTCACTTGTAAAGAAAAGCCATGGCCATTGCAACGAAATCGTATTGGTATCGTTGATCGAAATATCGTATCGTAATGTATCGTATCGTGTCGAACGTCGTATTGTATCGTATTGATCATCGAATTGTATCGTATCGTATCAAACATTTGAAATTAGATTTGGACATCGAAAATGGATACTTTGAGAATCGAATTTGAATATCAAAAGTTGGGTTGATATGTATGGCATCGATTTGAAACTGCATCATTGATTTTGATTGCACTAACACTTGTGTGTTGCTGACTTAGTCGCGTGGGACTTTGTTGCTTGATTGGTATAGGTGTAGATTGGTAACTTTATATGCGAAAAGAAGCATGCTATTTTCTATTTCGTTATTTAATTGCTTTATTACACTTGCTTCTCCGTGCATGATCCTATGGTAAATATAGTTAGGTTACTTGCTGGGCGACGTGTCACTCATACTACGCTTTATTATATTTTTACTAATTCACAGGATTACGAGTTAGCATATGTTGAGGATGACCAGGAGTTGGGTTATTGATGCTTGAGGCTATCTGAGGATATTTTTGAGGCTTTAGTTGAGACATGATTATCAGTTTGCTATTAGATTGTTGAGACCTAGTATTTTGAGTTTTCATTATGGCTTGTAATACATTGGTTTCCGAGATTTAAGGATGAGTATTTATTTCAAAGTTTAAATTTTTATGACTTCCAGTGACATGGCTTTACGTTATTATGCTGGCGTGTAATTGATCGTACCGACGCCTTGTATTTTGCCTTAGCAAAATACGTTGGGTAAGTCGTTTCGAGTACTAGGTCTCGAGACGGGTCACTATAGGTGGTATCATAGCATGACTCTAGATCCACGGCGGAAACATAGGTTTAGACCATGATTTAAAAATTAAGTGATGGTCATGCCTCCAAGTCACGATTTTAGACTTAAGAATGATGATACTAAGCATCGGCTTTAGAAATAAGTATAGACCTTAGACTTAAGTGATGATCGGATGAGGGATACATATACCTAGGGTATACCATACTGTTTCATTTACTTGCCTTATTTAAGTTTTGATCATCGTCTTTGCATGCTCCCTTATATCGGATCCCTGTAAACCCTAATCATTGACAAGTAACTAAATTGAAAATTGTAATGTTAAGCATAACGCCGCCAAGGAGGGATACAAATGGTAATGGAAATGGCAACAACTAGAACGCCCTACCCCAGACACTGGTGGATGCGCTAGTGCAGATCGGACAGGCGGTGAACCGAGCGGTCCCACAGCTGCAGCAGCAGGAGACCCGTTACTACTGGGGAGATGAAGCGGGTGCATGTCCCGACTTTGATGGGGGTGCTGATCCGGATAGAGCTGCTAAGTGATTGAGCGAAGTGGAGAACAACTCCGAGCTGTTACAGGTGCTGGAAGAAATAAAGACGATGGTGATTCGACCATTTCTAATCGATTGTATCGACGTCTTGTATTTTCTTTAGCGAAATACAGCGGGTGAATCGTTTTGAGTACTAGGTCGGGACGAGACATTACCAACTATAGCAGCAACAAGCTCAGGGTCTGTACATGCCTTCATCAATTCCTCTCTATTTGTTGCCTCCGACATTTGACCAAACAAATTCATCGCTGTCTTTGCAGATACGGATTTATTTTTGGAAAGAAGTGTAAAAGAGAAACGCTGTTTTACACTGTTGAAATCCCTGAACGACTAAACAGATAAGTACACGATGGCACTCCATACCTTTTCACAAACTACTGTTGCTGATACCCAAGTGAACCAAAAAAACGAAAAGGGGGGATGGGGTAGAGAATAATAGAAAGGCATTTCTGGTGCACTAGTCTTCCGTGTTTGCACATGGTTTAAGAAGGGGTTGGATTGTTTCACGATCTGAAGTGTGTAGTTTTACCTTACACTTTTTTGTGTAAGAGACTGTTTCTACGGCTCGAAGACGTAACCTTAAGGTCACAAAACAGTAACCTTATTAGTTGCTACAAGGTCTGTCCTCATAATAGTAACTGCAGACAAAAAAGAGGACGAGCCAACAAACTAGCAAAGGGTAACCTATAGACAAGTACCTTTTCCTTTCTTCGGCATTCCAGGAACCAACGTCACATGATACTTGTAGGACTACAAAGCGCTATAAGGAGCACAGACAGGTAAAGCATAAAATAAAATGTCAGTTGGCACTAGATTTCCAGTCAAGTAATCCACATCTTCCAGCTTCTTTTTCTTCATCACCTATCTCATGAACATCCTCATTGACGACTACGTGTTTAGCAGTACTACACGCTTTCAAAGACTTCTCAATAAAAAAAATTGAAAGACAACGAAAAACACGCAAAATATGAATAACACAAAGAACACGAAGAAAATTAAATGAAAAGACAAATAACCTTGTTAAGCTCTTTGATGAATATAGCTTCGCAACGAACTTTGTTAGGCCTGCTGTTTATCTATGTTGAGCAACCATCGCTTGGTCAACAATCTTCTGACCAATAACTTTGATAGACCTTTGAAAAGCTTCTTGAACAACCTAGGGAATAATTTCAGACCATAATACATGCCGAAAGAATCGATTGAATTCAAAAGACCGAAACTTGAGTAAACGAATTTCGAATAAATCGCACAAAACTGATTTGGTAAGCAAAAGCTCAATTTTTTCACAACTTTTATTCTTGAAAGGAGAACTGAAATAATTCATAAGAGGGTCTATTAATAAGCTCCAAGTCAGTTAAAACTTAGCTAATAAAAAAAGAACTTTCATATTTAATTATCTTAATGAAGTAACCTAAAATAAATAAAAAACAGCAACAAGTCAGTTGGAACAGCCCTGGCCACCGGCCTTAATAGGTCCAGAAAAGGCCCAATCACAATTTAAAACTTCAAAAAGCATATGGACAAATTTTTATAAGGCCGTACCATCGTATGCTCTTGTTAGACTTATTGGACTTCAATTATATTAACCCAACGTAGCCTTCATGGTCTTGCAAAGACTCGGTCCACTTCACCTTGAATTCAGCTATAATCATCCAGTAGATGCTTGAATTTCCAGAGCTCTTGCAAGCATGAGCGAAACTCTATCATAATACGTTTGTGCTTTGGATCCATCATCAAAAGCGCACGTCTCCTCCGTCACATAGGTTGGACATGATTCACCGTCAAAGCTCCCCATTTTTGTCGCATCATTTCCCCCTTCTTCAAAATGATTCGCCCTCAAATCTGCACGAAAGAGAGAAAGATCAGTAACATTAAAAGTAATAGAGACATTATACTTACATGCCGAAAGATCTAGCACATATGCATCGTTGTTAAACCTTGCTAGCACTGCGAATAATCCATCCCCTCATAGGTGCACTTTGAACACTCTTTCATACCGCAAATGAAGCCACACCAAATCAACAGGTTGGAACACCACATGCTTTCTTCCTCCGTTAGCATGTTTCTCACACTTCTTGATAGCATGCTCAATTTGATTCCTCAGTTTCTCATGTGGTTTCTTCACAAGTTCAAACCTAGACATACCATCAAAGCTAGAACGTTCATTAGCAGGCAACAGTACAAGACTGAGAGGAGTCAAAGGATTAAAGACATAAAAATCTCAAATGGAGATTAGAAAATAGCACTACGTACACTCTTATTATATGAAAATTCAATAAACAGTAAACAATCCTCTGATTTCTTTCAGTTCCTTTGAAGTGCCACTATAAGAAGTTGAGAAAGAGTTCTATTTACTACTTCAATTCGCCCATTAGTTTGTGATGACTTGCAGTAAAAAAAAGCATTTTAGTTCCGAATTTATTCTGTAGAACGCGCAAAAAACAACTAATAAACTTGGTGTCTCTATCACTCATAATGATTTTAGGCATGCCATGTAGTCTCACAACTTCTCTAAAGAACAATTCACTTATACGAGATGCATCATCTACCATTCTACATGCAACAACTTGTACCATTGTAGAAAAGCAATCAAGAACAGACACACTACCATGTCCACGTTTTGACTTAGAGAGACCAAGTACAAATACATAGAAATGTTAGTCTAAGGAAAAGAAGGTATATGGAATAAATTATAGACCTTGATTTAGCTTGTTTACAAATGATGAAATTTGCATAAAGATTTTCTATATTTACACGCATCTTAGGACAAAAAATGTTCTTTTAATACATCCAATGTTTTATGTGCTCCAAAGTGACCCATCAAACCACCATCATGATCTTTTCTTATAAGCAAATCACACATAAAACAAGTAGATATACACAAACGATGTTTACAGAACAAGTAATCTTCATGTCAATAGAACTTACCAAACAATGACTCTTCACATGCCAAATAGATAGAAGTAAAATCGTGGTCCTTAGGATATATCTCCTTAATGGACTCAGAACCTATCAATTTAGAAGACAAAATAGCAACCAAAGTGTACCTTCGACATAAAGCATTATCAACTATATTATCTTTTCCATGCTTATATTTAATCACATACGGAAATGTTTTAATAAATTCAACCTATTTAGCATGTTTCTTGTTCAACTTATCTTCACCTTTCAAATATTTGGGGACTCATGATTAGTATGAATGACAAATTCCTTAGGATGCAAATAATATTGCTGCGTTTGCAAAGCTTGAACTACTGCATACAATTTTTCATCGTACATCGAATATTTCAATTGAGCACCTTTGGGTTTCTTACTAAAGTAAGCTATGAGATGCCTCCTTTAGTCAAAAGCGCTCTTTCATCTACCACGATGCAACATATTCAATTTTAAAAATCTCATGAAAATAGTTAATTTAACAATGTGTGCACTAGTTAATTTTTGTTTCAAAAGGTCAAACACATGCTGATGCTTCTCTGAAATGAATTCCAACTTTTTTTTCACAGTTTTGTTTAAAGGAGCAACAGTAGTAGAGAAATATTTCTTTCTTATCCTTCCTAAATTCTTTTGCCATTCTTCTTGGATTTCTCGGACTTTCTCAGATGGCAAAGCATTCAACTTAATGGTTTTTCGTGCAATTTGAATACATAAAATTTGATCTTGGTAAGCACCAAATAAAAATGACACTAAGACTTGCTTAGACGCATACACTTCACCACAAACATTCAACCATTTTAATTTATAAGGATGTGGATGATCAATCATATACAAAGAAAGTCTTCTCATTAAAGAAGTACTAGCAACATTAGTACAATTACCAACATTAATGCTCATAGTGCAGATTTGGTCATTTACTTTGCAATAAATGTGGAATAAGTTTTCTCTTTTCTTTTCATTTTCATCAACTTTAGGTTGAGTATTAAGAGCACATTTACGAACAAAAGATACTGATTTGTTACGAATTATCATCCACATAGCAATCATTATATTCATCCTCTTAATCACGCAAGTCATCAAATTCACATTCAGATTCGTCCTTACTTTCACTCTTTAACACATTCCCCTACCATCTAAATACGTGGTATGTCTATTTGGGTAATTGGATGATATATGGCCTCTTCTTTGTCATTTGAAACAAACATCTTTTGACTTGGAAGAAGTAAAGTTAGTAGACATATCTTTTGAAGGCCCTTTCTCCTGTATCTTACCTTTTCTTTTTACAACAGGAGGGGTTGGTTAGGTCAGTTGAGAGGGGCTCCTTGAGACCTTCCCAAGCTCATTTGATTTGTATTTCTATAGAAGAGACATGATGAACTTTGGTTGAAGCTTCAAGGCTTTTCTTCTTTATTTCGCGTTAGAACTTTTCCGTCATGTGTATCATGGACTCTAAGTCACCATAAGGTTGAAGCACAATTTGATTTGGTATTTCCATTTTTAAACTATTCAGAAATCGAGACATGGTATACTCGATCTCTTCTTGCACATTAGCCCTTATCATGGTTATTTCTAATTGTTTGAAGTACTAATCAACATATTTGTTTCCTTACGTTAAAGTTCGCAATTTGAAACAATGATCTATTATAATGAGATGGAATGAATCTTTTGCATATAACACGTAATTCCCCCCCCCCCCTATTTATTCTTCCATCTCCCGTTATAATTTTAACATTTTAAATTTGATCCAAAAATACCAAGTCATAATCAACAAATTCAATAGTAACAAAACGTACCTTGTTTCGATTAGAAAAAGAATGACTAAGTAGATGAAGTCTACCTTGCATCCCCTCCAAATAAACTTCAGGATGACTTTTATTGTGAGATAGAGATATTTTCAACATTATCTTACCAAACTCATGCTCGTTGTTCTGCGGTTGGTATGTTATCTCCTGCTACCGTTTGACTTCCTCTTCTTGAATGAGTTCTCTCCTCAGTGGGGACATTCTGATGGCTCGTGGAACGGCTCCTCGCCGTGGCATGGAACTAGTGTGATGCTGGGTCTTTGCTCAAAATGGTCAGCGTGCCAGGGACAGATGATTGAGAATTATGACAATCTTCTAATCAAGCTTGGAACATGTGAAGGCCGAGCATTATGTTAATAATAACCAAAAACTTTATTTGTTGCATATCCATACTCTGTGTATGGATGCACTCAAAAATTGGCTTTTAACTCTCCTCAAATTGTCTCATCATTCAAAGCTTTTAACCTCTCAGTTTGCGCTCAAGTGACCAAATCTTTTGAACTAATCAAGACCAAGCAAGATGTGGATCTGATTTCCAAGGTTATTTTAACATCTTCTCATCTTTTATTGAAGGGTCCAAGCTGCAATAATGTTAGACACGAAAGACACAAGTACATATACAAGAATCGTTCCAAAGAAAAACGAGATACCGATAGTATATAGTATGGTTTAATTAAACACTTATCACCAAAATATGCTTCAAAAAATGAGTATACAATCGTTAAGGGCGAGTATGTATAGCATAGGTGCAGCTTAGTCTCAAACGGTTTGTTTCTTTAACTTTCATGTACTTTCTTTGAAGTTTCTGAAATAGGTTACTTTGGGTCACGAAAAGTTTGCTAAAAAGAATGCTGGCCAGTTTTGTTTTTTGTTTTTTTCTTTTCTGGTTGAAGCCTTTTGTCTAGGAGTATGACCTCCTTTTACAATGAGTATGGCAGAGAGTAGCTTTTTGTCAAGGAGTCTGACCTCCTTACAACCCTTACAATCATGTGTCTTTTTCTGAATTACGATAAAGTTTGTAGGACCTGTATAGCACCACTAGAAGGGGGGTTGAATAGTGAGTGCGGAAAATTTGATTTTTAAAAATTTTAAAACCCAATAACTCACTTCTAAAAACAGATTCCGTTTTCAGATCCTGGTTTAGTTTAACAAGATGATCAGGTTGCAGACTTCTAAAAATCGTGCAATTTGGTGACAAAGTGCTCTCAGATGTTATGAATGTCTCACAAAAATTTCAGATTAAAAAGCCCTTGAAAAAACATTTTTACTTAGATTGAGTCAATCTGCCTGAAACTGTTCCTCAAAATGAAAAATTTATTCCTATTAATTGAAAACTCCAAATGATCTGAAAATTTTACGATATGACCCTTAGGATATTTGCTTTAAATGGTTGAAACAGTTTTTCAAAGTTCCTTTAGCAAGTATGTCAACCACATTGATATTCTCAACCTTTAGAGATCTGAAAATCAGATTGCACTAGTCTCAGAACTATGAACGTTTGAATGAATTATACTTATCCAATTTCAATGAAACTTGTTTCAAATGAAAGCTAAGACGTGTGGTGATGTTTTAGCAAAAGTTTATGATTTTTGAAAAACATTTACTATTGTTTTTTGTGAATATGTAAACGATGCAGAAAACTGAAAACTGAAAGTAAAAGTGCTGAAAGTAAATAAGACCAAGATTTTTATAATGGTTCGATCAAATCGACCTAAGCCAATCTTTGAGGACACCTTACTCAGTATTCAATAATCACAAATAACATCTTGACACAAGGGTGATTGGAGTTAAACACCAACTCTATCCTTTTACAATCAAACAAACAAAAACAAAAACATAAACACCACCACCGAATAAATGAAGGTTTGATCATACCTTGATCAAACTTGTACAAGAAGTGAATGTATGTGGGTAGTATAAACAAAGACTATATAGTATATAGAAGATAAGAATGGTAGGCTTAAGGCTACGAGCAAGAGAAAAGAATAAGAGAAGAAGAGAATAGTCTTGCTTGATATTGAAAGAATAAGAACTTTTGCTTGGCTTTGTCTTGAACACTTTGCCTCTATTTACAGGTGTGAATGGCATGCGTAGGCTGCTAAAAACACCCTTGAAATTTGTATTCAATGCCTTGGAAGATTTCCTTGTATAACATGGTGACACACCCTTGCTTACTTGGCGAAATATGATTGGATGAACGACTTGTCTTTGCCTAGTTGTCACTTCATGATTGGCCATCGTTTATCCACCTTGGAACTCCATAAAATGTGCTTGAAATTCAACCAAAAATCTGAAACACATGCTCAAATACACACAAGTTAAGTTTCAACCAATCAAAATGTGATTGACCCACAATTTTGAAAGAAAATTGGACCAAAATGAGGTACAAAAAACCAGCCATATTGAAACATGTGCTGAAACTTCAGCATTTGTTTTGTTTTTGAAATGTTTCCATATGTGTCTTGCCTTCTTCAATGTTAACAATCATATATGGCTTATCCTCCACCAATCAAAGTGCCAAAAAATCTCCACCTAGGCTCCAAATGATGTGTAATAGGCGTGTACATCATCAGCACCATGTGCTGAAATTACTTTTGTAAACTTTGTCAAATAATGATGTATAATCTTTATACAAATGGTAAATTTCAATCAACCCTTAATTTATTTTTCTAGAATACTCTAATATAATTTGGATGTGTAAAAAGTGTCTAGATACATGTTACACCATGACCAAAATGTTTCAAGCATAGTAAGTGTAGAAAACCAAATTTTCAACTTTCGTCGATTAAGCGATTTTTCTTCGGTTAATCTCAAACTTCTTAGACATGTAATATATGTTATGTCAAACATAATGTACATAAAATTAAATGTATTTTCAGCTCCTATGACTGAGGTTAAAAGTGCCCCATGTGACGAAAATATTTAAGTTTGAATTTTTAACAAATCAAGCCAAATTGTAGGTGATTGATGTGTGTAAACATGTTATGACTTTGGGGCCGATTTTGACATGTGGTGCACGAAATTTCTGAGTATTTTGAGTGTATATTGTCTTGCCATCTTTATATGGTATGTACATGACATGCCGGTGATGGTTCGGTATTAACCCGATGCGACAATTTTCGGTTTATGGACTCGTGACATATCGATATAATTTATAAAACAAGATGACTTGTAATGTATGATGTGAGACCTTTATATACTCAAAAATATGATATATGGTGGTGTGATGTCGATGTATGTTTGTGATGTGTTTGACGTGTCGGTGGAACGTCGGGATAGAAACGTATAATTCGTCGTTATAAAGAAAATATGTAAAATATATATATGTGGGGTGTGTTTATGTGAGAAGAAGAGAATTTCCATTTCAAGTTTGTTGCCAAGTAATTGTCTTCAAATATATCTCCATTTAATGAACTAGATAGTTCATCTCCTTAAGCACTTCACTTAATGAACTAGTTTAGTTCATTAATCATGGCACCTGAAAATAGTATAAAAACAACAAATGTTTGCCATATGATGTAAGTTTTAATGCTTCATGCCACGTTAGTGCGGCAACAATATATATAAGCATGTAAAGCATATTTATCACATAAGCATGTCAAGTAACATTTTATTCATGCATTTTGTAAACACGTAACATTTAAATCATGCATTTTCAAATCACTCAAACCCTAGTTTCTCAACAATCTCCCCCTTTGATGATTTGCAAAATAACATTTATTCATATTTAAATTGTAGAGAAAAGGGGGTTTGAGTGATTCCAAAATACATGATTTAAACGTGCATGACATATTGCATAAAACTTGCCTTATATAGTTCATATATAATGTTGTCGTACTAACGAGCCATGAAGCTTTAAGGCTTACATCAAATGACAAACATTTGTTGTGTTTGAACTATTTTCAGGTGCCACCATTAATGAACTAAACTAGTTCATTAAGTGAAGTACTTAGTTAATTAAACTAAGTAGTTCATTAAAGGAAGCAATATTTGGAAAAGGCACAAAGGCAACAAGGTGAAGAAAGGAAAGTCTTCCACTCTCCTCTCCACACATATATCAAACGCCATTACCATATATATGTATATATATTTTCAGATTTTATGAAAAAGGCACATACACATTTATTCCAACGTACTACCGACACGTTATATATTTTACGTACGTACGTTAACGTCACACCACTATAATTAACTCATATTTATGAGTATATTCAGGTCTTATATCATACGATATAAGTCATGGTGATGACAAATTAAATACGACACGTTAAAAGGTTCTAAACCGAAAATTGTCATATCGGGCGAATACCCGAAACTTCGCCAACGTGTCATGTACTTGCCATAAATAGATGGACAGCTCCTACACTTCAATAATAGCCATAAATTTCGTGGCTTTCATGCTATATGCAGCCATGAAATCATTCCATGTTGGCACACACAAATCACTCCACATTAAGGCCAAATTGTGGAGATTCCAATTTCAATTTTGTCACATGTCTAGGCGCCACTTTAATCAGCCTAAGTGCTGAATATTAAAGTTTAATTTATGTATATTATGTGTAACATAATATATATAACATGTGCAAAAAATTGGAATCTAATTAGAGAAAAATCGGGTAATCGATAAACGTCGAAAATTCGGTTTTCTACGTACACGACACATGGAACATTTTTGGTACACCATATAACATGTATCTAGATATTTTTACATATTTCATACATCTCAAAGTGTTCTAGAAAATTCAATTAAGGGCTGTTTGGAATATATCATGTGTGTATTATTAAATGTGCACTATTTTACAAACTTTGCAAAAATAAAATTCAGCACATGCACAAATCTATTTCACACGCCTATTCCAGCTTGTTGGAGCATATGTGGAGCCTTTTTGGCATATTGATTGGTCAAGAATGAAGCATACAATGTTGATGACATAAAGGAAGGAGCTACACAAGGTAATGTTTCAAATTTTGTCACAATTGTGACACATGCTGAAAATTCAGCATGTGTGCTAATGTATGGCCAATTTCTATGTCATAATGAGATATATTTTGTTGTCTTGAAACATGTGAATAATTGGGAGATAATTTGGAAATGTTATGAATATTCTATGGAAACAAATAAGGTGATATTCTCAAATATCACACTTGCTGAAAATTTCAGCATGTGTGGATGAATGTTGGGCGATTTTTTTGGCCACATTGTTGTCTAATTTTTATTCCATAAAAGATGAGAATATTGCATACTAAATGGTGATTGAATTATCCTTTGATTTCTTGGATTAAATCAATGCAAAATGGGAAATATTTTGAACAAAAGGTGAATGTTACACATGCTGAAATTTCAGCATGTGCAAGATGTGCATGGCCGATTTTTCTAGTGATTAATGTGGCAATTTGTTTTCCAAGTTAGTTGGGATTGATTGTGAGATATTTGGCAAAGTTTTTATGATGATTTTGGCACATTTTTTAAGTGTTATTCTAAGATTTGTCTAGTCATCAAGTGATGACAACATCCAACCAATCAATGAATGCCAAGTAAGCAAAAGCTTAATGATCATCCAATGAGAAGATGCCAAGTAAGCAAAGACATGTCACAATGATGCCATATACTCTTCCAAGGACTTAGAATATAATTTTCAAGAAGGAAAGAAGAGCATAGGGGGGGGGGCAGCCATAATGATAAGAAGAAAGGAAAAAGAGCAAAACAAAAACAAGAACAAGCCTTGCAAATTTTGAAGCATCAAAAATGTGTAGCCTTCTTGTTCCACACTCTCTTTCTTTCCTCTCTCTAAAAGCCTATTATACTTACATTCATATACTTGAATAGGCTTCATCTAGACCACCACATATTCTTTTCATTGTTATAAAAGATTGATCAAGGTGTGATCAATCTTGAACGTGCAAGGTGGTGGTGTTCGTGTGCATTGTATTCTCATACAAGGTTTGTAAAGGGTTGGAGTTGGTGTGTAACTCCATCAACCCTATGGTAAGGTGTTTTTGTGTTGTGTGATTAGTGTGAACTGAGGAAGGTGTCCTCGAAGACTGGAGTAGGTTGTTTATGACCGAACCAATATAAAATTCTTGGTGTCATTTACTTTCAGCACTGTTTATCATTTTTGATCACGTTCGTAAAAATAGTAAAGAAATTTCAAAAATTACGAAACTTTCTAGAATCATAGCCACACGTCCTAAGGTTAATTGAGAAAAAGTTTCAACCCTTTTGGACAAGTATAAGTCATCCAAACGTCCAAAGTTCTGAGACTAGTGCAGTGTGATTTTCAGACTTGTAAAGGTTGGGACTTTGATCGTATTTGACTAACTTCTCAAAAGAATTTTTCAAAACTGTTTTTAACCCATTTAAATACAACTTATAAGGGGTTAGTCTTTAAATTTTCAAAGCATTTGGAGTTACATACAAATAGGAATTAATTTTTCAAATCAGTCCACCGTTTCTGGCAGATTTGCGCAATCTGACCACCAACGAATTTTCAAGGGGTTAGAAGTTGAATTTAAATCTGAAACTTTTAGGAGACACTCATAACATCTGAGGCTAAGTTCTCTCCAATTTTAGAATTTTTGAAGACCTGCAACCTAGTTTTCAAAACGTTTTAAAACTTGTCCTGAAAACAGAAACTGTTTTTAGAAATTGAGTTCTTGCACTAATTTTTAAAACCACATTTTACGCACCAACTATTCAACCCCCCCTTCTAGTGGTGCCTTGCAGATCTTACAAATGGTATCAGAGCCATGTTAGTCACATCAAAAGGGATCCAACGATCTAAGTGAGATGGCAACCACAAATTTCAAAACCGAACAAGAAGGTATGTCGAGTCAAAGGCCTCCTCTCTTTGATGGTGAGTCTTTCATTCAATGGAAGTTAAGAATGAAACTTTTTCTTATGGCAATTCATATTGATCTTTGGTCAATTATAGAAGATGGTCCATTTGTTCCATCAAAGTTATCCACTGTAGATGGAGTCACACTAGAGGTCGTTAAGCCTAGACAAGAGTATACTAGTGACGATAAAAAGAGACTAAGCATGAACTCTAGGGCTATGCAGTTACTTTTAAATGGATTAAGTAAAAGCGAGTCTAGCTATGTCTCAAATTGTTCTAGTGCTCAAGAAATGTGGAGAATACTTGAAATGAAACACGAAGGCACTAGTCAAGTAAAAGAGTCCAAGATCAACATGCTTATGTCCACACTCGAGTCATTTAAATTATTGCCTAATGAATCTATCGTTGATATGGATCTTCGCTTGACTAACATTTACAATTCTCTTGAGTCTTTTAGAAAAGCCTTCACTATGCAGGAAAAGGTACAAAAGGTATTGCGAAGCCTTCCATCCAAGTGGGACCCTAAAGTAACGGCAATAGAAGAAAGCAAAGAAACTAATTCAATCAAGATGGAAGAATTAATTGGATCACTTAAGGTTTATGAGAACAAACTCACCATAAGGAAATCAGAATCATCAAAACAAGGTAAAACTATTGCATTTAAATCAAATGAATACGTCTCTACTTCTTCCTATCACGTAGAGGATAGTGATTCTGAATAAGATAACGATGACTTAATTTTATTGGCTAAAGGCTTAAAAAAATTCATGAGAAAGTCATTTAGAAACAAAACTAAATCTACTTCGACTAAAAGAAATAAGAACATGACCAACGACAAGGACGTTAAATGTTATGAATGTGGTAAATTTGGACATCTATCGTATGACTGCCCAAATAAGGACAAGCAAACAAATAAATATCCTGACAAGGATCTGAACAAGAATAGGTTCGCCTCAGAACCTAATCAAAGGAAACGAGCTCTCAAAGCCTCTACTTGGAGTGATACATCGGATTCCGAGACTGAAACAGAAGAGGAGACTGCTCAAGTATCTTTGTGTCCAAAGCATCAAACGAGGTATCATCTGACTCTGAGCCTTCTTATGATGATCTTTTTAGTCAGTACTTAGAATTGCATAAATTCACCAAGACTCTTGCGAAAGAAAAGAAGCGATTAATTGAAGACAAGAAACTGTTAGAATCTTCTAACGAGAATCTTGTCGCTCAATTAAACGATTCAAAGGAAGAGTCATCATGCATCATTACTGCATTAAAGACAGAGATCTTATCATTGACCACGCAAAATAATGAAATGAAATCCGAGATTTCAAGTTTGAAATCAAGGAATAAAGACTTAGAGAAAATGATGAAACAGTTTGATACGGGATCTAACATGCTAGAGCGTATTATCTTATCACAAAAGCATGATAGTGATAAAACAGGTTTAGGATACATTGTAACAAATGAAGTATCCATTAAACCAACCAAGTTCGTAGTATCTAAGAAAGTAGGCACCCAAAAACAAAAAACGGCGTCTAAGATGACGCAAAGACCCCCTCTCCGCCCCTCACGCCCTACTTCTTCCTCATATCATGCGAAATATAATTTTGTGCCATATAGATATGAGAAGAAACAAGTGATGCATACACGTCATCCATTTCATTCATCTAGATCACGCACTACGCACACAAACACAAGGACATATCAAAAACGTCCTACATATAATGAGTATAAAGGAGTTCTTGGCCAAAGGCCTAAAGTGCACTCACCACATGTTTACTACATTGCACCTTCATCTACATTCTTGTCATTTGCTAGACCGAGAAGGATCACCCAAGTATGGGTACCGAAAGGTACTTTTACTAAAAGGTGAATAACTAACTCGTAAGGACCCAAAATTAAAAGGGTACCTAAATCATTTTTACACATTACAGGGAACCCACACATCAAAAGATACATCAATCAAATGGTTCCTTAATAGTGGTTGCTCGAGGCACATGACGGGTGATCTGAGCCTATTCACGAAATTAAAGAAGGTCACAAAAGGTGGATCCGTGACCTTTGCAGACAACAACGAAGGCAAGATCATCGAAAAAGGTACAATTGGAAACCCAAGCACTCTTCAAATCTCCAATCTCTTTCTGGTAAGCAACTTATCTTATAATCTTCTTAGCATTTCTCAATTCATTGACAATGGTTTTGATGTGTGTTTTACTCACCCATATTGCAATATAATAAATAAAAATGGAGAAACAGTCTTAAAAGGAAAACGGGAAGGTAACATTTTTACGCTTTCTATGGATGATATGTTAGATGCTAAGGTTAAGTGTTTCATGTCAAATGAACCTAAAGTAAATCTATGGCATAGGCGTTTAGGACATATTGGCATTTCTACACTAGAAAAACTCCAACGAAAGAACGTAATACGAGGATTGCCTATACTTGATTTAGACAACTTTCAGTTGTGTGAATCTTGTATAAAAGGCAGACAAACACGCGAGTCACTAAAACTCAAAAATGAAATGAGCACGACTAGAGTTTTAGAATTACTACACATTGATTTGTTTGGTCCTAGTCGCACTACGAGTCTTGGTGGGCGTCACTATGCTTGCGTGAGTGTTGATGATTTTTCTCGTTATACTTGGACTTTGTTTCTTGCACATAAGGATGATAGTGCCATTGAGATTGTGAAACTAATAAAACAACTTGAAAATTAATATGGTGTAAATGTGAAAAAGATAAGAAGCGATAGAGGCGGTGAGTTTAAAAATAAGGACATGATTTCATTTTGCGAAGAAAAAAGAATTAAACACGAGTTTTTCCCACCTAGAACTCCACAATTAAATGGAGTAGTAGAAAGAAAGAATAGGACATTACAAGAAATTGCTAGAACTATGTTGTGTAAAAATAAGTTGCCTAGATTTTTGTGGACGGAAGCCATAAACTGTGCATGCTACATAGTTAATCCCTTATCCATTAGAAAGAAAATAAATAAGACGCCTTATGAGATATTAAATGATCGCATGCCTAAAATTGACTATTTTCGTGTGTTTGGATGCGAATGTTTTGTTTTAAATACAAAAGACAATTTAGATAAATTTGAATCTAAATCAATTGAATGCATCATTGTTAGATATTCTGTAAATTCAAAAGCATATAGATGTTATGATCCTCTCACTAGACAAATCATAGAATCTATTCATGTGAAGTTTAATGAATTTGGTGAGATTGACAAAGATAAAGAATATGATGACGATTTTGAATTGAAACCCGTGTTGAATGATGATGATGGCACGTTTGATATGCATGATATGCATGATACACTAGAAATGCATGATCACTTAGAAATGCATGATAACATAAAAAGTAATCAACCAAGATGGCATAGAGATCATCCACATAATCTCATTATAGGCGATATCACTCACGGTGTGCGACCACATAGAAGAATAACTTCGGATGAAATAAATCAATTTCATGCTATGATTTTCGAAATTGTACCCAAAAATGTGCATGATGCTTTGAGTGATTCTTCTTGGATTGATGCTATGCATGACGAACTTAATCAATTTGTTAGAAATGACGTATGGGATCTAGTGCCACGGCCACAAGATAAGACCATAATAGGCACAAAGTGGGTGTTTAGAAATAAAATGAATGAAGAAGGAAAAGTTGTTAGAAATAAAGCTAGACTTGTAGCACAAGGCTATAATCAAGAAGAAGGAATTGACTATGATGAAACATTTGCACCCGTAGCACGTTTAGAAGCTATACGACTTTTACTTGCCATTGCTTGCATGAAAGATTTTAAACTCTATCAAATAGACGTGAAAAGTGCATTCTTAAATGGATTTATACAAGAAGAGGTATACGTGAAATAACCACCCGATTTTGAAGATTTGAAACATCCCGATCATGTGTACAAACTAAAGAAGGCACTATACGGACTAAAGCAAGCACCTAGAGCATGTTATGATCGTTTTGCTACTTTCCTATTAGAAAATGGTTTTAAAAGAGGTACTATAGACAGTACATTATTTTTGAAACATGATAAATCGGATTTACTTATTATTCAAATTTACGTTGATGACATTATTTTCGGCTCTACTTCTCATAAACTTGTTGAAGATTTTGAAAATTGCATGAAATCTTAATTTGAAATGTCTATGGTTGGCGAACTTAACTATTTTATTGGCTTGCAGATTAAGCAAACGAGTAAAGGCATTCACATAAGCCAAGCCAAATATGTAAATGACATGATTAAAAAGTTTAATTTTGAAAATTTAAAACCATCCCCCACCCCTATGAGTGTCACTACTAAATTGGATAAAGATGAACATGGTAAAGATTTTGATAATGCCTTATATAGATCCATGGTTGGTTGCTTGCTATATCTTACTGCCAGTAGGCCTGATATCATGTTCAGTGTATGCATGTGTGCACGTTTTCAAAGTCAACCTAAGGTGTCACACTATAATGCGGTAAAAAGAATATTCCGCTATATTAAGAACACGCCCACCTTAGGCATTTGGTATGATAAAGATTGTGAATTTAACTTACATGCCTATACTGATGCAGATTACGGTGGCTGTAAAATAGATAGGAAAAGCACGAGTGGCACTTGCCAATTTATAGGAAATTCACTCATTTCATGGTTTTTCAAAAAGAAAGCAAGCGTAGCTTTATCCACAACTGAAGCTGAGTACATGGCACTTAGTCTTTGTTGCACACAATTACTATGGATAAAACAACAACTTTCGGACTTTGGAATTACCGTAAATAAAACTCCTATATATTGTGATAGTATGAGTGCAATTAACCTATCTAAGAATCTCGTCTTACACTCTAAGGCCAAGCATATAGAAGTACACTATCACTTTCTTCGTGATCACCTAAATAATGGTGATATTTTCATAGATCATGTACGCACAAAAGCACAAGTAGCGGATATCTTCACTAAAGCCTTAAACCAAGCCACGTACGAAAATCTTCGTTCTAAATTAGGCATGATTTCTACTGATTTGATTTGATTCTCTTTTCATATTTACATGCAGATTTTGAATGACTTTCCAAAATAAAAGGGGAGAGAATGCATGATTTAAGAGGGAGATAGAAACTGATTGCATAAATCAAGGGGGAGCGGTTTGAAATTTGAAATTCAAAATTTGAATTTATGCATGATTGAAGGGGGAGCGATAGGATTTAAATCATGAATGTAGGTTATTTTGAAAATCATCAAAAGGGGGAGATTGTAGAGAAAAAGGGGTTTGAGTGATTTCAAAATACATGATTTAAACGTGCATGACATATTGCATAAAACTTGCCTTATATAGTTCATATATAATGTTGTCGTACTAACGAGCCATGAAGCTTTAAAGCTTACATCAAATGACAAACATTTGTTGTGTTTGAACTATTTTCAGGTGCCACCATTAATGAACTAAACTAGTTCATTAAGTGAAGTACTTAGTTAATTAAACTAGGTAGTTCATTAAAGGAAGCAATATTTGGAAAAGGCACAAAGGCAACAAGGTGAAGAAAGAAAAGTCTTCCACTCTCCTCTCCACACATATATCAAATGCCATTACCATATATATGTATATATATTTTCAGATTTTTTGAAAAAGGCACATACACATTTATTCCAACGTACTACCGACACGTTATATATTTTACGTATGTACGTTAACGTCACACCACTATAATTAACTCATATTTATGAGTATATTCAGGTCTTATATCATACGATATAAGTCATGGTGATGAAAAATTAAATACGACACGTTAAAAGGTTCTAAACCGAAAATTGTCGTATTGGGCAAATACCGAAACTTCGCCAACGTGTCATGTACTTGCCATAAATAGATGGCCAGCCCCTACACTTCAATAATAGCCATAAATTTCGTGGCTTTCATGCTATATGCAGCCATAAAATCAATCCATGTTGGCACACGCAAATCACTCCACATTAAGGCCAAATTATGGAGATTCCAATTTCAATTTTGTCACATGTCTAGGCGCCACTTTAATCAGCCTAAGTGATGAATATTAGAGTTTAATTTATGTATATTGTGTGTAACATAATATATATAACATGTGCAAAAAATTGGAATCTAATAAGAGAAAAATCAGATAATCGATAAACGTCGAAAATTCGGTTTTCTACGTACACGACACATGGAACGTTTTTGGCACACCATATAACATGTATCTAGATAATTTTTACATATTTCATACATCTTAAAGTGTTCTAGAAAATTCAATTAAGGGCTGTTTGGAATATATCATGTGTGTATTATTAAATGTGCATTATTTTACAAACTTTGCAAAATAAAATTCAGCACATGCACAAACCTATTTCACATGCCTATTCCAGCTTGTTGGAGCATATGTGGAGCCTTTTTGGCATATTGATTGGTCAAGAATAAAGCATACAATGTTGATGACATAAAGGAAGGAGCTACACAAGGTAATGTTTCAAATTTTGTCACAATTGTGACACATGCTGAAAATTCAGCATGTGTGCTAATGTATGGCCGATTTCTATGTCATAATGAGGTATATTTTGTTGTCTTGAAACATGTGAATAATTAGGAGATAATTTGGAAATGTTTTGAATATTCTATAGAAACAAATAAGGTGATATTCTCAAATATCACACATGCTGAAAATTTCAGCATGTGTGGATGAATGTTGGGCGATTTTTTTGGCCACATTGTTGTCTAATTTTTATTCCATAAAAGATGAGAATATTGCATACTAAATGGTGATTGAATTATCCCTTGATTTCTTGGATTAAATCAATGCAAAATGGGAAATATTTTGAACAAAAGGTAAATGTTACACATGCTGAAATTTCAGCATGTGCAAGATGTGCATGGCCGATTTTTCTAGTGATTAATGTGGCAATTTGTTTTCCAAATTAGTTGGGATTGATTGTGAGATATTTGGCAAAGTTTTTATGATGATTTTGGCACATGTTTTAAGTGTTATTCTCAGATTTGTCTGTAGGATCTGCAAGGCACCACTAGAAGGGGGGGTTGAATAGGTTGTGCAGAAAGTGTGGTTTTTAAAATTTCTTTAAACTTGAACAATTCAACTTCTGAAAACAGATTCTGTTTTCAGGACCTGTTTTAAAACATTTTTAAAACCAAGTTAGAGGTCTCCAAAAATTCTGAAACTTTGGGAGAACTTAGCCTCAGATGTTATGAGGGTCACCTAAAAATTTCAAATTAAAATTCAACCTTTAACCCCTTCAAAACCCGTTGGTAATCAGATTGTGCGAATATACCAGAAACGGTTGTCGGTTTGACAAATTTATTCTTATTTGTGTGAACGTCCAAATGCTCTGAAAATGTGACCACTAACTCCTTATATACTATATTTAAGTGGTTTGAAACAGTTTTGCAAAATTCTTTTGGGAAATAGGTCAACTATAATCAAAGTCTCAACCTTTGCAAGTCTGAAAATCAGACTGCACTAGTCTCAGAACTTTTGATGTTTAATTGACTTATACTTATTCAAAAGGGTTGAAACTTATGTCAAATTAACCCTAGAACGTGTGAGTATATTTCTGGAAATTTTCGTGATTTTTGAAATTCGTTAACTATTTTTACGAATGCGAACAAGAAGGATAATCAGTGCAGTAACTGAAAAGTAAATGCAGAAAGTAAATGGCACCAAGAATTTTGAATTGGTTCAGTTATCAACAACCTACTCCAGTCTTCAAGGAACACCTTCCTTGGTTCACACTAATCACACAACTCAAAAACACATTACCACAGGGTTGATAGAGTTACACCTAACTCCAACCCTTTACAAACCTTGTACGGTGAATACAATTTGCACGAACACCACCACCTCACAAGAATGAAGATTGATCACACCTTGATCAATCTTTTACAAAGATATATAATGAGTGGTGGTCTATGTCAAGCCTATTAAAGATTGAAAGATATGAATACAATAGGCTTACAAGAAGAGAAAAAGAAAGAGAATGTAGAAGAAGAAGAGCTAGGCTTTTTGATCTCTTTGAATTGCAATGCTTGTTTCTTGTTTTGTTTGTTCTCTTCTCTTTCCTTTTAATGTGCAGGCCGTCCCCTTGGTGTAGTCTCCCCCTCTTGAAAATTATCTTTTAAGTCATTGAGAGAGTGTAAGACATCATTGTGACAAGGTCTTGCTTACTTGGCATCTTCTTATTGGATGATCATTTAGTCTTTGCTTGCTTGGCACCTTCTCATTGGATGAATGTTGTCATCATTGATGACTTGGAAAAATCTGAGAATTACACTCAAACATGTGCCAAAATCATTACAAAATAACTTCCATAAATCATAAGATATATCACATAAATTGCAAGACAAAAATCCTTCCCAACTAAGGCATAATTTCGGCCATTATGTCACATTGCCATGCTGAATTTTCAGCATGTGCATCATTCAATTTTATTCAAAATAATGCCCAATTTTCTTTGATTTTGTTCTTTATAAAATGAATCACCAAGTTATGGTAAGTATTGCTATCACATGAGAAATGAACTTGGACACTTTCAAGCTCCTAAATTCGGCCACCATGTCTTCACACATGCTGAAAAATTTCAGCATGTGTGATATGTGGAATATCACACTTTTATTGATTTAAATAATATTCAAATCATTTCCATTTCTTCTTCCAATCAATCACACAATAAAAGATGATGAAATATGTCACAATAATGTCAAGAATTTGGCCAGCTTGTTGTAGCATGCTGAAATTTTCAGTATGTGATATAAAGAGACAAATTTTGAATTCTTACCATTTGTAGCTTCTCTCTTCAATTCACCAACATTGTATGATTGATCCTTGAACAATCAATATGCCAAAAAGGCTCCAAATAAGCTCCATATCAGCTGTAGGTGGCGTTGGAAATGCTTGTGTATGTGCTGAAATTTATTTTTGCTAACTTTGTAAAATAATGCACATTTGATAATACACACATGTTATATTCCAATCAGCCCTTAATTTAATTTTCTAGAACTCTTTAAGATGTATAACATATGTAAAAAGTGTCTAGATACGTGTCACATGATGTACCAAAAACGTTCCATGTGTTGTGTGCGTAGAAAACCGAATTTTCGATTTTTATCGATTACCCGATTTTTCTCTAATTTAAATTCCAACTTTTGCACATGTTATATATATTATGTTATACATAATATATATAATGTATACTTTAAATCTCAGCACTTGGCTGGTCTAAAGTGTTACCATTAACATGTGACAAAATTGAACTTGGAATCTTCACATTTTGGCCTTAATGTGGGGTGATTTGTGTGTGCCAACATAGAAAGTATTTTTGGCTGAATTTTTTGTCATGTGTACGAAATTTTCATCCATTTTTGAAGTATAGGGGCTGGACATTTACTTATGGCAAGTGCGTGACACGTTGGCGAAGTTTCGGTATTCGCCCGATACGACAATTTTCGGTTTAGAACCTTTTATCGTGTTGTATTTAATTTTTCATCACCATATCTTATATCATATGATATAAGACCTGAATATACTCATAAATATGAGTTAAGTATAGTGGTGTGACGTTAACGTACGTACGTAAAATATATAACGTGTCGGTAGTACGTTGGAATACATGTGTATGTGCCTTTTTCAAAAAATCTGACAATATATGTAATATAAATGTGTATAGGCGTGTCACATTAAAGAGGGGAGGAGGAGAAAACTTTTCTTCCTTAGCTTTGTCGCCTTTGTGTCTTTTCCAAATGTGGCTTCCTTTAATGAACTACTTAGTTTAATAAACTAAGTACTTCACTTAATGAACTAGTTTAGATCATTAATAGTGGCACCTGAAAATAGTATAAACACAACAAATGTTTGCCATATGATGTAAGCTTTAACGCTTCATGGCTCATTAGTCCGACAACATTATATATAAGCTAAATAAGGCAAGTAATAACAATGTATCATGCATACATGTATATCTCATGCACGTTTTATCTTATGCTCGTTTTTGTGCACATTTAAATCATGTATTTGAAAATCACTCAAACCCCTTTTTCTCTACAATCTCCCCCTTTTGATGATTTTCAAAATAACTTATGCAAATGATTTAAATGCTATCGCTCCCCCTTCAATTATGCATAAATTCAAAATTTGAAATTTAAATTTCGAATCCGCTCCCCCTTGATTTATGCAATCAGTATTTCTCTCCCCCTTAAATTATGCTTTCTCTCCCCCTTTATTTTGGAAAGAAAATCAAAAGATGCATGTAAAGATAAAAAAAGCATACATTTCATATATGTGCGTTCGTAAGGGTTATTTATTCAACCCTTTGAAAATGTCCCTTTTGGTACCCACATTTGGGTGACCTTTCTAGGCCTTCCAAGAGGAGAGAAAGATGATGAGAACGCAACATAATAAACTTTTGGTGCAACTGTATCTGGCCTTTGGCCAAGAACTCCTTTATACGCATTATATGTATGACGTTTTTGATATGTCCTTGTGTTTGTATGCGTAGTGCGTGGATGGAATGAATGTCGTGTATGCATTACTCTTTTCTTTTCATATCTATGTGGTACAAAGTTGTAATTCACATGACGTGAAGAGGAAGTGGGGCGTGATGAGGAAATAGGCAATTTTTGCGTCATCTTAGACGCCATTTTAGGCTTTGGGGTGTCTACTTTCTTAGACACAACAAACATAGTTTGTTTGGTGGATACTTCATTAGTATCAATGTATCCCAACCCCGTTGTGTCACTATCATGCTTTTGTGATAAGATAATACGATGCAGTATGTTAGATCCCATGTCAAATTGTTTCACCTTTTTCTCTACATCCGCATTTCTTGATTTCAAGTTTGAAATCTCGGATTTCAATTCAATGTTCTTGGATGACAATGATGAAATTTCAGATTTTAATGAATTTATAATGCATGATGACTCTTCTTTTGAATCGTTTAATTGAGACACAAGATCTTTGTTAGAAGATTCTAACAATTTATTGTCTTCAATTAATCGCTTCTTTTCTTTTGCAAGAGTCTTTGAAAACTTATGCAATTCTAAATATTGACTAAATAAATCATCATATGCACATTCAGAATCGGAATCAGAGTCGGAAGATACCTCATTTGATGCTTTAGATGTAAAGCATACTTGTGCCTTGTGTTCTTCCGTATCATCAGTCTTAGAGTCGGATGTGTCACTCTAAGTGGAGGCTTTGAATGCTCTTCTCCTTTGCTTAGGTTCTGAGACGAGTCTATTCTTGTTCCGATCCTTGTCAGGGTATTTGTTTGTTTGTTTTTCTTTATTAGTACAGTCATATGATAGATGTCCAAGTTTGCCGCATTCATAGCACTTTATTTCCTTATTTTTATTTTTATGATCCTTAGATGAGGTAGACTTATGTTTAATCGATTTTCTCAATATTTTTCTCAATCTCTTAGCCATTGTGATTAAGTCCTCATCATCGGAATCCTTGTCACTATCATCTACGACGTATTCATTTTATTTAGATGCTATAGCCCTATCATTATTAGAAATGGACTCAGAATGTCTTAAAGCAAGTTTGTTTTCATATACCTTAAGTGATCCGATTAGTTCTTCCATTTTAATCGATTTGGTCTCTTTGCTTTCTTGTATGGCCGTTACTTTAGGATCCCACTCGGATGGAAGGCTTCGCAAGACCTTTTGTACCTTTTCCTGCATAGTGAAGGCTTTGCCAAGAGACTCAAGAGAATTGTAAATGTTAGTCAAGCGTAAATCCATCTCAACAATAGACTCATTTGGCAATAATTTAAAGGACTCGAGTGTGGACATGAGCATATTAATTTTGGACTCCTTTACTTGGCTAGTCCCTTCATGTTTCATTTCAAGAATATGCCACATCTCTTGAGCACTAGAACAATTAGACACGTAACTAGCCTCACTTTTACTTAGGCCGTTTAATAGTAGTTGCATGGCTTTAGCATTCATACTCAACTTCTTTTTGTCATCACTAGTGTATTCTTGTTTCGTTTTTGTAACCTCTAGTGTGACACCATCAATAATTGACGTCTTAGTAGGAACAAATGGACCGTCTTCTATGATGGACCATAGATCAATATCAATAGCCATAAGAAAAAGTTTCATTCTTAATTTCCATTGAATAAAAGACTCACCGTCGAAAAAAGGAGACCTTACAGTTGACATTCCTTCTTGCACGGTTGTGGTTGCCATCTCACTGAATCGTTGGATTCTTTTGTTGTGAGTGTTCCTGCGCTCTGATACCAATTGTAGGATCTGCAAGGCACCACTAGAAGGGGGGGTTGAATAGGTGGTGCGGAAAGTGTGGTTTTTAAAATTTCTTTAAACTTGAACAATTCAACTTCTGAAAACAGATTCTGTTTTCAGGACCTGTTTTAAAACGTTTTTAAAACCAGGTTAGAGGTCTCCAAAAATTCTGAAATTTTGAGAGAACTTAGCCTCAGATGTTATGAGGGTCCCCTAAAAATGTCAAATTAAAATTCAACCTCTAACCCCTTCAAAACCCGTTGGTAATCAGATTGTGCGAATCTGCCAGAAACGGTAGTCGGTTTTGAAAAATTTATTCCTATTTGTGTGAACGTCCAAATGCTCTGAAAATTTGATCACTAACTCCTTATATACTATATTTAAGTGGGTTGAAACAGTTTTGCAAAATTCGTTTAAGAAGTAGGACAACTATAATCAAAGTCTCAACCTTTGCAAGTCTGAAAATCAGACTGCACTAGTCTCAGAACGTTTGATGTTTCATTGACTTATACGTATCCAAAAGGGTTGAAACTTGTGCCAAATTAACATTAGAACGTGTGAGTATATTTCTGAAAATTTTCGTGATTTTTGAAATTCGTTAACTATTTTTACGAATGCGAACAAGAAGGATAATCAGTGCAGTAACTGAAAAGTAAATGCAGAAAGTAAATGTTACCAAGAATTTTATACTGGTTCGGTTATCAACAACCTACTCCAGTCTTCAAGGAACACCTTCCTTGGTTCACACTAATCACACAACTCAAAAACACCTTACCACAGGGTTGATAGAGTTACACCTAACTCCAACCCTTTACAAACCTTGTACGGTGAATACAATTTGCACGAACACCACCACCTCGCAAGAATGAAGATTGATCACACCTTGATCAATCTTTTACAAAGATATATAATGAGTGGTGATCTATGTCAAGCCTATTCAAGATTGAAAGATATGAATACAATAGGCTTACAAGAAGAGAGAAAGAAAGAGAATGTAGAAGAAGAAGAGCTAGGCTTTTAGATCTCTTTGAATTGCAATGCTTGTTTCTTGTTTTGTTTGTTCTCTTCTCTTTCCTTTTAATGTGCAGGCCGTCCCCTTGGTGTAGTCTCCCCCTCTTGAAAATTATCTTTTAAGTCCTTAAGAGAGTGTAAGACATCATTGTCACAAGGTCTTGCTTACTTGGCATCTTCTTATTGGATGATCATTTAGTCTTCGCTTGCTTGGCACCTTCTCATTGGGTGAATGTTGTCATCATTGATGACTTGGAAAAAATCTGAGAATTACACTCAAACATGTGCCAAAATCATCACAAAATAACTTCCATAAATCATAAGACATATCACATAAATTGCAAGACAAAAATCCTTCCCAACTAAGGCATAATTTCGGCCATTATGTCACATTGCCATGCTGAATTTTCAGCATGTGCATCATTCAATTTTATTCAAAATAATGCCCAATTTTCTTTGATTTTGTTCTTTATAAAATGAATCACCAAGTTATGGTAAGTATTGCTATCACATGAGAAATGAACTTGGACACTTTCAAGCTCCTAAATTCGGCCACCATGTCTTCACACATGCTGAAAAATTTCAGCATGTGTGATATGTGGAATATCACACTTTTATTGATTTAAATAATATTCAAATCATTTCCATTTCTTCTTCCAATCAATCACACAATAAAAGATGATGAAATATGTCACAATAATGTCAAGAATTCGGCCAGCTTTTTGTAGCATGCTGAAATTTTCAGCATGTGATATAAAAGAGACAAATTTTGAATTCTTACCATTTGTAGCTTCTCTCTTCAATTCACCAACATTGTATGATTGATCCTTGACCAATCAATATGCCAACAAGGCTCCAAATAAGCTCCATATCAGCTGTTGGTAGCGTTGGAAATGCTTGTGTATGTGCTGAAATTTATTTTTGCTAACTTTGTAAAATAATGCACATTTGATAATACACACATGTTATATTCCAATCAGCCCTTAATTTAATTTTCTAGAACACTTTAAGATGTATGACATATGTAAAACGTGTCTAGATATGTGTCACATGATGTACCAAAAACGTTCCATGTGTTGTGTGCGTAGAAAACCGAATTTTCGATATTTATCGATTACCCGATTTTTCTCTAATTTAAATTCCAAATTTTGCACATGTTATATATATATTATGTTATACATAATATATATAATATATACTTTAAATCTCAGCATTTGGCTGGTCTAAAGTGGTACCATTAACATGTGACAAAATTAAACTTGGAATCTTCACATTTTGGCCTTAATGTGGGGTGATTTGTATGTGCCAATATGGAAAGTATTTTTGGCTGAATTTTCTGTCAGGTGCACGAAATTTTCATCCATTTTTGAAGTATAGGGGCTGGCCATTTATTTATGGCAAGTGCGTGACACGTTGACGAAGTTTCGGTATTCGCCCGATACGACAATTTTCGGTTTAGAACCTTTTATCGTGTCGTATTTAATTTGTCATCACCATATCTTATATCATATGATATAAGACCTGAATATACTCATAAATATGAGTTAAGTATAGTGGTGTGACGTTAACGTACGTACGTAAAATATATAACGTATCGGTAGTACGTTGGAATACATGTGTATGTGCCTTTTTCAAAAAATCTGAAAATATATGTAATATATATGTATATAGGCGTGTCACATTAAAGAGGAGAGGAGGAGAAAACTTTCCTTCCTTAGCTTTGTTGACTTTGTGCCTTTTCTAAATGTGGCTTCATTTAATGAACTACTTAGTTTAATAAACTAAGTACTTCACTTAATAAACTAGTTTAGTTCATTAATAGTGGCACATGAAAATAGTATAAACAAAACAAATGTTTGCCATATGATGTAAGCTTTAACGCTTCATGGCTCATTAGTCCGGCAACATTATATATAAGCTAAATAAGGCAAGTAATAGCAATGTATCATGCATACATGTATATCTCATGCACGTTTTATCTTATGCTCGTTTTTGTGCACATTTAAATCATGTATTTGAAAATCACTCAAACCCCTTTTCTCTACAATCTAGTCATCAAGTGATGACAACATCCAACCAATCAATGAATGCCAAATAAGCAAGAGCTTAATGATCATCCAATGAGAAGATGCCAAGTAAGCAAAGGCATGTCACAATGATGCCATATACTCTTCCAAGGACTTAGAAGATAATTTTCAAGAAGGAAAGAAGAGCATAGGGGGGCGACCATAATGATAAAAAGAAAGGAAGAAGAGCAAAACAAAAACAAGAACAAGACTTGCAAATTTTGAAGCATAAAAAATGTCTAGCCTTCTTCTTCCACACTCTCTTTCTTTCCTCTCTCTAAAAGCCTATTGTACTTACATTCATATACTTGAATAGGCTTCATCTATACCACCACATATTCTTTTCATTGTTGTAAAAGATTGATCAAGGTGTGATCAATCTTGAACGTGCAAGGTGGTGGTGTTCGTATGCATTGTATTCTCATACAAGGTTTGTAAAGGGTTGGAGTTGGTGTGTAACTCCATCAACCCTGTGGTAAGGTGTTTTTGTGTTGTGTGATTAGTGTAAACCAAGGAAGGTGTCCTCGAAGACTGGAGTAGGTTGTTTATGACCGAACCAATATAAAATTCTTGGTGTCATTTACTTTCAGCACTGTTTATCATTTTTGATCACGTTCGTAAAAATAGTAAAGAAATTTCAAAAATTACAAAACTTTCTATAATCATAGCCACACGTCCTAAGGTTAATTGGGAAAAAGTTTCAACCCTTTTGGACAAGTATAAGTCATCCAAACGTCCAAAGTTCTGAGACTAGTGCAGTCTGATTTTCAGACTTGCAAAGGTTGGGACTTTGATCGTATTTGACTAACTTCTCAAAAGATTTTTTCAAAACTGTTTTTAACCCATTTAAATACAACTTATAAGGGGTTAGCCTTTAAATTTTCAAAGCATTTGGAGTTACGTACAAATAGGAATTAATTTTTCAAATCAGTCTACCGTTTCTGGCAGATTTGCGCAATCTGACCACCAACGAATTTTCAAGGGGTTAGAAGTTGAATTTAAATCTGAAATTTTTAGGAGACACTCATAACATCTGAGGCTAAGTTCTCTCCAATTTCAGAATTTTTGAAGACCTGCAACCTAGTTTTCAAAACGTTTTAAAACTTGTCCTGAAAACAGAAACTGTTTTTAGAAATTGAGTTCTTGCACTAATTTTTAAAACCACATTTTACGCACCAACTATTCAATCCCCCCTTCTAGTGGTGCCTTGCAGATCTTACAAATGGTATCCGAGCCATGTTAGTCACATCAAAAGGGATCCAACGATCTAAGTGAGATGGCAACCACAAATTTCAAAACCGAACAAGAAGGTATGTCGAGTCAAAGGCCTCCTCTCTTTGACGGTGAGTCTTTCATTCAATGGAAGTTAAGAATGAAACTTTTTCTTATGGCAATTCATATTGATCTTTGGTCAATTATAGAAGATGGTCCATTTGTTCCATCAAAGTTATCCACTGTAGATGGAGTCACACTAGAGGTCGTTAAGCCTAGACAAGAGTATACTAGTGAGGATAAAAAGAAACTAAGCATGAACTCTAGGGCTATGCAGTTACTTTTAAATGGATTAAGTAAAAGCGAGTCTAGCTATGTCTCAAATTGTTCTAGTGCTCAAGAAATGTGGAGAATACTTGAAATGAAACACGAAGGCACTAGTCAAGTAAAAGAGTCCAAGATCAACATGCTTATGTCCACACTCGAGTCATTTAAATTATTGCCTAATGAATCTATCGTTGATATGGATCTTCGCTTGACTAACATTTACAACTCTTGAGTCTTTTGGAAAAGCCTTCACTATGCAGGAAAAGGTACAAAAGGTCTTGCGAAGCCTTCCATCCGAATGGGACCCTAAAGTAACGGCAATAGAAGAAAGCAAAGAAACTAATTCAATCAAGATGGAAGAATTAATTGGATCACTTAAGGTTTATGAGAACAAACTCACCATAAGGAAATCGGAATCATCAAAACAAGGTAAAGCTATTGCATTTAAATCAAATGAATACGTCTCTACTTCTTCCGATCACGTAGAGGATAGTGATTCTGAATTAGATAACGATGACTTAATTTTATTGGCTAAAGGCTTAAGAAAATTCATGAGAAAGTCACTTAGAAACAAAACTAAGTCTACTTCGACTAAAAGAAATAAGAATAAGACCAACGACAAGGATGTTAAATGTTATGAATGTGGTAAACTTGGACATCAATCGTATGACTGCCCTAATAAGGACAAGCAAACAAATAAATATCCTGACAAGGATCGGAACAAGAATAGACTCGTCTCAGAACCTAATCAAAGGAAACGAGCTCTCAAAGCCTCTACTTGGAGTGATACATCGGATTCCGAGACTGAAACAAAAGAGGAGACTGCTCAAGTATGCTTTGTGTCCAAAGCATCAAACGAGGTAGCATCTGACTCTGAGCCTTCTTATGATGATCTTTTTAGTCAGTACTTAGAATTGCATAAATTCACTAAGACTCTCGCGAAAGAAAAGAAGCGATTAATTGAAGACAAGAAACTGTTAGAATCTTCTAACGAGAATCTTGTCGCTCAATTAAACGATTCAAAGGAAGAGTCATCATGCATCATTACTGCATTAAAGACAGAGATCTCATCATTGACCACGCAAAATAATGAAATGAAATCCGAGATTTCAAGTTTGAAATCAAGGAATACAGACTTAGAGAAAATGATGAAACAGTTTGATACGGGATCTAACATGCTAGAGCGTATTATCTTATCACAAAAGCATGATAGTGATAAAACAGGTTTAGGATACATTGTAACAAATGAAGTATCCATTAAATCAACCAAGTTTGTAGTGTCTAAGAAAGTAGGCATCCCAAAACAAAAAACGGCGTCTAAGATGATGCAAAGACCCCATCTCCCCCCTCACGCCCTACTTCTTCCTCATATCATGCGAAATACAATTTTGTGCCATATAGATATGAGAAGAAACAAGTGATGCATACACGTCATCCATTTCATTCATCTAGATCACACACTACGCACACAAACACAAGGACATATCAAAAACGTCCTACATATAATGAGTATAAAAGAGTTCTTGGCCAAAGGCCTAAAGTTCACTCACCACATGTTTACTACATTGCACCTTCATCTACATTCTTGCCATTTGCTAGACCGAGAAGGATCACCCAAGCATGGGTACTGAAAGGTACTTTTACTAAAAGGTGAATAACTAACTCGTAAGGACCCAAAATTAAAAGGGTACCTAAATCATTTTTACACATTGCAGGGAACCCACACATCAAAATATACATCAATCAAATGGTTCCTTGACAGTGGTTGCTCGAGGCACATGACAGGTGATCTGAGCCTATTCACGAAATTAAAGAAGGTCACAAAAGGCGGATCCGTGACCTTTGCAGACAACAACGAAGGCAAGATCATCGGAAAAGGTACAATTGGAAACCTAAGCACTCTTCAAATCTCCAACGTCTTTCTGGTAAGCGACTTATCTTATAATCTTCTTAGCATTTCTCAATTCATTGACAATGGTTTTGATGTGTGTTTTACTTACCCATATTGCAATATAATAAATAAAAATGAGAAACAGTCTTAAAAGGAAAACGGGAAGGTAACATTTTTACGCTTTCTATGGATGATATGTTAGACGCTAAGGTTAAGTGTTTCATGTCAAATGAACCTAACGTAAATCTATGGCATAGACGTTTAGGATATATTGGCATTTCAGTTTCAGCACTGTTTATCATTTTTGATCACGTTCATAAAAATAGTAAACGAATTTCAAAAATTACGAAACTTTCCAGAATCATAGCCACACATCCTAAGGTTAATTTGGCACAAATTCAACCCTTTTAGACAAGTATAAGTCATCCAAACGTCCAAAGTTCTGAGACTAGTACAGTCTTATTTTCAGACTTGCAAAGGTTGAGACTTTGGTCATATTTGACTAACTTGCCAAAAGAATTTTTCAAAACCGTTTCAACCCATTTAAATAAAGCTTATAAGGGGTTAGTCTTTAAATTTTCAAAGCATTTGGAGTTATGTACAAATAGGAATTAATTTTTCAAATCAGTCTACCGTTTCTGGCAGATTTACGCAATCTGACCACCAACAAATTTTCAAGGGGTTAGAGGTTGAATTTAAATCTGAAAGTTTTAGGAGACACTCATAACATCTTTTTCATCTTGGAGTTCCCTTGGTAAATCACTTCCTCTCGCATTGGATCCTTAATCATCACATGCTTACCACGACAATCAATGTAGGCATGGTGTTTGAACAACCAATCCATGCCTAGAATAAGGTCGAAATCCCCAATCTGTATAGGAATTAGTGTAACTTCGAACTTCTGTCCTCCCATTTCTATCTCGCAATTCTTATATATATGATGTGAAATGATCACTTGATCACCAGCTGCTTGAACACGATAAGGCGTATCCAGCCTAGTCGGACAACTATCAAGGTTCTTAGCAAACCTTTTCGATACAAAGGAATGGCTTGCACCACTATTAAATAATACGTTGGCAGGTATGTTGTTTGTTAATATGACACCTGAGGCAGTTCATAATTCAAATATGCAATCCCAAATAAAGCAGATAATATCATAAACTTTTCAAAATGAATTATACCTGTCACAACGTCTAGGGCTTCCAAAACCTCCTCATCTGTCATCACATGTACTCTGGCGTTGGCCCTTGGACCATCTCTCTGCTGAGGTGCAGCTCTCTGAGGTCCCTTCCTGGGTTCAGGACAATCTCTGATCATGTGTCCAGTCTTTCCACAATTGAAACATGCTCCAGTCTTCAATAAACAGTCTCCCCTATGTTGTCGCTGACAAGTGGTACACTTAGGTATCGCAACTACCTGTGGGGGTGGTTGTGGCTTCGGTGGCTGAAAATTTGGTTGATGTGCACGTCCACCGTCTCTTTTAGCAGTTTTAGTCCACTTACTGGATTGGCCATCTCCAAACTCTTGGGGTCTTTTGCCTCGGCTGTCAGAATCACGCCTGATGATATCCCTTTCTACTCGATAACAGGCATCCAGCAATTCACCAAAATCCTTCGGGTTGGCATTCACAATCCAGGTGCGAATGCGTGGGTTCAGTCCTCTTTCAAACTTAATCATTTTCAGTTGTTCATCTCCCATAATTGCTGGAACATATCTTCCCAATGCGGTAAATCGGTTGGCATAGTCCGCCACTGTCATTCCTGACGTCTGCACAAACATCCCTATTTTCTTCAAGGTAACTGATGGCGGAATGTAGAATTTGCGGAACTGTCTCAAAAATCGTTCCCAAGTAACTGGAGCTGGCAAATGCTGCAAATTAGTGGTCCACCATTCATCGGCTTCACCAATCAGAAAAGGCTTGATAACCTGAGGTTTTATCTCCTCTGGTATTTGAATCAGCTCAAAATTATTCTGTACTTCTTTTAGCCATTTCTCGGCTATGTCAGGGTCAGATCCACCTTCAAAGTTAGGAATGCGGGCCTTCTTCAATTCCCCGTAAAAGAAACGAGTACCCTACTGTGGTGGAGGTGGTGGCGGTGGCAGTGGAGGTGTCGCATGATTCTGGTGGCCGTTGTTACCTACCGCCTGTCCTATCTGTACCAAAGCTTGCAGAACAGCCTGCTGAAAATCTCCCTGACCCTGTTGCTGTGGGGGTGGAGGCACCTGTTCAGTGTAAAATGGAACAGGTCGTGTCTGCGGGGGTATCTGTGGTGGTGGAGGGGGTAACTGTGCAGGTCTGTCAGCACGCGGTCTTCCTCTAGGTCGTGGAGACATCCTATTGAATGCAGCATCATCAGTAATAATTTACAATTGAAATCAATTTGTCTTCCTGACTAATTCAGAATTTTGTAAAATTACATTTTTTTTATTATTTGGGAACTTAATAATCCAAGCAAAACTTTTAAATGTTATTTAACTATTCCTAACAATTCTAAGGATTCTAATCTAGAGATATCACTCTTGGTCCAAGATCATAACTTAAGTTCTAGGATCATCACTTAACTTCTAAATGCTTACTTTTACTGTTCCCGCCGTGGATTTAGAGCCATGCTCTGATAGCAACTGTAGCGCCCCGCCCGAAACCAGAGTTCCGGTTCAGTGCACCTGCCGTACTCTACTCATAAAGTACACGGCGTCGATACCATACATGTGCATATCAACATGAATTGTAATCGATATAGCGGAAGCAACTTGCAATAAGCTCATGACACACATAATACTATTACAAACCATTCCAAAACCACACAATCACAAATACAGTCTCTCACGATAACTTTATTACATCACCATAAAATAAAGCTCACACAACAAGTACTTGGCTTCAGCCTACATCTTTGCTCACGGATACTCTAACTGGGGTTCCTCCTCAATGAACACGGCATCAGGGTCCCTGTTCTCTGAAATGTTAAGAGGCAAGTATGAGCGATAACCACCGTCTTTTAATCGCTCAGCAAGTATTCTTTATAGATACTTCATGTGGATCATACATGGAAAGGCAAGTAGTAATAAAGTAACAATGTAATTACATCTCCATTTATAAGTGACAGCATTATATATAAGGATAAAACAGAACATAAGATTTTACCTCATACCTGAGAGATCATATCATTCTTCCTCAGCATATCCTTAATCTACCTTCCGTACTTGATTACTAATCCATCTTATGCTAAGGTCATAACTTGCATTCATTACATCTACGTGTATGATCTTCCTTAATCGTCTCAAGGCATAATGTTCGTACAATTATTCTAATCCTCACACAAGGGACATGATCATGACGTGATGCATCAAACATAGCTTTTCATAAAATGACTTTTCATAAACATGACTTTTCATAACATGACATGATTTTCATAACTTGCATAAAAGAACATTTTCATGACATGAAGACATAACATTTTTATTGTTGGCTATAGCACTTTTCGTAAGAATAATAACGCACGACATACCGAATGATTCCCCATCTAGTACATGTACAACATAACATATGAACATCGGTACATGTGCTAACGGTGACGCATTATGACTGAGATCCCGTGTCCCAGACCCGGTGTTACACCCAGCCATAACGTAAACATGGGCCCCTGACACCTACCACTCTGGTCCCGATGTTAGGACAGCGCTTCAACATAACATAACATAATCATGATCATGAACATAACATAACATATCGTGTCTCATCAGAATCATTCGTCTCGTGTTTATTATTCCTATGCATATGAATTTTCAAAACATGAGATGTAACAACATAACTTTGCAAATCTTGTTTTCATGCAACATGAGACAAATATATAAGGATACTTTTGGTTCTTCTACATTTTGTAGCATCATCAAATACTTATTTTCCTTCTACACATCACAACTTAAACAAATACTATTTTCATCACCCAATATTGGCCATTCGGCCATAACACCAAAACAGCCCATTTTTCTTAATTATCATCTCACAATAATTTGATACATCTATTCCATACATGCATATCATAATTCATAACTTAATTGCTTACAACATGAATTTTCTAATTATCTTAACATTTCATATTAAGATTTCATAACTTACATATTATCATAATCTATTATGTTAGTATACATAACATGTAACATGTCATGTACGTACATTGTAAAAGTTAGTAGTCTTATACTTACGCACACATAAATGTGAACTATTTATGTTTCTTACTTTTCATAACATAATACATAAATTACATACTTAGCCTACTTTCATATCTTAACATATTTTTCATATATACATCTATACTTACAAAATTATGATGAAATTATCTTTGTAACTAAGTGTTGTACCCCAACGACCATGTACTTGAAACTATGATTAAGTGACGAAATAAAAGCGATGATCCCTTCACGTGCATATTACTTAAGTCAAATTAGCGCTTCTTTATTTAAATTCTTTAAGTTCATTTAGGACAGACACTAAATAGTTATACAAGCGAACGTCACAAGGTGTGTGACACACCTTGTGAATTCGGCCAAAGGCCATTGATCACCCTTGAAGTAAACTCGTTCTTGTAAGAATACAAACATAATTGATCCTCACAAAGCAAGATTAAAATCATATTAGATAAACTAGATAGTAGCATAAATTATATAAATGTGGGACATGTTAATTATGAAATAACCAAAACACCCCAAAGGCCCCAATTTTCGGCCATACCCAAGGTTCTAGACCTCTCATCATTTTGTTTTTACCTAAAATAATTACCTAAACAATTGGATTAAACAAACAGAATCAAATGAAGCATGCAAGAGACAAGCCTAATAAAATACTACAAGAATGCACACATGAGAGACAAAAAGTGGTCAAGACCACTCCTCCATGCATGATGTTTCCCTTCCCTTTTCTTTTTTGACCCATGCGTAGGTTCCCCTCCCCATTCCCCAAACATGTGCTATTTTAATTATTCCTACAAGCTCATTTCTAACCATCTTGGAAATCCTCTCAAGACTAGCCAACACTTAGCAAAATCTCTCCCTCCACACTCCTCAACTTTCGGCCTCCACCCTTGAAGGCTAGAAGCCCTCACCCAAGCTCCATCTTCAAGCTAAGAAGTGATTAGGTAAGTTCTCTTTTAAGTCCATTAAGTAATTTCTTCATGCATGTTGGTGAAGCTCACATGAACTCTTGTTCTCCACCTCAAAACCGTGGCCTCCATGGTTCAAATAGGTGAAAACCATCAACTTTCTTAGGTGGTGACATCTTGTGGTGCTTGAATCTCCACTCCAAACTCATTTTGGTAAGATGCTTTAGCCTCAAATGAATCCTATTTCCTCTATTTGAATAAAGACTAATCTTTTCCTTCCATTCTCTCTTCAAACCGTATGCACAAAGAAGGAGGAGAAGGATTTCAACTCAACTCACTCCATAACCAAGCAAAGGCAAGAGCTTTAGCTTGAAGAGGCAAGTATACACTAGACTCTCATGATTTATTTGAAGAATTAGTGACTTGAATGGCTAGATGTTCCTAAGATGTGAACTTTAGAAGGAAACACTAAGTTCAAGTTTGTACCTTAGTGATTTCTTAAGAACATTATCTTGCATGTGACTAATTCCTTCAAAGATGCAATCTTTTCTTACATGCAAAGTGAAATGGGGCTGTCTTAAGATGAATTAAGGTCCACCTAAGTAAGTCTAGACTAGAATAACTCTTGGATGAAACTTGTGAAGACCTAAGAAAGCATGCATGTGCTAAATGTGAATTTTACGAGGTTGTTTGGGTAAGATTGGAATAACATGTTACTTGAATGTGTTGCATGCTTAAATAAGTGTTGTGAATATGTTCTTGGTATCACCTAAATTTCGGCCTAAAGGATGAAGATGAAGGAGAATTGAATCCAAGAAAGAACATCTTCGTAAACAAGCATGCTAGTGGTTGTGAACAAACTACCCACTGTTTTGACATGGTGCAAAGAGGACTCAAAATGAGGAATGAAATCTGGACATTCAAAGGAAAAAGGTGTATGTTATGACTAATAAGTTATTTCATAAGCACAAGATAATTAGTGGTCACTTGACATGAAAAGAGGGTAAAATGTCAAACCACTGGAGCTGGACAAAATTGCACAGTGAGATGTGTGACCCTAAACTGAACCTTACTAACATGCTATCAAATTGGTTTTCGGTATGATGTTAGTACTATGTGTTTAGCAAATGTGAGAGTTGGAATTGTGGTAAAATAGGTCATGGATTATTTTTAATAAATGATTTGGTGAAACTGCTCAGTCTTTGAATTCTGGAACTGGACAGAATAGAGTGACGTTTTAGATGGTTTAATAACTGACCTTACAGACCTTCAATGAAGCTTATTTTTGGTACAAAGTTATCCTTATGAATGTAGCACAAGTGAGAGATGGAATTTTGTCAAAATAAGCTAAGGATTAGTTTTAAGAAATTACGCGGTAAAACTACTCCAGTAACAAATTCTGGAGCTGGGCAGAATTGACCATTGAATTCAATGTATTAAAAGAGGACCTTGTGAACCTTCAATAGATCTGATGTTTGGCACACACCTAGCCCCATGAGTGTAGTGGAGACGCCAGCTGGAATTTTGGTAAAATGAGCTATGGTTAATTTTTAATAAAATATTTAGTAAGACTGGTCAGACCTGAAAAACGGGAATTGAGCAGAATGGTGACCTCTTTTCACTGACTTAAAAAGGGACCTTGTAGATGACCAATAAAGCTGATTTTTGGCATGGTAATAATCCTATGAGTGTAGTAGACACGGCAATCGGAATCTTGATAAAATAAGTTATTGATTATTTTTAATGAATTATTTGGTGAAACTGCTAAACAAAAATTACTGGAGCCAACCTGAAATTAGTAACGACTTTCTAGCCTCAGAAAAGGGACTTAGAGACATGCAAATGGGCCAAATTTCGGTAGGACACTAGTACCATATATTGATGACTTGGGCAATTGGAATTTCTGGAAAACAAAGTACGGATTCACCGCAATTGAATTTTCAGTAAAATATGTCAGTTCAGTTACAGCACCTAACCCAGTTCGGAAAGTAAGTAAATAAGTCCCTTTACGGTTATTGAAATAATCTGCAATTTTATGACACGTATCTAAGATTCCACCAAGAGTATTTGCGACAAAAGAATTATGGAAATAGACCTAATTGGTTAGCTCAACCGCCCTATGAATGTGAAGCAAAAGTCTTGGAAGTACTTAGCTTCCAAATTCATGTATGTTGATATGTTATAAGGAATCCATACAATTATTCATGTCATGGCTTGCATTTTATATCACGGCATGTATCATGCATGATCACGAAACTGATTTTCATGGATTTTATGATGCAAGCAAGTTTTACGAGCGACTATCTTTTCGTTATGCATGAAAAGTTTTTTTTTACGGTCCCATGTTTGTAAAGCAAGCTTCATGATTCCTTTGCCGGCCAAGCATGCGACTAACCCGACTCCAGACCCGGGGTTAATTGGTCTGATGATATGATATGTTCTGGACCCGCTCAGATCCGGGGTTAATTGATCTGATATCTGTTCTAGACCCGCTCAGATCCGAGGTTAATTGATCTGATATCTGTTCTGGACCCGCTCAGATCCGGGGTTAATTGATCTGATATCTGTTCTGGACCCGTTCAGGCCCGGGGTTAATTGGTCTGATATCTGTTCTGGACCCACTCAGATCCGGGGTTAATTGATCTGATACTCTGTTTTTACGACATGTTACTTAATGGGACCAAAATGATGTTTTGACATGACATGACACGACATGACATCATGCATTGCATCTTGCATAATTCACAATCATGAACACATGTTGCGTGTCACAACTAATGGTTATAAGTTATTGTTGGTATAGCATTCCCTAAAACGTGCCTAAGCCGAACGTCAAGTAAGTACATGATCCAAGAGCAGGTATGAATTATGATTATTTGAGGTTTTTGGGGTAATACATTCATGTTATGATTCTTTACGTATTTCATGCTAGTTTATTGTATTCTTGCTGGGTGATTTTTATCACTCACACTTTATTTTTCCGCAGAGCCGGAGAATGCCAAGATAGAATGGATCGAGGACGAGCCAAGAATACCTTATCCGTAGGCGAGGAGTATGAAGAGAGTTAAGCTAAGGACTTTTGTGCTGCCAAGACGATTTGTATTATGACTATGTTTAAACTCTCTGGATTGTCAGTTATGTTATGATTTGGGGTGCTACTACTTTTGGGAACTCAGTAAATTAGTGATGCATGTTTGATTTGAAAAGTTTTAATTCTGCCTAAATTTTACTACCATGTTGAATGATAACATGGGAACCCACGACTTATGTAGCGCCCCGCCCGAAACCAGAGTTCCGGCTCAGTGCACCCGCCATACTCTACTCCATAGAGTACAAGGCGTCGATACCATACATGTGCATGTCGCATGAATTGTAATCGATATAGCGGAAGCATCTTAAAATAAGCTCACGACATGCATAATATTATTACAAACCGTTCAAATCCACACATCCACAAATACAGCTTCTCACGATAATTTTATTACATCACAATAAATAAAGCTCACACGCAACAGGTACATAGCTTCAGCCTACATCTTTGCTCACGGATACTCTATCTGGGGTTCCTCCTCAATGAACACGGCATCAGGGTCCCTGTTCTCTGAAATATTAAGAGGCAAGTATGAGCGATAACCACCATCTTTTAATCGCTCAGCAAGTATTCTTTATAGATACTTCATGTGGATCATACATGGGGAAACAAGTAGTAATAAAGTAACAATATATATAATTTCTTCTTTATTTACAATGACAGCATTATATATAAGGAATAAACAGAACATAAGATTTTGCATCATACCTTATGGGTCATATCATTCTTCCTCAGCATATCCTTAGCATACCTTCCATGCTTAAACACTAATCCATCTTATACTAAGGTCATAACTTACAATCATCACCTCTATGCACGTGATCTTCCTTAATCATATTAAGGCATCATGATTGTACAAATATACTAATCACCACCTAAGGCATGATCATGACATGATGCATAAAACGTGACTTTTCATAAAATGGATTTTCGTAAACATGTCTTTTCGTAAACATGAAATTTCATAGATTGACATGATTTTCATAACTTGCGAAAAATGACATATTCATAACTTGCATAACATGACATTTTCATAACAGGAAGACATAACATTTTCATCCTTGGCTATTGCACTTTTCATAAGAATAATAACACACGACATACCGATCGATTTCCCATGTAGTACATATACAACATAAAACATATGTATATGTACTAACGGTGACGCGCTATGACGGAGATCCCGTGTCCCGGACCCGGTGTTACACTCGGCCATATACGTAATCATATGCCCCTGACATCTATCACCCCGATACCGATGTCACGCCGGCGAACATAACATAGTCATAATCATGAACATAACATAACATATCGTGTGTCAACGAAATCGATCGTCTCGCGTTTATTATTCACATGCATATGAACTTTTAAAACATGATATGCGTAAAACAACTTTCAAACTTTATCTTCGTGCAGCATAAGACTTGTTCGTATGAGGTGTTATGGTAAACTACATCTTATAACATCACTTACTTATTTTCATCCTATATATCATAACTTAAAGGGATTCACACTTTGACCACCAAAAGGCCATTCGGCCATGAGGCTAAAACAGCCCCCTTTTCTTCATTTTTCATCCAACACCACTTTCTTAATTTGTATTCTCCAATTACAACTCATATTCCAACACTTAAGGAAATTGACTTTTAATTCTTAGATCCTTTAATTCTTCACGTACAACCACCTACACTTATACCATACTTCATTCATTATCACATAATTTACATAATAGTATCCATAGCATTTAACTCAAGAAACATTTTTGGTTTATTAAATGGCCTTAGGCCGAATATATATGTAATGTGTATATGTATATATTTCATGGTAATACACTTATATGTGTGTGTATATATACTATATAAGGTATTTTATACTTTGATTATCTTAAGCCATGTATATATATGTATAATTATATCCATATATACTTATTTAACATGTCACATCTCATTTTACAAACTACTCTATAAGGCCGAAAGTTAGGCCATGTATTGTACATATTTATATCTCATTTTTCTTCCTTTTATGTATATGTTGTAAGTTGTAAGTTCTCATAAGTAACATATACATATTTCTTACCTTTTCTTTACTAATCTTAAAATTATAACACTATGAAAACAAATACATAATCATAAACATGATGAATAACATAAAGAGTATACTTCTTGAGCCACATTCATCATCTAATACACATCTTAGAATGGTGATGATGAAACTCAATGAAGTACTAAAATAGGCCACCTAGCCGTGTATATGTGATGTATATGTGAAGATGATGATCATCAAACAACCATTTAGACCATGTATATAAGTCATGCTTATGATGCATACATAAACATGTTAAAGACATGATCTTGAAACATATAAACACAAAACATATAAGATATAAACATGATGATCATCATAAAAGAAAACATAATCAAAACAATAAGAATTGAATTCTTTGTACATCTTTCTTAATGTTCTTCATTTCATATCATTTGTTCAAAGTTTATATCTATATGTATGTATATGTGTGATGCCGTATATATATAGCTTCTATATGTATATATATATATACAACAACCGTATATATATATGTTTCATTTATATACATATAGCCTTTTATTATTATATATTTGTATAGCTGCCTCATGTTTAGTTCCTTCTGGGTGAAAAGATATTTTAAACTCTTGTGATCCGTATAGATTTCGCATTTCTCTCCATACAAGTAATGTCTCCATATCTTGAGCGCAAATACAACTGCCGCCAATTCTAGATCATGGGTGGGGTAATTCTGTTCATATGGTTTCAACTGTCTTGATGCATATGCAATTACTCGTTCCTTCTGCATTAATACACAACCTAGTCCATTCTTCGAAGCGTCGCTATATACCACGAATCCCTCTCCTGAAAATGGTTGTGCTAATACCGGTGCCGATGTCAATTTCTTCTTAAGTTCGGTGAAGCTCTGTTCACATTCAGAAGTCCAATCATATCGCGTCTTTTTCTGCGTCAAACGAGTTAATGGAACTGCAATCCGTGAGAATCCCTCAACAAACTTCCGATAATAACCTGCAAGTCCTAAGAAACTCCTGACCTCAGTCACATTTGTCGGTCTCGGCCATTCCGTAATAGCCTCAATCTTTTTCGGGTCTACTGAGATACCATCCTTAGACACAACATGACCTAAAAATGCAACACTGTGGAGCCAAAATTCACACTTGCTGAATTTAGCATATAGCTGCTTCCTTCTTAATACATTCAGTGTTATTCTTAGATGCTCTGCATGGGTCTCTTCATCCGGTGAGTATATCAGGATATCGTCAATAAATACTACCACGAACTTATCCAACTGATCCCGAAATACTGTGTTCATCAAATCCATGAATGCTGCGGGTGCGTTAGTCAGTCCAAATGGCATCACTAAGAACTCATAATGTCCGTATCTTGTACGAAAAGCAGTCTTAGCGATATCTTCCGACTTGATCTTCAACTGATGGTAACCAGAGCGAAGGTCAATCTTGCTGAACACTTTGGCACCCCTTAATTGATCGAACAAATCGTCGATTCGAGGCAGTGGATATCTATTTTTGATCGTGATCTTATTCAGCTCTCGGTAATCGATGCAGAGTCGCATGCTGCCATCCTTCTTCTTAACGAACAACACTGGAGCTCCCCATGGTGATACACTTGGCCTTATGAACTTCTTATCTATCAATTCTTGCAACTGTGATTTCAATTCCTTTAATTCGGCTGGAGCCATTCTATATGGTGCCTTTGAGATTGGTTCAGCTCCTGGAACGACATTAATCTCAAATTCAATCTCTCTGTCCGGAGGCAAGCCTGGTAAATCATCTGGAAATACATCTATGAACTCCTTGACTACTGGAATGTTGTCAATTGATGGGGTATCAAAATCCTCGCCAAGGGCATACACAAGGAATCCTTCGCTACCCTTCTTCAGTGATTGAAATGCTTTCGCTGCTGTCAGATAAATATTTTGTGGTATCTTTTTTATTTTGGAGTTCCCTTGATAAATCATTTCTTCTCGCATTGGATCCTTAATCATCACACGCTTACCTCGACAATCAATGTAGGCATGGTGTTTGAACAACCAATCCATGCCTAAAATAATGTCAAAGTCCTCAATCTGTATAGGAATTAGGGTAACTTCGAACTTCTGTCCTCCCATTTCTATCTCGCAATTCTTATATATATGATGTGAAATGATCACCTGATTGCCAGCTGCTTGGATGCGATAAGGTGTAACCAGCCAAGTCGGACAACTACCAAGGTTCTTAGCAAACCTTTTCGATACAAAGGAATGGCTTGCACCACTATCAATTAATACGTTGGCAGGTATGTTGTTTGTTAATATAACACCTGAAGCAATTCATAATTCAAACATGCAATTCCTAAGCAAGTGGATAATATCATAAACTTTTCAAAATGAAATATACCTGTCACAACGTCTGGAGCTTCCAGAACCTCCTCATCTGTCATCACATGTACTCTGGCATTGGCCCTTGGGCCATCTCTCTGCTGAGGTGCAGCCCTCTGGGGTCCCTTCCTGGGCTCAGGACAGTCCTTGATCATGTGGCCAATCTTGCCACAGTTAAAGCAAGCTCCAATCTTCAGCAAACATGCTCCTGTATGCTGCTTCTGGCACTTAGGGCATTTCGGAACTGGATTCACCTGTGGTGGACGTTGCTGCTGTGGTTGGCGTTGCGGTTGAGGTTGCTGCTGATAATTCTGCTGACGGTTACGTCCATCATCTCCTCTGGCAGTCTTAGCCCCTTTACCAAACTGACCATCTCCAAACTCTTGGGGCCTTTTGCCCCGGGTATCGGCGTCACGTCTAATGATGTCCCTCTCTACCCGATAGCAGGCATCCAGTAATTCACCAAAATCTCTTGGGTTGGCATTCACAATCCACGTGCGAATGCGTGGATTCAGTCCTCTCTCAAACTTAATCATCTTCAGTTGTTCATCCCCCATAATCGCTGGAACATATCTTCCCAATGCAGTAAATCTGTTGGCACAGTCGGCCACTGTCATTCCAGGCATCTGGACTAGAGACTCAAACATTCCTATCTTCTGTAAGGTAACTGATGGTGGAATATAGAATTTGCGGAACTCTCTTAGAAATTGTTCCCAAGTAACTGGAGCTGGCAAATGCTGCAAGTTAGTGGTCCACCATTCATCGGCCTCACCAGTCAGAAAAGGCTTGATAACCTGGGCTTTCATCTCCTCTGGTATTTGAATCAGTTCAAAATTATTCTGTACTTCTTTTAGCCATTTCTCGGCTATATCAGGGTCAGATCCACCTTCAAAGTTAGGAATGCGGGCCTTCTTCATTTCCCCGTAAAAGAAACGAGTACCATGCTGTGGTGGCGGTGGTGGCGGTGGCGGTGGAGGTGCCGCATGATTCTGATGGCCGTTGTTACCTACTGCCTGTCCTATCTGTACCAAAGCTTGCAGAACAGCCTGCTGAAAATCTCCTTGACCCTGCTGCTGTGGGGGTGGAGGCACATGCTCAGCGTAAAGTGGGACCGGTCCTGTCTGCGGGGGTATCTGTGGTGGTGGAGGAGGGGGTAACTGTGCAGGTCTGTCAGCGCGCGGTCTACCTCTAGGTCGTGGAGACATCCTATTGAAGGCAGCATCATTAGTAATAATTTACAATTGAAATCAATTTGTCTTCCTGAATAATTCAGAATTTATAAAAATAAATTATTATATATATTTTTTTTTGAAACTTAATAATCCAAGCAAAACTTTTAAATATTATTTAGCTATTCCTAACCATTCTAAGGATTCTATTCTAGGGATATCACTCTTGGTCTAAGATCATAACTTAAGTTCTAGGATCATCACTTAACTTCTAATTGCTTACTTTACTGTTCCCGCTGTGGATCTAGAGCCATGCTCTGATACCAACTGTAGCGCCCCGCCCGAAACCAGAGTTCCGGCTCAGTGCACCCGCCATACTCTACTCCATAGAGTACAAGGCGTCGATACCATACATGTGCATGTCGCATGAATTATAATCAATATAGCGGAAGCATCTTAAAATAAGCTCACGACATGCATAATATTATTACAAACCGTTCAAATCCACACATCCACAAATACAGCTTCTCACGATAATTTTATTACATCACAATAAATAAAGCTCACACACAACAGGTACATAGCTTCAGCCTACATCTTTGCTCACGGATACTCTATCTGGGGTTCCTCCTCAATGAACACGGCATCAGGGTCCCTGTTCTCTGAAATATTAAGAGGCAAGTATGAGCGATAACCACCATCTTTTAATCGCTCAGCAAGTATTCTTTATAGATACTTCATGTGGATCATACATGGGGAAACAAGTAGTAATAAAGTAACAATATATATAATTTCTTCTTTATTTACAATGACAGCATTATATATAAGGAATAAACAGAACATAAGATTTTGCATCATACCTTATGGGTCATATCATTCTTCCTCAGCATATCCTTAGCATACCTTCCATGCTTAAACACTAATCAATCTTATACTAAGGTCATAACTTACAATCATCACCTCTATGCATGTGATCTTCCTTAATCATATTAAGGCATCATGATTGTACAAATATACTAATCACCACCTAAGGCATGATCATGACATGATGCATAAAACGTGACTTTTCATAAAATGGCTTTTCGTAAACATGGCTTTTCGTAAACATGAAATTTCATAGATTGACATGATTTTCATAACTTGCGAAAAATGACATATTCATAACTTGCATAACATGACATTTTCATAACAGGAAGACATAACATTTTCATCCTTGGCTATTGCACTTTTCATAAGAATAATAACACACGACATACCGATCGATTTCCCATGTAGTACATATACAACATAAAACATATGTATATGTACTAACGGTGACGCGCTATGACGGAGATCCCGTGTCCCGGACCCGGTGTTACACTCGGCCATATACGTAATCATATGCCCCTGACATCTATCACCCCGATACCGATGTCACGCCGGCGAACATAACATAGTCATAATCATGAACATAACATAACATATCGTGTGTCAACGAAATCGATCGTCTCGCGTTTATTATTCACATGCATATGAACTTTTAAAACATGATATGCGTAAAACAACTTTCAAACTTTATCTTCGTGCAGCATAAGACAGTATGAGGTGTTATGGTAAACTACATCTTATAACATCACTTACTTATTTTCATCCTATATATCATAACTTAAAGGGATTCACACTTTGACCACCAAAAGGCCATTCGGCCATGAGGCTAAAACAGCCCCCTTTTCTTCATTTTTCATCCAACACCACTTTCTTAATTTGTATTCTCCAATTACAACTCATATTCCAACACTTAAGGAAATTGACTTTTAATTCTTAGATCCTTTAATTCTTCACGTACAACCACCTACACTTATACCATACTTCATTCATTATCACATAATTTACATAATAGTATCCATAGCATTTAACTCAAGAAACATTTTTGGTTTATTAAATGGCCTTAGGCCGAATATATATGTAATGTGTATATGTATATATTTCATGGTAATACACTTATATGTGTGTGTATATATACTATATAAGGTATTTTATACTTTGATTATCTTAAGCCATGTATATATATGTATAATTATATCCATATATACTTATTTAACATGTCACATCTCATTTTACAAACTACTCTATAAGGCCGAAAGTTAGGCCATGTATTGTACATATTTATATCTCATTTTTCTTCCTTTTATGTATATGTTGTAAGTTGTAAGTTCTCATAAGTAACATATACATATTTCTTACCTTTTCTTTACTAATCTTAAAATTATAACACTATGAAAACAAATACATAATCATAAACATGATGAATAACATAAAGAGTATACTTCTTGAGCCACATTCATCATCTAATACACATCTTAGAATGGTGATGATGAAACTCAATGAAGTACTAAAATAGGCCACCTAGCCGTGTATATGTGATGTATATGTGAAGATGATGATCATCAAACAACCATTTAGACCATGTATATAAGTCATGCTTATGATGCATACATAAACATGTTAAAGACATGATCTTGAAACATATAAACACAAAACATATAAGATATAAACATGATGATCATCATAAAAGAAAACATAATCAAAACAATAAGAATTGAATTCTTTGTACATCTTTCTTAATGTTCTTCATTTCATATCATTTGTTCAAAGTTTATATCTATATGTATGTATATATGTGTGATGCCGTATATATATAGCTTCTATATGTATATATATATATACAACAACCGTATATATATATGTTTCATTTATATACATATAGCCTTTTATTATTATATATTTGTATATTTCTAACACTACAAGCATAGATCTTGCTTATTCTTAAAACAAAATTTGAACATTCTACATGATGATCCCATTTTTATATAAACATAAGTATTGAATCTTAAATCCATGAAGGATCTAGGAAGAGTACTTGCCTTGGTTCACCTTTCTTACACTTAGAAGATGTTTCCTTCACTTGGTTTGGAAGAGAGTTCTTCTTCCTTCCTCCTAGGTATACATGGTGTTTAGGGTTTAAAAGGAGGGTTAGTGAGCAACTTATGAAACTAAGTATATAGAAGAATTAAACTTAAACTTCATAAAGTTCTTACCTTGATTGCTTTTGATTCTAGATGCTTCAACCTTCTTGAATCTTTCTTAGTTGATTGAGTGTTTATGATACTTGATTTGAGTGATGTTGTTGTGAAGAAAGGAGAAGAAAATCTTCTCCTTATGGAGGGTGAACTTTCGGCCTTAAGGGGAAAAATGAGGGTGTTGGAATGTTTCTTGGGTTTTCCTTGGAGATAGGATGAATTTGGTTGGTTGAAGATGTATTATTTGAGGGGTTAAAGAAGAATTAAAATTTCCTACTTTTCTAAGGGGTGGCCGGCCAAGCATGGAGGGGAATGGGGTGGGAGACAAACTTTTGACAAGCATGGGGTGGAGGGATGGGTTAAGGTGAGATTCTTAGGCATGCTAATATTTTAATCAAGGTGTAAGACAAGTTGTCTTCACCTTTCTTTTTCTTTTTCCTTTTCTTTTATGTTGTATGTATATAATTGTGTTTTTCATTTATTTAATGTAGTATAAAATTGTTGTGACATGTATTTCTTTTTGATTTAATTTATCCTAATAGTTTAAGTTGTTACTAATTAATTTAATTGGGTTTTTATTGTATATACTCAAATGTTTGTAATATCTTTGCTAATATATTTGATAATATAAGTCTAGTTTTATGGATCGTATACCTATGAAATTATGTTACGGTATTAGTAGTCGTTACGACATAACGAATTTTCCGGGTTGTAACCACTTATGTTATGGATGTTCACATGTTATGCATGACGCCTTGTACTCTCCTCAGTGAAGTACGGCGGATGCACCGTATCCGGACGGGGCCGGGTGCGGGGCGCTACAGGTGGTATCAGAGCCAGGCTCTAGATTTCGGGCAGAACGTAGGACTAAGTTATGATCTTAGCAATCTAAGTTTGATCTTAGACCTAAGTCATGATCTTAGATGAGTGATGACCTTAGACTAGGACCACTTAGACCGGGTTTAGGATGTAATTTATTAACTAATCCTAAACTATGAAAGCTAAGTCTATGACATAAGACGTGCCCTTTTTATCTTCCTTACTTAAGAGTTTTCGATTTTGGTCCTTAGTCAAATTTGATTGATTTTAATTCCGATATTCTAAATAGATGCTAAACCCATAAGTGCAGATGGTGAGACCCCATGGCAGACCTCCGAGAGCACAACTAGCTGCTCAGGAGCCCATTCCACCGCCACCAGCAGAGGTCCCGCCGCCACCACCAGCTCCACAGGCACCTGTTCCTCCGGTCATTCCAGAAATGAATGCTTTTCATGCTTTTTGCCAAGTTGTTACTCAGATAGGGCAAGGCTTAATTCATCAGAATGCTCCACATCAGCCAGTAAAGGACGCCCAATACTATTTTGAGAAGCTCAAGAGGGCTAACGTACCCCCGTTTGAAGGAAGGCCAGACCCCGATATCGCAGAAAAATGGCTAGATGAGGTTGAAAACTGTTTTGAGCTAATTCAAGCCCCAGAGGAGATGAAAGCTCAGGCCATCCGACCTTTCCTGATCAGTGAGGCCAATCAATGGTGGAAGACAAATCTGCAGCCTTTGCCTACGCCGATTTCCTGGGAGAGATTTCTACAAGAATTCCATAAGTTCTATATTCCCCCATCTGTCAAATTACAAAAGAGACATGAATTTGAATCTTTGAAACAAGAGCCGGGCATGACGGTAGCGGAGTACGCCAACAAGTTCATTGCACTTGGGAGGTTCCAGCCCGTTACGATGAATGACGAAGAGATGAAAATGCTAAAGTTTGAAAGAGGCCTGAATCCGAGGATTAGGACGTGGTTGGTAAATGCAAATCCTACCAATTTTGGAGCGCTTCTAGATGCATGCTACCGCATAGAGAGGGATATTGTCCGAAGAGATGACGTGGGCCAGAAACGAGAAAGACAAGGGACCGGTAATGAGAAATATAAGAAAGTGGCAAAGAAGAATTTCAGAGGATCAGTTCGTCAAGGACAGAATCAACACCGCAAGCAAAACCAAAATAATAAGCAGAAGAATCAGACTTCCTCTCAACAGCCAGCAATATCGGTTTGCTCTCACTGCCAGAAGAGGCATGTGGGTGAGTGCAGGTGGAAAACAGGAAAATGCTTTGGATGCGGCAAAGATGGCCACATGATTAAAGATTGTCCCGAAAAAGGAGCGCAGCCGCAGCAACAACAAAGGAACCAGCGGCCCCGTACAAATGCAAGAGTGCACGCTATGACGGATGCAGATGTCGAGGAGACTGCTGATGTAGTGACTTGTAAGATTTAAAGTTTTATGCCTTCAATACATTTCCCTTATGCATGTCTATCACATTGCTTAGTAAAATGTGCATGGTTCAGGAACTATATTAGTGTGTAGCATACCTGCAAATGTGTTGTTCGATAGTGGCGCTAGCCACTCATTTATCTCCCGGAAGTTTGCTAAGAATATCGATCATGATCCAGTCCGATTAGATTCACCTTATAGAGTACAAGCAGCTGGCGATCAGGTGCTTGTTTCCCCTCACATATTCAGAAATTGTGCGCTCGAGGTTATTGACCAGACGTTTGAGGCCAATTTGATTCCCATACCTATGAGTGATTTTGATGTCATACTTGGAATGGATTGGCTCTCAAAGAATCATGCTCACATTGACTGCCGAAGCAGGCAGGTCATCATTAAGGACCCAGCTCGAGAAGAGATGTCGTTCCAAGGAGGAACCAAATTAAAGAAACCATCTAAGAAAGTCTTTGTTAACGCAACTCGTGCCAGCCAAGCATTAAGGAAGGGTCATGAAGGATTCTTGGTTTATGTTCTAAGTGCTGAGCAAGAAGGCCCTACCCTTGCACAAGTTCCAATTGTTAAAGAGTACCCTGATGTATTTCCCGATGATTTGACTGGACTACCTCCTGATAGGGAGATCGCTTTTGAAATCAACCTTGTTCCAGGAGTGGAACCCATATCGAAAGCCCCTTATCGCATGGCACCTGCTGAACTAAAGGAATTAAAGGAACAATTACACGAACTGTTAGAGAAGAAACTTATTCGCCCCAGTGTTTCACCATGGGGTGCTCCGGTGCTATTCGTGAAAAAGAAAGATGGAAGTATGAGCTTATGCATCGATTACCGGGAGCTCAACAAAATTACCATAAAGAACAAGTACCCGTTGCCCCGGATTGACGACTTATTCAACCAGCTCAGGGTAAGTAAATCATAAGTTTTACTTGAATAAGATTTAAATCCTTTCCAAAACCCTATCTAAAGTATCTTAATGCAGGGATCTCGAATTTTTAGTAAGATAGACCTACGATCTGGGTACTTCCAGTTAAAGATAAAGGCGGAAGATGTCCCTAAGACTGCTTTCAGGACCCGATATGGACACTATGAGTTCCTAGTCATGCCTTTTGGTTTGACCAATGCCCCTGCCGCCTTTATGGATCTCATGAATCGAATCTTCCAAGAACAGTTGGATAAATTCGTGGTGGTCTTCATAGATAATATCTTGATATATTCACCCGACGAAGAGACCCACGCAGCCCGCTTGAGGAAGGTCTTAAACATTCTAAGAGCAAGACAGTTATATGCCAAGTTCAGTAAATGCGAGTTTTGGCTGCGAAGTGTATCTTTCCTTGGTCATGTGATTTCAGAAGATGGGATTTCAGTAGATCCCAAGAAGATTGAAGCTATCACAGAATGGCCCAGGCCAACGAATGTTACTGAAGTAAGAAGTTTTCTCGGACTGGCCGGATATTACAGAAAGTTTGTTGAAGGATTCTCGAGGATAGCTGTTCCTCTCACCAGATTGACCCAAAAGAAAACCAAGTTCGAGTGGGGTGCCGACTGTGAAAGGAGTTTCTCGGAGCTAAAAGCAAAGTTGACGTCCGCACCTATCCTAGCTCAACCCACTCCTGGTGAGAAGTATGTAGTATATAGTGATGCTTCGAAGAATGGTCTCGGATGCGTTCTTATGCAGAATGACAAAGTGATAGCTTATGCATCCCGACAGTTGAAGCCATTTGAGCAAAACTATCCCGTCCACGATCTTGAACTTGCTGCAGTGGTTTTTGCATTAAAGATATGGAGGCATTACTTGTATGGCGAACGGTGTGAAATTTTTACGGATCACAAGAGCCTAAAGTACCTCTTTACCCAGAAGGAGCTTAATATGCGGCAGCGCAGATGGCTGGAGTTAATAAAAGATTACGACCTTTCCATTCAGTATCATCCGGGAAAAGCTAACAAGGTTGCTGATGCATTACGTCGGAAAGCAAGTCACCCACGGCAACCACCTCTCCAGCGAGACATGGAAGAGTTTGGTTTAGAGGAAGTTGACTCAGTCGATGAGGTTCTCGCCAAGCTAGTTCTTGTTCCTTCATTGATTGATAAGATCAAAGAGGCTCAAGGGAATGATGAAGCGTTGAGGAAAATCAAAGAAAGGATGAAAGACAAGCCACGAGACGACTTTGAAGTTCGCAGCGATGGCAGTTTGTGGTATCGAGGACGATTGTGTGTCCCCGAAAGCAAAGAACTTAAGGATGAAGTTCTGATGGAAGCTCATAATTCTCGATTGTCTATACACCCTGGAGCAAATAAGATGTACCAAGATCTCAAGCAAAAATTTTGGTGGCCCGGTATGAAGAATCAAATAGCAGAATTTGTCGGGCGATGTCTAATTTGTCAAAGAGTAAAAGCCGAGCACCAAAGACCCGCTGGATTATTGCAACCCTTAGAGGTGCCGAAATGGAAATGGGATCACATCACCATGGACTTTGTAACTGACTTACCCAAGACTAAGTATGGAAATGATGCTATATGGGTCATTGTGGATCGGTTGACTAAGTCCGCACACTTTTTGGCTATGACAATTAAGGTATCTATGGAGAAGTTAGCCTCTATGTACATTGACCATATCGTTTGCTTGCATGGGGTTCCCATAAGTATCGTATGCGACCGCGATCCCCGTTTCACTTCGAGGTTTTGGACAGCCTTTCAAAAGGCCATGGGCACAGAGATTAGAATGAGTTTCGCATTTCATCCTCAAACAGATGGACAATCGGAAAGAACAATCCAAACCCTTGAGGGTATGCTCCGTGCTTGCATCCTTGATTTTGGAGGAAGCTGGGATAGAATCCTTAAGCTCGTTGAGTTCTCTTATAATAATAGCTTCCACAGGTCTATCGGGATGGCACCATATGAAGCGTTGTATGGACGAAAATGTCGATCCCCACTCTATTGGGATGAGATTGGAGATAAGATCTATGCGGGACCCGACATTGTTGAGCAAACACGAGAAAAGGTGAAGCTTGTCCAGCAAAGGCTAAGAGCGGCACAAGATAGAACGAAGATATGGGCAGACGAAAGAAGGAGACCTTTGGAGTTCCAAGAAGGAGAGAAAGTTTTTCTAAAGGTTTCTCCGACTAAGGGTGTTAAAAGATTTGGCATCAAAGGAAAGCTAAGCCCAAGATTCATTGGACCTTATGAGATACTTGAGAGAGTGGGTGAAGTTGCATACCGCTTGGCGTTGCCACCATCTTTCTCCCAGTTACATGATGTATTCCATGTTTTCCAACTTCGCCGATATGTATATGACCCCAGCCACATCCTTGAAGATCAACAGTTGAAAGTTGATGGGGATGTATCTTATGAGGAAGAGCCTATAAAGATCGTTGATCGAAAGGAGAAGGCCTTAAGAAAGTGATCCATACCCATGGTAAAGGTACAATGGAGGCATCATTCGGAGGCAGAAGCAACATGGGAAACTGAGGAAGATATGAGGAGTAGGTATCCGCATCTTTTTGACTAGTTCGGAAGTTTCGAGGACGAAACTTATAATAAGGGGGGGAGGATGTTGTACCCCAACCACCATGTACTTGAAACTATGATTAAGTGACGAAATAAAAGCGATGATCCCTTCACGTGCATATTACTTAAGTCAAATTAGCGCTTCTTTATTTAAATTCTTTAAGTTCATTTAGGACAGACACTAAATAGTTATACAAGCGAACGTCACAAGGTGTGTGACACACCTTGTGAATTCGGCCAAAGGCCATTGATCACCCTTGAAGTAAACTCGTTCTTGTAATAATACAAACATAATTGATCCTCACAAAGCAAGATTAAAATCATATTAGATAAACTAGATAGTAGCATAAATTATATAAATGTGGGACATGTTAATTATGAAATAACCAAAACACCCCAAAGGCCCCAATTTTCGGCCATACCCAAGGTTCTAGACCTCTCATCATTTTGTTTTTACCTAAAATAATTACCTAAACAATTGGATTAAACAAATAGAATCAAATGAAGCATGAAAGAGACAAGCCTAATAAAATACTACAAGCATGCACACATGATAGACAAAAAGTGGTCAAGACCACTCCTCCATGCATGATGTTTCCCTTCCCTTTTCTTTTCTGACCCATGCGTAGGTTCCCATCCCCATTCCCCCAACATGTGCTATTTTAATTATTCCTACAAGCTCATTTCTAACCATCTTGGAAATCCTCTCAAGACTAGCCAACACTTAGCAAAATCTCTCCCTCCACACTCCTCAACTTTCGGCCTCCACCCTTGAAGGCTAGAAGCCCTCACCCAAGCTCCATCTTCAAGCTAAGAAGTGATTAGGTAAGTTCTCTTTTAAGTCCATTAAGTAATTTCTTCATGCATGTTGGTGAAACTCACATGAACTCTTGTTCTCCACCTCAAAACCGTGGCCTCCATGGTTCAAATAGGTGAAAACCATCAACTTTCTTAGGTGGTGACATCTTGTGGTGCTTGAATCTCCACTCCAAACTCATTTTGGTAAGATGCTTTAGCCTCAAATGAATCCTATTTCCTCTATTTGAATAAAGACTAATCTTTTCCTTCCATTCTCTCTTAAAACCGTATGCACAAAGAAGGAGGAGAAGGATTTCAACTCAACTCACTCCATAACCAAGCAAAGGCAAGAGCTTTAACTTAAAGAGGCAAGTATACACTAGACTCTCATGATTTATTTGAAGAATTAGTGACTTGAATGGCTAGATGTTCCTAAGATGTGAACTTTAGAAGGAAACACTAAGTTCAAGTTTGTACCTTAGTGATTTCTTAAGAACATTATCTTGCATGTGACTAATTCCTTCAAAGATGCAATCTTTTCTTACATGCAAAGTGAAATGGGGCTGTCTTAAGATGAATTAAGGTCCACCTAAGTAATTCTAGGCTAGAATAACTCTTGGATGAAACTTGTGAAGACCTAAGAAAGCATGCATGTGCTAAATGTGAATTTTACGAGGTTGTTTGGGTAAGATTGGAATAACATGGTACTTGAATGTGTTGCATGCTTAAATAAGTGTTGTGAATATGTTCTTGGTATCACCTAAATTTCGGCCTAAAGGATGAAGATGAAGGAGAATTGAATCCAAGAAAGAACATCTTCGTAAACAAGCATGCTAGTGGTTGTGAACAAACTACCCACTGTTTTGACATGGTGCAAAGAGGACTCAAAATGAGGAATGAAATCTGGACATTCAAAGGAAAAAGGTGTATGTGATGACTAATAAGTTATTTCATAAGCACAAAATAATTAGTGGTCACTTGACATGAAAAGAGGGTAAAATGTCAAACCACTGGAGCTGGACAAAATTGGACAGTGAGATGTGTGACCCTAAACTGAACCTTACTAACATTCTATCTAATTGGTTTTCGGTATGATGTTAGTCCTATGTGTTTAGCAAATGTGAGAGTTGGAATTGTCGTAAAATAGGTCATGGATTATTTTTAATAAATGATTTGGTGAAACTGCTCAGGCTGGGAATTCTGGAACTGGACAGAATAGAGTGACATTTTAGATGGTTTAGTAACTGACCTTACAGACCTTCAATGAAGCTAATTTTTGGTACAAAGTTAGCCTTATGAATGTAGCACAAATGAGAGGTGGAATTTTTTCAAAATAAGCTAAGGATTATTTTTAAGAAATTACGCGGTAAAACTACTCCAGTAACAAATTCTGGAGCTGGGCAGAATTGACCATTGACTTCAATGTATTAAAAGAGGACCTTTTGAACCTTCAATAGATCTGATTTTTGGCACACACCTAGCCCCATGAGTGTAGTGGAGACGCCAGCTAGAATTTTGGTAAATGAGCTATGGTTAATTTTTAATAAAGTATTTAGTAAGACTGGTCAGACCTGAAAAACAGGAACTGAGCAGAATGGTGACCTCTTTTCACTGACTTAAAAAGGGATCTTGTAGATGACCAATAAAGCTGATTTTTGGCATGGTAATAATCCTATGAGTGTAGTAGACACGCCAACTGGAATCTTGATAAAATAAGTTATTGATTATTTTTAATGAATTATTTGGTGAAACTGCTCAGCAAAAATTACTGGAGCCAACCTGAAATTAGTAACGAATTTCTAGCCTCAGAAAAGGGACTTAGAGACAAGAAAATGGGCTAAATTTCGGCAGGATACTAGTACCATATATTGATGACTTGGGCAAGTTGGAATTTCTGGAAAACGAATTACGGATTCACCGCAATTGAATTTTTAGTAAAATCTGTCAGTTCAGTTACAGCACCTAACCTAGTTCGGAAAGTAAGTAAATAAGTCCCTTTACGGTTATTGAAATAATCTGCAATTTTATGACACGTATCTAAGATTCCACCAAGCGTATTTGCGACAAAAGAATTATGAAAATAGACCTAATTGGTTAGCTCAACCGCCCTATGAATGTGAAGCAAAAGTCTTCGAAGTACTTAGCTTCCAAATTCATGTATGTTGATATGTTATAAGGAATGCATACAATTATTCATGTCATGGCTTGCATTTTATATCACGGCATGTATCATGCATGATCACGAAACTGATTTTCATGGATTTTATGATGCAAGCAAGTTTTACGAGCGACTATCTTTTCGTTATGCATGAAAAGTTTTTTTTACGGTCCCATGTTTTTAAAGCAAGCTTCATGATTCCTTTGCCGGCCAAGCATACGACTAACCCGACTCCAGACCCGGGGTTAATTGGTCTGATGATATGATATGTTCTGGACCTGCTCAGATCCGAGGTTAATTGATCTGATATCTGTTCTGGACCCGCTCAGATCCGGGGTTAATTGATCTGATATCTGTTCTGGACCCGTTCAGGCCCGGGGTTAATTGGTCTGATATTTGTTCTGGACCCTCTCAGATCTGGGGTTAATTGATCTGACACTCTGTTTTTATGACATGTTACTTAATGGGACCAAAATGATGTTTTGACATGACATGACACGACATGACATCATGCATTGCATCTTGCATAATTCACAATCATGAACACATGTTGCGTGTCACAACTAATGGTTATAAGTTATTGTTGGTATAGCATTCCCTAAAACGTGCCTAAGCCGAACGTCAAGTAAGTACATGATCCAAGAGCAGGTATGAATTATGATTATTTGAGGTTTTTGGGGTAATACATTCATGTTATGATTCTTTACGTATTTCATGCTAGTTTATTGTATTCTTGCTGGGTGATTTTTATCACTCACACTTTATTTTTCCCCAGAGCCGGAGAATGCCAAGATAGAATGGATCGAGGACGAGCCAAGAGTACCTTATCCGTAGGCGAGGAGTATGAAGAGAGTTAAGCTAAGGACTTTTGTGCTGCCAAGACGATTTGTATTATGACTATGTTTAAACTCTCTGGATTGTTGGTTATGTTATGATTTGGGGTGCTACTACTTTTGGGAACTCAGTAAATTAGTGATGCATGTTTGATTTGAAAAGTTTTAATTCTGCCTAAATTTTACTACCATGTTGAATGATAACATGGGAACCCACGACTTATGTTATGGATGTTCACATGTTATGCATGACGCCTTGTACTCTCCTCAGTGAAACACGGCGGGTGCACCGTATCCGGACGGGGCCGGGTGCAGGGCGCTACACTAAGGCCTAAAGGCCGAACCTATAGTGTATACATATATAAGTCATTTTGTGATATATTATGTAATATCCAAAACTTATTCATTTTCATATCTTAACATATTCATCATATATACATATATACTTATAAAAATATGATGAAATCATCTTTGTTAATAAGGCCTAAGGGCCGAACATATATGTACATAATATATACATATATAAGTCATTTTGTGATATATTATGTAATATCCAAAACTTATTCATTTTCATATCTTAACATATTCATCATATACATATATATATTTGTATGAAATATATTGAAATCACTTGTTGTCAATTAAGGCCTAGTGGCCGAATGTGAATATATGTAGTATATATATATATAAACCATTTTATGATATATTGTATAACATCCAAAACTTATTCATTTTCATAGCTTAACATATTCATCATATATACATATATATACTTGTACAAAATATTATGAAATCATTTTGTCATCAAGGCCCTAAAGGCCGAATATGTATATATACTATATATACACTTATAAAATCTTTTTACTATATAGTATGTAGTACACCAATACTTATTCATTTCCTCTCTTTAAAATATATATTACACATATGCATATATACATATAGATCCGTATATGTACATACATAGATCTATACACCTATGCGTATATATATATATATAAACCGTATGTGTATATATATTATACATCAAAAACCGAATGTGTATATATATATATATATATACATTGATACTCAAAACCAAATGTGTATATAAATATACATTTATACATCTATACATACTTATATGTAGATCTATACACTTATACATATATATATATATATATATATCAACATACATACTTATAATATGTATATATGTATGCTTGCTTATATATAGTGTGTATATATGTATTTAGTGTGCGTGTGTATATAGTGTATATATGTATATACTTAACACTCAATTATAGATCTATACTTTCTTGCAAAGGGAGTCTTGAACATACTACATGATGATCCAATTTTGATATAAACATAAACACTTATGAATTGTAAAGCCATGAAGGATCTAGGAAGAGTACTTGCCTTGGTTCACCTTTCTTACACTTAGAAGATGTTTCCTTCACTTGGTTTGGAAGAGAGTTCTTCTTCCTTCCTCCTAGGTATACATGGTTTTTTAGGGTTTAAAAGGAGGGTTAGTGAGCAACTTATAAAACTAAGTATAGAAGAATCAAACTTAAACTTCATAAAGTTCTTACCTTGATTGCTTTTGATTCTAGATGCTACAACCTTCTTGAATCTTTCTTGGTTGATTGAGTGTTCATGATACTTGATTTGAGTGATGTTGGTATGAAGAAAGGAGAAGAAAATCTTCTCTTTGTTGAAGACCAAACTTTCGGCCTATATGGGACTAAGGGGGGTGTTGGAGTGTTCTTGAGATTTTTCCTTGGAGGTAGTATGAAATTGGTTGGTTGAAGATGCAATTATGTGAGAGGTTAAAGAAGAAATAATACCCTACCTTTCTAAGGGGGTGGCCGGCCATGTTGGTGGAGGAATGGGGTGGGAGACAACCTTTAGACAAGTATGGGTGCAATGAATTGGTTTTATGACAAGATTCCTAAGCATGCTATTTTTTTATGTCAAGTGTTTAAAGTGTGAGACAAGTTGTCTTCACATTCTTTTTCATTTTCCTTTTCTTTTTCTTTCATGTATGTATTTTCTTTTCTTTTTATTTAAGGTATCATGTATTTCTTTTTGATTTAATTTATACTAATAGTTTAAGTTATTACTAACTAAGTTAATTTGAGCTTTTATTGTGTGGATTCAAACATTTATGATATATTTGCTAATGAATCGTACACCTATGAGATTATGTTTACGGTATTGGAGGTTGATACTACATAACGAGTTTTCCGGGCTGTAACAATTATTAATTTAGCTTTATACCTAGAGCTATTATACGATGCCGTCTTTTCTATTCCTTCCAATACAATCCAGCAAAGCCATGGTGTCCAAGTCGGTTTGATGATAGTTGCTGCTTCAAATGCCCTCGGTCTTACCCCTCCCATGGGGTAATTCACCTACATTTTTTTTTGCCAGTAGTTGTGCTGTTTAATTCCTCTTTTATATTTTCATTTGATGTTACTAGCAGTGTAAAATAAGCAAACCTTTCTTTCTTAATTTTATACGGGTCAAGAACTAAATTTTAATGCCATTTACTAGCACCTATTTCACATGTTATAACTCGTCAGTTTGCGTAACATCTAGAGTTTTTCATCTCGGTCCTTGCGAACCATATGGAAGCTTGTTCTTCTGTTCTGCCGAATAATATGTTGTGATAGAAGTAGCAGTCACTTATATGTCTGTCTAAAGAAGACTATTTTTTACAAAAAGATCAACATGGTGTCATTCTATTTTCCCGGACTGTGGAGGTTGATGTTTTCTTCAAGTGTTGAATACGAGTTTACAACAAGCCGGTTCTTAAAAGAACTAAAGAGTTGAATGAAGAAATAATCATATTCTTCGAGGAGAAATAATTGGAAACGTCAACATGGTGAAAGATAACACGGTCACTATGGTCAGCATCTTCTTCGAGGTAACCCTTGTTGATAGTGCAACAGAATGGATGATAGACGTTATTCCTACCAAGTACATTTCAACCAGTAGATATTTATTTCTCGATATCAATTGATAAAAAGTAGTAAATATATTTTCTTTGAGAATGAACAAGAAATCAAAGTAGTTGGATATTTGAAAGTGCTCTTAAGGTTAGTTTTGACTACAAGGCTAGAGTTGGAAATGTGTTTTATCTTCCTATTATATAGCGCCGCTACCAACCAAAGGTAACATTTTCTGGAAAAATACTATTAAAAGAATAAAGAATATATTCATTTTCACCATCAGAATGGTTAAGGACATGTAATACAATTTTTTGTTTATGAAATGTGGAAAAATCTATGCATGTATATAAATGTATTTAAATATATGACATGATTTTCTTGGTGTATTGGCAAAGATTTTATATTGAAAACATGTTATGAGTTTTGAAGTTGGCTTTTTCATTTGAATAGGGATGTCATGCTAAAAAACATTTGCTTAGATGTTCAAATGTGAAGCATCTTAGCCGCGTATAATGTTAAAATCATTTTGTGGTTGAGTGAAAAATATAAAAGATTGAAATTTGATAGTTTGGTTTCACCTTTTGAGAACAGAGATTCTTGTTGAAAACGAAATAACTAAGACTAGTTATTTTTCTTGTTTCATGATGGTATAAATGTGCACATGAGGTTTTCTTGTCTTAGACATTTGATGGTTGAGGTAAAATGCTAAGGAGATTTGTGGAAAGCTTAGAAATCATTTAAGATAAATTTCTAGGTTTGATGCTTGCATTTACTCTAACTTCATATAAGCGTTGTGAGTTGGACTTCTTACCACATTTTGGCATAGATGACATTTGGTCTATTTGGATATGATTTACAATCAATAGTTGAGTTAATAATTAGCATTTGCCATTTTATTAACAACCATAGTCTCGAATGATGTGTACGAATAAGGGTGTAAGAAAAGAGGAGCATAGAGGATATTATGATATCTGGAATATTTCTTGATTGAAGGTTTTATCAGTGATAAAGGAATGTAGGACATAAGAAATGATGTTGACAAAATTTTATCATATTTTACCCACTAAGTACCCCATGACCGCCTCCGTCCCCCAATCCCATGCAAGACAAGAAAGCGTCTTCCATCACACTCAACCCTTATTCTTTCTTCTTACACACAATTTTCTTCCCACCATTTATTTTTCATGCAAGCCTTACACTATCTTACAACATTCACAATTTTTCCTTCTTTCAATTTAAGACATGATGAAAAATCTCTCCACTATTTCTTCATGAAAATTTGGCCAAATGAGAAAGTAGAAGACAAAAATAATTCTTACACCATTATACCTCCAACAAATAAATTTCATGCAATCTTACAACACCATCATTGTCTCTCTTCCCAACCCAAGGCATGTTGAAGATTCTTTATCACTCCACTCCTTCGAAATTTCAGCCAAGAAGGGGTAAAGGAAGACCATTTCAGTCCACTTCCAACCATTTTTCTTCTTCCAACAAACACAACTTTCTCTCCACAACAAGGCACTCTAAGATTGATGATAGATATTCTAAGTATTCATCTTCCAGAATGACACATTTTTTCTTCCATTTTGGCCATTAGGCCGTGGGGTATGAAGGGGAAAGGAAGGAAGAAATTTTTTTTCATTTTAAGTCTAAAGTTCATGGGAAAAGGTAAGTATTCTTCTTGGTTTCTTCATGCATGATCAAAAGTGTACCATTTTTGTTCATCTACAAACATGGATAATTCATGCAATATGTCAAGAAACTTTCTTTCTATGAATATGTAAAAAGGGTTCTTGCATGCCATATATATGAATATTTGTGTGTGATTCTTGGATATATGCTTACTTATGGCTTGGATGATATGAAAAGTGTCATGCATGTAGAGATTAGGACATGTATAGGCCTCATATGGAGATGCATGTTACATATAATACAAAACTCGTCATGTATTTGACATTTCATGAAAAGTGTTGGTTGCAAGTCACACTTTCTTAAAAGAGTGTACTGAGAACCACATTTTGGATCATATTCCTAAGTTTTTCATGATGATCATCATGTATGTATTTCTTGATGATTTTTTAGTGTTTATGCACGTTTATGGTCTTCATTTAGCATGATTGTAATGCATCATAATTTATGCTATAATGCTTGGTCATAAAAGATTGTTTCTTTGATGATCATCATGCCATTTTCATACATAAACATCCATAAGTGGGGCTGTTTTGGCCGCCACTTCAGGCATGCTTCATCACCATCATTTTGATTTGTAATCTTGATGATCATGGTCTAAGGATGTATGCTTTCATGGTCTCCATCATCACGTGTTTGCATGTAATTTTCATCATCATCATCATGATGATCATGGCTCTTATGTTCATATCTATGATGGAAACTAACATGCATGTGTTTACTAATGTTGGAACCAAAAGAACAATGCGTGATCATGAAGTAAAATGTACAAGTCAAGTATACATGATTATGTTCATAATATGTTAAAGTGGAAAAAGATTATTACCAGCATACTTGTGTATAAAAATGGTTAAAATGAAGAATCATGTGTGTATGGCCATTGCATAAATTCAGCCAAGTGGTCACTTAGGTGTACTAATGACGTTGTTTAGATACTTACTTGGTTATATGTATGTAAAAATATGTGTATCATATATTATACAAATAGCTAATTAAATGATGTGTTAAACAAGTAAAATAAGGAAATGGTAATATTTGACAAGGCCAAAGGTGGGCTGATTAGAATAGCCATGAAGTAATATGAAAATTGGACAATTTAAGATAATGACGTAGTGGTTAAAGCCCAAAAGTAGGCTGTTTTGAGTCCTAAAACCGAGGGCTCTTAGGAGGGGCATAATTGGTATCTTACTTAAGTTTATGATATGAACCATGAGCTAAATGTTGGACATTTGGTGCTTAAATTTTTTGATGAGCAAACGAGCCAAAACTGAGCCCACATACATGCATAAACCATTTCATAGTTTTGAAACGAAATGATTTATCACACGATACGTTTTTACGATGTGTTTTCACTACATGATATGTTTTAAAAGAGATTTTACGCGTAACAAACCATACCACGAGACGATTGATTCTGATGACACACTATATGTTATATGATGATATGTTATGATTGGGGCGCCGGCCTGACGGGCGCTGGCCTGACATCGAGTCCAGGGTGGAGGATGCCAGGGGCATACAGTATGTTATCGATGACCAAAGCATTGCATGACACCAGAACCTAAGGAGGTTGGTGTCGTGGGCATACATGTACCCTACCTTACTGGCCGAGTGTAATACCTTGTCTGGGACAAGGGATCTCCACCTTATCGATGTTACCGTTAGTTCTATATACTTACGATGTAACACTATGTTTCAAACATGAGATTCATATTGGTATATGCGACTACATGGGGGAATCAATCGGTCTGTCGCGTGTTATCATTCGTACATAAAAAGTGCCATAGCCAAGTTATGAAAAGTCTTGATATGAAAGATATAAAAAAGCTACGTTTTAAAATGTTTATGAAAAATGAGTCATATTACATCTTAATCGAGCATACGACATGTGCCCCGAGTCACCCTATTAGGACACATCCTTAGAATTTCTGTATGCTTAAGTATAGAGAAAAATCACTTAACACATCACTTGAAAACTCACTTAAGTGAGAAGAAAAACACTTGGTATTCCTTTATACATTGAATGATCCGGATGAATGCTTATGTACACAGAGAGAGGCAACGGCTAGTTGGCCTTAATATGAGATGTTCTAACGGCTATATTAACAAGTAAATTCCAAGCATCAAACACCTAATAACCACCAATTTGATGATTAAACTAATGACTAATAATCATAAAATGCATCTATGAAGCTACATTGCAAATATATACAATACGGAAGAGAATTAATCATGGAAAGAAGTGTTCGATGTAATTAGGATAAAAAAATATGGATATACATATTAAACATATATATGGCGTGTGAATTAAAAGGGATAAGGAGACCATTTACAATTTGTTGCCATATAACTCTCTCCAAATATGTCCTCATTTAATGAACTAGTTAGTTCATTAACTTAAGCACTTCACTTAATGAACTGGTTTAGTTCATTAATTATGGCACCTGAAAATAGTACAAAGAAAACAAATATTTGCCATATGATGTAAGATTTAACGCTTCATGTCTTGTTAGTACGGTACCAATATATATAAGCATATAAAGCATGTTTATCACATAAACGTATCAAGTAATGATTTATTCATGCATTTCGTAAGCACTTAGCATTTAAATCATGCATTTGTAAATCACTCAAACACTTTTTCTCAACAGAATCAACTGCCTGAAGACTGATCAAGGGAGTTTAGTGATCCGGCCAGTTTGTTCATTGGGACATTTCATCGAGCAGATGGCACTATATACTTATATTCTAACGTACTATCGACACGTCACATATATTATAAACGTAACGTCGACGTCACACCAATATATGCACCTCATATTTATGAGTATATTCAAGTCTTATATCATATGGTATAAGTCATGGTGATGTCAAAATATAACGGCATGTTACAAGGTCATAAACCGAAATATTGTCGTATCGGATGACTACCGAAACTTCACCGACATGTCACGTACTTGCTATATAAAGATGTCCAGCCTATATACGTAAAAAATGATTAAAAATTTCATGGATCACATGTTAAAATCAGCCACAAAGTCATACCATGTTGGCACACAAAATCACCCACAATTTAGCGTAGATTTGTGGAGAATTCAAACTCAATTTTATTTTTACACATGGGACGTTTTTAATCAACCAATATAGCTGAATATACACTTTATTTTATATATATTATGTGTGACATAATATATATTAAATGTGTAAGAAGTTTGAAATTAATCGGAGAAAAATCGCGTAATCGACGAAAGTCGAAAATTCGGTTTTCTATGAACATACACACATGGAACGTTTTTGGCATACATGTAACATGTGTCTAGACACTTTTACACATTGTTAAAGTGTTCTAGAAAATTCAAAATAGCGCTTGTTATTATTTACCATATATGTGTAAATATTGTGCATTACTTGACAAAGCTTGCCAAAATAAACTTTCAGCAAATGTGCAGCCTCTCTACACGCCTACTACATCCATGTCGGAGATAAGGTGGAGCTTATTTGGCACTTCAATTGGTGGAGGATATGCCACACAAGATTAATGACATTACACCACATAAGGAACGAATTCAAAAGACACACATGCTGAAAATTTCATGTCTACTATAGCTGGCCGATTTGCCCCTTGAATTTTCTTCAATTGTCTTCCGAAATTGAAGGGAATTAATGTGTGATTGTACGGTAATTATTTGAATAGAATTTGAGCATATTGTTTCATATTTTTTTGGAATTTACAGCTCATTTAAAGGGCGCCAAGGTGGACTAATAATGGCCAATCAACAGGTGACAACTAGGCAAGGACAAGTCATCCTTCCAATCATATTGCACCAAGTAAGCAAGATTGTGTGATCTCTTACACAAGGCGATCCTCCAAGGACATTAAAGAAAATTCTAAAGACGGAAGAGAACCCTAAGGGGCGGCCAAAGAGTGATAAAAAGGAGAAGATGTGCAAGACAAGGCCAAGCAACAATTCATATTCTCACAAGTGCAAAAAGCTAGACTACTCTCTTCTTCTTCCTTTCTTTCGATTCTTCTTAGTCTCAAGCCTATCATTCATGTATTCCATATATCATATATGCTTTGATTATACCACTTATACATGTTCTTTGCTTATAAAAGGTTGATCAAGGTGTGACCAAACCTTCATTCGACCGGTGGTGGTGTTCGTGATTGATTTACTTTATTGTTTTGGTTGTAAAAGGGTGGAGTTAGTGTTTAAATCCAGTCACCCTTGTGGTAAAGTGTTTGTTGTGTTTAGTGATAACCGAGGAAGGTGTCCTCAAAGACTAGAGTAGGTTGTTTTAACCGAAGCAGTATAAAATTCTTGGTGTTCTTACTTTTCAGCACTTTTCTTTCAGTTTCTAGTTTTCTGCATCGATTTCATTACAACGGTAAAAATAGTAAACGATTTTCAAAAATCCAAAAATTTTGCAGAAACATAGACACACGTCTTATTTTTCATTTGGCATAAGTTTCACCTCATTTGGATAAGTATAAGTCAATCAAACGTTAATAGTTCTGAGACTAGTGCAATCTGATTTTCAGATTTGCAAAGGTTGAGAACATCAATGTGGCTACGTACTTCCCAAAGGAATTTTCAAAAACCATTTCAACCTATTAAAATAAACATCTTGAGGGTCTTATCATAAAATTTTTAGACCATTTAGAGTTACCAATATATAGAAATAAATGTTGCAATTCGGAGTACATAATCTTGAAGATTTACGCAATCTGACAAAAAACACATTTCAAAGGGGTTAGGCTTGAAGGTTTAATTTGAAATATTTGTGAGTCACTCATAACATCTGAGAGTACATCGTCACCAAATGTCATTATTTTTGGAGGTCTACAACTAGGTCATTTAAATAATTAAATTCCGGATCTGAAACATAGACTGTTTTCAGAAGTGAGTAATTTAGGCCAAAAAACTTTTAAAAAATAAAATTTTCTGCACTCACTATTCAACCCCCCTTATATTGGTGCTATACAGGTCATACAAGTGGTATCAGAGTGCAGGCACACTCACTACCAGAAAATCCAGCGATTTTTGTGAGATGGCATCAACTAGTTACAAAACTGAGCCAGAAGGAATGTTAAGCGTAAGGCCTCCTCTTTTCGACGGTGAGTCTTTTATACAATGAAAACTTAGAATGAAACTTTTCTTTATGGCTATTGATATAGACTTATGGTCCATCATAGAAGACGGTCCTTTTATTCCGTCTAAAATAAATACGATTGATGGCGTTACATTAGAAGTCGTTAAACCTAAGCAAGAGTATATCATAGACGATAAAAAGAGATTAAGTATGAATGCTAAGGCTATGCAACTCCTTCTAAGTGGTTTAAGTAAAAGTGAATCAAGTTATGTGTCAAATTGTTCTAGTGCCCAAGAGATGTGGAAAATTCTTGAAATGAAAAATGAATGTACTAGTCAAGTTAAAGAGCCTAAGATAGACATGCTAATGTCTACTCTTGAATGCTTCATGTTATTACCGAATGAATCTATTGTTGATATGGATCTAAGATTGACTAACATTTACCATTCTCTCGAGTCTCTTGGAAATGTATTTTCTTCGCATGAGAAGGTACAAAAGGTGCTAAGGAGCCTCCCATCCGAATAGGATCCTAAAGTCACGACGATCGAAGAGAGTAAGGAAACAAGATCAATAAAAATGGTGTAATTTATCGGATCATTAAAGGTATATGAAAACAAACTCACTCTAAGAAATTATGGATCTACTTCTAAACAAGATAAGGTTATATCGTCTAAATCAAATGAATACTTCTCTACTTCTTATGATTGCATGGATGATAGTGACACAGATTCCGATAATAAAGATCTAATCATGTTGGCTAAAAGATTAAGAAAGATCATGAGAAAATCGCTTAAAGACAAACCTAAGCCTACTTCATCTAAGAATCAAAGAAATATAAATAAAGATATAAAGTGCTAGGAATGTGGAAAACTTGGACACCTATCATATGATTGCCCAAACAAGGACAAACAGACAAACCATGATAAGGATCGGACAAAAACTAGACCCGTCTCAGAACATAAACAAAGGAGAAGAGCCCTTAAAGCCGCCACATGGAGTGATTCATCCGATTACGAAAGTGAAGAAGCCGAATAGGAAATGGCAAGTATGCTTTGCATCCAAAGCATCAAATGAGGTATCCTCTTATTCTGATTCTGATTCTGAGCCTTCTTATGATGATTTATTTTGTCAATAAATTGAGCTGCATAAGTTTTCTAAAGATCTTGCAAAAGAAAAGAAACGCTTAATTGAAGACAAGAAATTGTTATAATCTTCCAACAGGAATCTTGTATCTCAATGGAACGATTCAAAAGAAGAGTCGTCTTGCATGATAAATTCATTAAAATCTGAGATTTCCTCCTTAGAATCCGAGAACACTGAGATGAAAGTCAAGATTTCAAATTTGAAATCAAGAAACTCAGATTTAGAAAAGACCGTAAAACAATTCCATTCGGGTATGAGCATGCTAGATTGTCTCATTTCCTACCAAAAGCATGAAAAAGATAATACCTTATTAGGGTATGTGGAAGATAATAAAGTACAAAATAAGTCTACCAACTTTATTTTATCTAAGAAACTGCATGCATTCAAGACAACTATACAGCCTAAGAAGATATCAAGTACATCACCCACTATATCTCATTGCACTTCTTCTTTTTCATCTCATACGAAATATAATCATGTGCCGTATAGATATGAAAGGAAACCATTGATGCATACATGACATTCATACAAACCAAATGCATCTAGATCATGGACCATGCACACTAACACAAAGGCATATCAAAAACGAAAATCTTATCATGAGCATGATGGCATTCTCGGCCATAGGCCAAACGGATTTGCACCTAATATCTATTATGTTGCTCCTTAATCTCTTATCTCACCTTTTGTAAAATCGAGAAAGATCACCCAAGTTTGGGTACCAAAAGGTACTTTTGCAAAGGGTTAAATCAATAACCCTTAAGAACGCACTTGAAATGCATGATTTTTGCTGATATACTATAAACTGCTATTTCTTTCCATTCTTACATGTACTTTTGATGACATTTGAAAAATAAAGTGGGAGAGAAAAGCATGATTTAAAGGGGAGAGAGAAGCATGATTTAAGGGGGAGCACGACATGAAATTCAAATTTTAAATTTGCAGATAATTGTAGGGGGAGCGATCATATTTAAATCATGAACCAATGTTATTTTTCAAATCATCAAAAGGGAGAGATTGTTGAGAAAAAGGGTTTGAATGATTTACAAATGCATGATTTAAATGCTATGTTCTTACGAAATGCATGAATAAATTATTATTTGATACGTTTATGTGCTAAACATGCTTTATATGATTATATATATCGTTGTCATACTAACAAGCCATGAAGCGTTAAAGCTTACATCATATGACAAACATTTGTTGTCTTTGTACTATTTTCAGGTGCCATAATTAATGAACTAAACTAGTTCATTACGTGAAGTACTTAAGTTAATGAACTAACTAGTTCATTAAATGAGGACATATTTGGAGATAGCTATATGACAAAAAATTGGAAACGGAAAGTCTCCTTATCTCCTTTAATTCACACGCTATATATACATTTAATATATATATCCATATTTTTTAGAAGGCACTATATACTTATATTACGACATACTACCGACACGTCACATATATTAAAAACTTACTTTGATGTCACACCACTATATGCAGCTCATATTTATGAGTATATTCAGGTCTTATATCATATGGTATAAGCATGGTGACGTCAAAATTATAACGACATGTTACAAGGTCATAAACCAAAAAATTGTCATATTGGATGACTACCGAAACTTCATCGACATGTCACGTACTTGCCATATAAAGATCACCAGCCTATATACATAAAAAATGCTTAAAAATTTCGTGGCTCACATGTTAAAATCAGCCACAAATCACCGACAATTTAGCCTAGATTTGTGGAGAATTCAAACTCAATTTTATTTTTACACGTGAGACGTTTTTCATCAACCAATATAGCTGAATATACACTTTATTTTATATATATTATGTATGACATAATATATATTACATGTGTAAGAAGTTTGAAATTAATCGGAGAAAAATCGCGTAATCGACGAAAGTCGATAATTCGGTTTTCTATGAACATACACACATGGAACATTTTTGGCATACATGTAACATGTGTCTAGAAACTTTTACACATTCAAGACATGTTAAAATGTTCTAGAAAATTCAAAATAGCGCTTATTATTATTTACCATATATGTGTAAATATTGTGCATTATTTGACAAAGCTTGCCAAAATAAACTTTCAACAAATGTGCAGCCTCTTTACACGCCTACTACATCCATGTCGGAGATAAGGTGGAGCTTATTTGACATTTCAATTGGTGGAGGATATGCCACACAAGATTAATGACATTACACCACATAAGGAACGAATTCAAAAGAGACATGCTGAAAATTTCAGCATATGTCTGCTATAGCTGGCCGATTTTCCCCTTGAATTGTTTTCATTTGTCTTCCAAAATCGTAGGGGATTAATGTATGATTGTATGGTAATTATTTGAATATAATTTGAGCACATGTGTTCAGATTTTTTTTGGAATTTACAGCTCATTTAAAGGTTCCAAGGTGGACTAATGATGGCCAATCAACAAGTGACAACTAGGCAAGGACAAGTCATCCTTCCAATCATATTGCATCAAGTAAGAAACGTTGTGTCATCTCTTGCACAAGGCAATCTTCCAAGGACATTAAAGACAATTTTCAAGAAGGAAGAGCACCCTAAAGGGGGCAGCCAAAGAGTGATAAAAAGGAGAAGATGTGCAAGACAAGGACAAGCAACAATTCATATTCTCACAAGTGCAAAAAGCTAGACTACTCTCTTCTTCTTCCTTTCTTTCTCTTCTTCTTAGTCTCAATCCTATCATTCATATATTCTTCATATTATATAGGATTTGATTATACTATCTATACACGTTCATTGCTTGTAAAAGGTTGATCAAGGTGTGATCAAACCTTCATTCGATCGGAGGTGGTGTTCGTGATTGATTTGCTTGATTGTTTTGGTTGTAAAAGGGTAGAGTTAGTGTTTAACTTCAGTCACCCTTATGGTAAGGTGTTTTTTATGTTTAGTGATAACCGAGGAAGGTGTCCTCGAAGACTAGAGTAGGTTGTTTTAACCAATCCAGTATAAAATTCTTGGTGTTCTTACTTTTCACCACTTTACTTTCAGTTTTCAATTTTCTGCATCAATTTCATTGCAACGATAAAAAAAGTAAACGATTTTCAAAAATCATAAAAATTTTCAGAAACATAGCTAGAGGTCCTAGTTTTCATTTCGCGTAAATTTCACCTCATTTGAATAAGTATAAGTCAATCAAACGTTAATAGTTCTGAGACTAGTGCAATCTGATTTTCAGATTTGCAAAGGTTGAGAACATCAATGTGGTTGACATACTTCCCAAAGGAATTTTCAAAAACTGTTTCAACCTATTAAAATAAACATCTTAAGGGTCTTATCATAAAATTTTCAGACCATTTATAGTTACCAATAATTAGGAATAAATTTTACAATTCGGAGTATAGTTTCTGGCAGATTTGTACAATCTGACCAAAAACGTATTTTCAGGGGGTTATGCTTGGAGTTTTAATTTTCAATTTTCGTGAGTCACTCGTGACATCTGAGAGTACATCCTCATCAAATTCCATAATTTTTGGAGGTCTACAACTAGGTCATTTAAATAATTCAAATAAAGATACAAAAACAGAAATTGTTTTCAGAAGTGAGTAATTTGGGCCAAAAACTTTTAAAAACCAAATTTTCTGCACTAACTATTCAACCTCCCTTCTAGTGGTGCTATACAGGTCCTATGAATTCACCTTGAATTCCCACACTCCCCCTCAAGCTAGGACTGTATATTTTTATACAACCTAGCTTGCCAAGAAGAGACCTGAAGATTTGGACTGTGACAGGTTTATTGAGGATGTATGTCACCTAGTTCTTGGACTGAATATGGTGTAACTTTAAGATCTTGTCCTTCACCTTTTCTCTTAGAAAATTCCAGTCAATTTCAATATGTTTGGACTTGTCATACTGGACATGATTCTCTGTCATGTTGATGGCAGAAATATTGTCACAGTATACATGGATTGGTGCCTCAATGGATAGCTTTAAATCCTGCATTACCGTGCGTATCTAAAGGCCTTCACAGTTACACAGAGACAGAGCTCTCAACTCTGCCTCAGCACTGCTCCTGCACACCACTGTCTGCTTCTTGCTTTTCCAAGTGATCAAATTTCTCCATAAGTAGGTAGCATAGCCAGATGTAGATATCACTCTTAGAGCCAGTCCAATCTGCATCAGTGGATACACTGAGGCCTCTATCAGCCGTTTTCTTGTAGAATAGGCCTTGTCCAGGAGTAGCTTTCAAGTACCTTAGTATCCTGAGTGCATAATTGTAATGCTCAGCAGTGGCATTATGCATAAATTGGCTAATAAAACTTACCCCATAGCAAATGTCAGTTCTGGTGTGTGAGAGAGAGATAAGTTTACCTTTCAATTTTTGATACCTGCTCTTATCAGTGTAGTTGGAATCCTATACCTCAACTGGCTTGTGGCCTGGTTCAACAGGAGTGCTTGCAGGTTTGCATCCAATCATGTTAGTTTCCTGCAACAGATCAAGTACATACTTCCTCTGGGAGATACAGATTCCTCGAGAGGTTCTAGCAACTTCCATCCCAAGGAAATACCTTAATTGTCCAACATCCTTAACTTGAAAGGCCTTGGACAATTGCCTCTTTGTTTCACCAGCGTTAGGATGGTTGTTTCCAGTCAAAATAATGTCATCAACATAAACTAATATTACAGTACACATGAGACCTTTTTCACATTTAACAAACAGTGTGTGATCACTGTGTGCTTGTGTGAAGCCAAGTGTAGACACCACTGCATTGAACCTCCTAAACCAAGACCTAGGTGATTGCTTTTAGCCATATAGGGATTTCTTGATCCTACAGACCTTATTCATGTTTTCTTTAGTGACAAAACCATGAGGGAATTCTATATGAACTTCCTCCTCTAGATCACCATTTTGAAAGACATTTTCAATACCCAATTGGTAAAGAGGCCAGTCAAGATTAACAGCAATAGTAAATAGAACCCTTGCAATGTTGAGCTTGTCAATAGGAGCAAGGGTCTCCTTATAGTCAATGCCAAGTGTTTGAGTGAAGCCTCTTGCCACCAGCCTGGCCTTATACATGTCAATTAATCCATCTGTGTTGTACTTTGACAGTAAATATTCATTTGCACCCCACTGGTCTGACTCCCTCAACAGCACGGACCAGCTCCCAAGTCTGATTCTTCAGTAAAGCAGTCATCTCTTCATGAACAGCCTGATTCCACTTAGGATCAGACAGTGCTTCAAAGAGACCTGAATGCCGTCAACAGTTGAAACAAAAGATTTCATATGTTTAGATAAATGGTCATAGGATACAAAGTTGTTCAAGGGGTATAGCCTCTTAACACACTCTCTGAACCCCTTTCTGATGGCAATAGGCCTATCATCAGGAGGTGTGCCTGCCTTGTAGGTTGAAGATGCTTCAGAAGGATCAGCACTATCTCTTTCTTCTTCAGCAGCATGAGAGACATCTCTTGAGAGGGTTTCATCAGGCTCCCCATGAGATGGAGTCTCCTTGGTGTTGGCATCAGTTTTGGTGACATCAATGATACTCCAGAAGTCAGCTTCACTTTGCCTGTCATGCTTAGTAAAATCTTTAGAATAAAAAGCAGAAGATTCATTAAATATGACATCTAAGGACACATGCATTCTCTTTGATTGAGGTTAATAACATTTGCACCCTTTTTGTGTATGAGAGTAACCAAGAAAGATGCATTTCTCAGATATCATATCCAATTTGCTCCTGAATTGCTCAGGGATGTGTCTATACACAGTGCATCGAAAAACCTTCAATGGCAAATGAGAAAAGAAACAAGTGCTAAGATGCTTATTTACCAGAACAGACTTAGGTGTTTGATAGCTTAATACCTTAGAAGGCATCCTGTTGATCAAATGTGTAGCTGTCAAAACACCTTCTCCCTAATAATGTTAGGAACCTTCATGGTCATCATGAGAGCCCTGCAACTTCAAGAAGATGTATGTTTTTCCTCTCAGCTACTCCATTTTGTTGTGGAGTATATGTGCAGGAAGACTGGTGATGTATTCCATTTGCACTTAGGCATTCATTTTGTTGTTTCTCAAAATACTCCAAGCCATTGTTAGATCTTAGTGTCTTTATAGTGACATTGAATTGGTTCTTAACCATTTCCACAAACCTTTAAATTATATCACCTACTTCAGTGTTATGCTTCATTAAATATAGTCAGGTGACCCTAGTGTGATCATCAACAAACGTGATAAACCTTTTTGCCTCATTGATGTTTGAGACCTTTGTAGGACCCCCAAACATCAGAGTGGATCAGATTGAAAGCAGAAGACACAGAGTAATTTTTTCCTAAGTAAGTCTACAACTCTTAGCATATTGGCATTCCTCACAAAAGAGATATGAATGATTTACATTAGAAAAATATATTTGGCATGAGCCTTCTAAGATACAAGAAATTAGGATGTCCTAATCTGCTATGCCAAAGCAAACTGCTCTCAGTAGTCCTACTAAATGCAGCCATGGATTCAATCCTAGTTTGAGTATTGAGCGGTACAAGTTCATTTACAATTAAGAGGAAGAGGCCATTAGTCTTGTTATCACTGCCAACCATCCTCTTGGAGAAGATCTCTTGAAAATAACACTTAGATGGTGAGTACTTTACTTAACACAGATTATCCTCAGCAATCTTTCCCACATAAATTAAATTAAAGCTCAGTTAGGTATAAATAAGATACCCATTAAGAACAGTTCAGGAGTAATAGATAAGTTTCCTTTACCAACTATGTTTATGCATTCACCATTAGCAATCTTAACACTGGTGGGTGTGTGAAACAATGTAAAATTAGTGAGGTGGTCTTGCACCAAGATATATGGTGTGTGGCACCAAAATCAATAATCCAACTATGCAAAGGTTTAGAATTGAAACCATAAGTGGCCTGAATTGCTTTCTGATTGATGTCAAGAGGTCTTGAATGAGCTTGATATGAATTGCAGGACCACATCAAGCTGACTCTGGACAGGCACCTTGGAGGTAGGCCTTGTGACATAATGACTAGAGTAACTTCCACTGTAGTTATTGCTTGGGCAAATCCCTCTCCAATTTCCTACTGGAGATGTTCTAGGTCTCCAGGTGTAAGGCTCAGAACCTCTCCAGCTCATAGGAGGCCTACCATGTTTGTCATAGCACCTTTCCTCCAGGTGCACATACTGCTTACAGAACTTGCAAAACTTGTTAGGATCAGGGCCTCTTCTTTGAGGATTTTGGGCAGGTGGAGTGTATCTTCTGCCAGCCACATTAGCAATAGCATTAGCTGGAGGCTGAGTAGGTTTCTTGGAGCTGGCAGCCATAGGCGCTCCCTCAGTTTTAAAGGAAGAGCTCATCATCAATTTTATTCTACTCTCTTCCTGCCTGTTCTCAGAATATACACTATTGATGGAAGGAAGAGGCCTTGTTCCAAGGATTCTATCTCTAGCAGCATCAAATTCTTTATTTAGGCCTGCCAAGAACCTGAATGTCCTTTTGGTTTGAGTGATTGACTTATACATCCTGTGTGTCCCTTGAGAAGGCCCCTTATGAGCGTCATGCACATCAAGTTGCTGCCAGATTTGTTTCAGTTGACCAAAATACACATTCACTAGAGAATCCCCTTGCTTGATGTCATGTAACATGACATCAAGCTCATAGAACTCTGAAATGTTATCCACTTTGGAATACATTTCTTGTGCTGCCTTCCAAATCTCACAGGCAAAATCATAAAGGATGAAGTTGTCACATACATCTGTGGTCATTAATCCAATAATCTATGACATGATCATAGCTTTATCATCATTCCAAAATTGAAGCTTGAATAATTTTCCTCAGGCACACTAGAGTTAGCCTTCAAGTAGTCTTCCTTGCATTTTCAAGTAATAGACATTTTAACAGCCCTTGACCAAGCAAGGTAGTTGCTGCCATTTAACTTGTGATTGGTAATGGTTACTGAGTTAGAATCAATAGAGCTAGAGCTTTGACTTGCTCCGGATGAACTTGTAGGCACTGCTGTAGTAGCAGACCCTAGCACAGAGGGAGCCTCACTTCCAATTGACTCCGTAACTTCCAGAAATAGAAGAAGAATAGAACAGATGACTTATTTAACTGATATCAAGATATTTACTCGAAGTAAATTTCAGAAAGAATAAAATGTGCTCGGGAAGAAGACAATGAATAGTAAAAAATCAAAAATAAGAACTTGGACAGTTGAGTTCAATGGCTCTGATACCATATACAGAAAAATAACTTAACACATCACTTGAAAACTCACTTAAGTGAGAAGAACACTTCTTATTCACTTGTACATTGAATGATCTGAATGAATGCTTATATACACAAAGAGAGGCAACTGCTAGTTGGACTTAATGTGAGATGTTCTAACGCTATATTTACAAGTAAATTCCAAGCATCAAACACATAATTAACCACCAATTTGATGATTAAACTAATGACTAATGATCATACAATGCATCTATGAAGCTACATTACAAATATATACAATATGGAAGAAGAATTAATCAAGGCAAGAAGTGATGAACGTAATTAGCAATCTGCTCGATGAAATGTCCCAATGAACAAGCTGGCCAGATGAATAAACTCCCTTGATCTGTCTTCAGGCACTTGATTCATCTTTAATTCCCACATTAAGTTGAACAAATAGAAAGGGATGCATGACATGAACATAACCAAATGGGGACTTAGCATAAGACATGGATTAGAAATAGACTGAACAAATGAGGAAAGTTCTAATATGGAAAATTATGTAAGTTCATCTGTGACTTTATTTTCCGCACTTCATAGAATTATATGATGCTTACGTTACTTACTTTATTTGTCACTTTATTTGTAAGTGGAGACGTGTTATGTTCTTTATTTGTACTATATTTATTTTATCACCCTATCTCCCATGCATGATCCACATGACGAACCCAGGCAGACATACTTGTTGGGTGATCCATTATCGCTCATTCTTTATTTTAACCATCTTGCAGTCCCAGGACCTTAATTTGGAGTTCATAAATGATGAGCCAAGGGTAGGATATCCGTGAGGAGCTCAGTGGGCCCAGCTGCTAGATTCCGTAATTCTGTTATTTTAGGTATGTACTTTTTATCCATTTTATACTGATGACATTATGATGTACTCGGATTTAGTTATGATATATGTTGTATGTCCCTTATGTTTTGTCTATTTTATGATGCTTCTGCTATTTCGATGTATGTTTATATCGTCATACATATAGATGTTATCAATGCCTTGTACTTCTCGTATGAGAGTATGACGGGTGCACCATGCCGAGGCACTAGTCCCGGCTCTAGATCCACGGAGTGCAACATAAAGTAAACAACAACATGTACTTAAGTTATGATAATAGAGTCTAAGTTATGATTTCAGACTGAGTGTGACATCCTTAGAATAGATGCCTTATAATGGTTTAGTGAAAATGACCAAAATAACCTTAGCCTTAGTACCAGATAAATTAGTTCGAACTTAAAACACTTAGACTGTTCCTTTCAAAAGATGAATAAATCATTTAATTTGAAACTTTACTTATGTTTGCATGCAAACTGATTATGTTGATATGATTATTTCAATAGGATGACATTGCGACGTCGAGGTAGAGCACGATCTGATAAACACGCTCAATTATCTCCCCCGCCATAGGTACCAGCAGCTATAGAGCCGGTACCGCCGCCGCAGGAGCATATCCCACCACCACAGGAACATACCCCGAGAGATATCCTGGAGGCATTTTTCGACGCCCTGAGATAGCAAGGGCGGGCTGTCGGGAATGCACAGGCTGCACCATCACCCCCACTGCCACAATAGCAGATGGGCACCCGTTTTTTTGGGAGCTCAAGAGGGCCCGTGTTCCTAGTTTCGAGGGAGGACCGGACTTAGACAAGGCAGTGAAGTGGTTAGACGAGGTCTAGAACTGCTTCAATTTGATACATGTGCCTGACAAGATAAAGACACATGTTATCATGCCGTTTATGATTGGTGAGGCCAATCAGTGGTGGAAGACTAATATCATGCCACTAACCAGGCCAGTTGCATGTTTCAGATTCTTAGAGGAGTTTCGCAAGTTTTACATTCCTCCATCTGTGACGATACCGAAGATTATGTAGTTTGAGTCCCTGAAGCATGAGGCCGGAGTTTCTGTTCTGAGTATGCAAATCGGTTCATAGCACTAGGCCAATATGTCCCTTCTATGATGGCTGACAAGAGGTTTAAGATGATTAAGTTTGAGCGTGGCCTTAATTCACAGATCAGGACTTGGGTTGTCAATGCCAATCCGAGGAACTTTGGTGAGTTTCTTGATGCCTGCTACAGAGTTGAGTGGGATATTCAGAGGCAAGATGAGGAGGCTAGAGGTAAGAGGCCTTGAGACATTATTGATGATCGGTCCAGACAACAGGCCAAGTTTTAGAGGTGGGCAGGTGGACGACCTCAGTAGCAACCGCAGTTCCAACGCAAGCTGCAGCCTCTGCAACAACAACAATTCAAGCATCAGCCTCTGCCTCACTGCCAGCCCTAGTTGCCACGTCATGCTTAGCTACATGCTATTCTGAGATGCTAGACTTGTCAGCGATAGCATGCCGGAGAGTGCCGGATAAGGACCGACACATGTTTCAGCTACGGTAACACATGGCACCTATGATAGACTGCCCAGAGTTGAGTGATGGGCCCTAGAGAGACGTGCAGCAGCATAGAGGGCATCCACGGGCAAACGCCTGAGTTCATGTTATGACTGACGCTGAGGTTCAGGATGCCCCAGATGTTATGGCAGGTATATCCGCTTACGCTCTTCTAAATGCGATTGTTGTTTACCTATTTTAATGTTACGTTACATTTGACGCTTGTGTATTTAGAAACCCTATACTTCAACTATTAATGTTATCAGGTGCGATTTTAGTAAACAACATTTCAGCAAATGTGTTGTTCAATGTGACGCAAGCCGCTCGTTTGTGTCTAAGAGGTTCGTCAGGAACCTTAACAGCTGTCCTACCTAGTTGGAGACTCCTTATCGAGTTCAGGCAACTGGTGACCAGGTTATTATTTCACACCATCTATATAAGAGTTGCGACATCGAGATAGAGGTACAACTGTAGCGCCCCGCACCCAGCCCCGTCCGGATACGGTGCACCTGCCGTACTTCACTGAGGAGAGTACAAGGCGTCATGCATAACATGTGAACATCCATAACATAAGTCGTGGGTTCCCATGTTATCATTCAACATGGTAGTAAAATTTATGCAGAATTAAAACTTTTCAAATCAAACATGCATCACTAATTTACTGAGTTCCCAAAAGTAGTAGCACCGCAAATCATAACATAACCGACAATCCAGAGAGTTTAAACATAGTCATAATACAAATCGTCTTGGCAGCACAAAAGTCCTTAGCTTAACTCTCTTCATACTCCTCGCCTACGGATAAGGTACTCTTGGCTCGTCCTCGATCCATTCTATCTTGGCATTCTCCGGCTCTGGGGAAAAATAAAGTGTGAGTGATAAAAATCACCCAGCAAGAATACAATAAACTAGCATGAAATATGTAAAGAATCATAACATGAATGTATTACCCCAAAAACCTCAAATAATCATAATTTATACCTGCTCTTGGATCATGTACTTACTTGACGTTCGGCTTAGGCACGTTTTAGGGAATGCTATACCAACAATAACTTATAACCATTAGTTTTGAAAACGCAACATGTGTTCATGATTGTGAATTATGCAAGATGCAATGCATGATGTCATGTCGTGTCATGTCATGTCAAAACATCATTTTGGTCCCATTAAGTAACATGTCGTAAAAACAGAGTGTCAGATCAATTAACCCCGGATCTGAGCGGGTCCAGAACAGATATCAGACCAATTAACCCCGGGCCTGAACGGGTCCAGAACAGATATCAGATCAATTAACCCCGGATCTGAGCGGGTCCAGAACAGATATCAGATCAATTAACCCCGGATCTGAGCGGGTCCAGAACAGATATCAGATCAATTAACCCCGGATCTGAGCGGGTCCAGAACATATCATATCATCAGACCAATTAACCCCGGGTCTGGAGTCGGGTTAGTCGCATGCTTGGCCGGCAAAGGAATCATAAAGCTTGCTTTAAAAACCTGGGACCGTAAAAAAAACTTTTCATGCATAACGAAAAGATAGTCGCTCGTAAAACTTGCTTGCATCATAAAATCCATGAAAATCAGTTTCGTGATCATGCATGATACATGCCGTGATATAAAATGCAAGCCATGACATGAATAATTGTATGCATTCCTTATAACATATCAACATACATGAATTTGGAAGGTAAGTACTTCCAAGACTTTTGCTTCACATTCATAGGGCGGTTGAGCTAACCAATTAGGTCTGTTTCCATAATTGTTTTGTCGCAAATACTCTTGGTGGAATCTTAGATACGTGTCATAAAATTGCAGATTATTTCAATAACCGTAAAGGGACTTATTTACTTACTTTCCGAACTGGGTTAGGTGCTGTAACTGAACTGACATATTTTACTAAAAATTCAATTGCGGTGAATCCGTACTCGTTTTCCAGAAATTCCAACTTTCCCAAGTCATCAATATATGGTACTAGTATCCTACCGAAATTTAGCCCATTTGCATCTCTCTAAGTCCCTTTTCTGAGGCTAGAAAGTCGTTACTAATTTCAGGTTGGCTCCAGTAATTTTTGTTGAGCAGTTTCACCAAATAATTCATTAAAAATAATCAATAACTTATTTTATCAAGATTCCAGTTGGCGTGTCTACTACACTCATAGGATTATTACCATGTCAAAAATCAGCTTTATTGGTCATCTACAAGGTCCCTTTTTAAGTCAGTGAAAAGAGGTCACCATTCTGCTCAGTTTCCGTTTTTCAGGTCTGACCAGTCTTACTAAATATTTTATTAAACTTTAACCATAGCTCATTTTACCAAAATTCCAGCTGGAGTCTCCACCACACTCATGGGGCTAGGTTTGTGCCAAAACTCAGATCTATTGAAGGTTCACAAGGTCCTCTTTTAATACATTGGAGTCAATGGTCAATTCTGCCCAGCTCCAGAATTTGTTACTGGAGTAGTTTTACCGCGTAATTTCTTAAAAATAATCCTTAGCTTATTTTGACAAAATTCCACCTCTCACTTGTGCTACATTCATAAGGATAACTTTGTACCAAAAATTAGCTCCATTGAAGGTCTGTAAGGTCAGTTATTAAACCATCTAAAACGTCACTCTATTCTGTCCAGTTCCAGAATTCCCAGCCTGAGCAGTTTCACCAAATCATTTATTAAAAATAATCCATGACATATTTTACCACAATTCCAACTCTCACATTTTCTAAACACATAGGACTAACATCATACCGAAAACCAATTTGATAGCATGTTAGTAAGGTTCAGTTTAGGGTCACACAACTCACTATCCAATTTTGTCCAGCTCCAGTGGTTTGACATTTTACCCTCTTTTCATGTCAAGTGACCACTAATTATCTTGTGCTTATGAAATAACTTATTAGTCATCACATACACCTTTTTCCTTTGAATATCCAGATTTCATTCCTCATTTTGAGTCCTCTTTGCACCATGTCAAAACAGTGGGTAGTTTGTTCACAACCACTAGCATGCTTGTTTACGAAGATGTTCTTTCTTGTATTCAATTCTCCTTCATCTTCATCCTTTAGGCCGAAATTTAGGTGATACCAAGAACATATTCACAACACTTATTTAAGCATGCAACACATTCAAGTACCATGTTATTCCAATCTTACCCAAACAACCTCGTAAAATTCACATTTAGCACATGCATGCTTTCTTAGGTCTTCACAAGTTTCATCTAAGAGTTATTCTAGCCTAGACTTGCTTAGGTGGACCTTAATTCATCTTAAGACAGCCCCATTTCACTTTGCATGTAAGAAAAGATTGCATCTTTGAAGGAATTAGTCACATGCAAGATAATGTTCTTAAGAAATCACTAAGGTACAAACTTGAACTTAGTGTTTCCTTCTAAAGTTCACATCTTAGGAACATCTAGCCATTCAAGTCACTAATTCTTCAAATAAATCATGAGAGTCTAGTGTATACTTGCCTCTTCAAGCTAAAGCTCTTGCCTTTGCTTGGTTATGGAGTGAGTTGAGTTGAAATCCTTCTCCTCCTTCTTTGTGCATACGGTTTTAAGAGAGAATGGAAGGAAAAGATTAGTCTTTATTCAAATAGAGGAAATAGGATTCATTTGTGGCTAAAGCATCTTACCAAAATGAGTTTGGAGTGGAGATTCAAGCACCACAAGATGTCACCACCTAAGAAAGTTGATGGTTTTCACCTATTTGAACCATGGAGGCCACGGTTTTGAGGTGGAGAACAAGAGTTCATGTGAGCTTCACCAACATGCATGAAGAAATTACTTAATGGACTTAAAAGAGAACTTACCTAATCACTTCTTAGCTTGAAGATGGAGCTTGGGTGAGGGCTTCTAGCCTTCAAGGGTGGAGGCCGAAAGTTGAGGAGTGTGGAGGGAGAGATTTTGCTAAGTGTTGGCTAGTCTTGAGAGGATTTCCAAGATGGTTAGAAATGAGCTTGTAGGAATAATTAAAATAGCACATGTTGGGGGAATGGGGAGGGGAACCTACGCATGGGTCAAAAAAGAAAAGGGAAGGGAAACATCATGCATGGAGGAGTGGTCTTGACCACTTTTTGTCTCTCATGTGTGCATGCTTGTAGTATTTTATTAGGCTTGTCTCTTGCATGCTTCATTTGATTCTATTTGTTTAATCCAATTGTTTAGTTAATTATTTTAGGTAAAAAAAAATGATGAGAGGTCTAGAACCTTGGGTATGGCCGAAAATTAGGGCCTTTGGGGTGTTTTGGTTATTTCATAATTAACATGTCCCACATTTCTATAATTTATGCTACTATCTAGTTTATCTAATATGATTTTAATCTTGCTTTGTGAGGATCAATTATGTTTGTATTCTTACAAGAACGAGTTTACTTCAAGGGTGATCAATGGCCTTTGGCCGAATTCACAAGGTGTGTCACACATCTTGTGACGTTCGCTTGTATAACTATTTAGTGTCTGTCCTAAATGAACTTAAAGAATTTAAATAAAAAAGCGCTAATTTGACTTAAGTAATATGCACGTGAAGGGATCGTCGCTTTTATTTCGTCACTTAATCATAGTTTCAAGTACATGGTCGTTGGGGTACAACATCCTCCCCCCCTTGTTATAAGTTTCGTTCTCGAAACTTCCGAACTAGTCAAAAAGATGCGGATACCTACTCCTCATATCTTCCTCAGTTTCCCATGTTGCTTCTGCCTCCGAATGATGCCTCCATTGTACCTTTACCATGGGTATGGATCTCTTTCTTAAGGCCTTCTCCTTTCGATCAACGATCTTTATAGGCTCTTCCTCATAAGATACATCCCCATCAACTTTCAACTGTTGATCTTCAAGGATGTGGCTGGGGTCATATACATATCGGCGAAGTTGGGAAACATGGAATACATCATGTAACTGGGAGAGAGATGGTGGCAACGCCAAGCGGTACGCAACTTCGCCCACTCTCTCAAGTATCTCATAAGGTCCAACAAATCTTGGGCTTAGCTTTCCTTTGATGCCAAATCTTTTAACACCCTTAGTCGGAGAAACCTTTAGAAAAACTTTCTCTCCTTCTTGGAACTCCAAAGGTCTCCTTCTTTCGTCTGCCCATATCTTCGTTCTATCTTGTGCCGCTCTTAGCCTTTGCTGGACAAGCTTCACCTTTTCTCGTGTTTGCTCAACAATGTCGGGTCCCGCATAGATCTTATCTCCAATCTCATCCCAATAGAGTGGGGATCGACATTTTCGTCCATACAACGCTTCATATGGTGCCATCCCGATAGACCTGTGGAAGCTATTATTATAAGAGAACTCAACGAGCTTAGGGCTTCTATCCCAGCTTCCTCCAAAATCAAGGATGCAAGCGCGGAGCATATCCTCAAGGGTTTGGATTGTTCTTTCCGATTGTCCATCTGTTTGAGGATGAAATGCGGAACTCATTCTAATCTCTGTGCCCATGGCCTTTGGAAAGGCTGTCCAAAACCTCGAAGTGAAACGGGGATCGCGGTCGCATACGATACTTATGGGAACCCCATGCAAGCAAACGATATGGTCAATGTACATAGAGGCTAACTTCTCCATAGATACCTTAATCGTCATAGCCAAAAAGTGTGCGGACTTAGTCAACCGATCCACAATGACCCATATAGCATCATTTCCATACTTAGTCTTGGGTAAGTCGGTTACAAAGTCCATGGTGATGTGATCCCATTTCCATTCCGGCACCTCTAAGGGTTGCAATAATCCAGCGGGTCTTTGGTGCTCGGCTTTTACTCTTTGACAAATTAGACATCGCCCGAAAAATTCCTCTATTTGATTCTTCATACCGAGCCACCATAATGTTTGCTTGAGATCTTGGTACATCTTATTTTCTCCAGGGTGTATAGACAATCGAGAATTATGAGCTTCCATCAGAACTTCATCCTTAAGTTCTTTGCTTTCGGGGACACACAATCGTCCTCGATACCACAAACTGCCATCGCTGCGAACTTCAAAGTCGTCTCGTGGCTTGTCTTTCATCCTTTCTTTGATTTTCCTCAACGCTTCATCATTCCCTTGAGCCTCTTTGATCTTATCAATCAATGAAGGAACAAGAACTAGCTTGGCGAGAACCTCATCGACTGAGTCAACTTCCTCTAAACCAAACTCTTCCATGTCTCGCAAGAGAGGTGGTTGCCGTGGGTGACTTGCTTTCTGACTTAATGCATCAGCAACCTTGTTAGCTTTTCCCGGATGATACTGAATGGAAAGGTCGTAATCTTTTATTAACTCCAGCCATCTGCGCTGCCGCATATTAAGCTTTTTCTGGGTAAAGAGGTACTTTAGGCTCTTGTGATCCGTATAAATTTCACACTGTTCGCCATACAAGTAATGCCTCCATATCCTCACTCGAACTTGGTTTTCTTTTGGGTCAATCTGGTGAGAGGAACAGCTATCCTCGAGAATCCTTCAACAAACTTTCTGTAATATTCGGCCAGTCCGAGAAAACTTCTTACTTCAGTAACATTCGTTGGCCTGGGCCATTCTGTGATAGCTTCAATCTTCTTGGGATCTACTGAAATCCCATCTTCTGAAATCACATGGCCAAGGAAAGATACACTTCGCAGCCAAAACTCGCATTTACTGAACTTGGCATATAACTGTCTTGCTCTTAGAATGTTTAAGACCGTCCTCAAGTGGGCTGCGTGGGTCTCTTTGTCGGGTGAATATATCAAGATATCATCTATGAAGACCACCACGAATTTATCCAACTATTCTTGGAAGATTCGATTCATGAGATCCATAAAGGCGGCAGGGGCATTGGTCAAATCAAAAGCATGACTAGGAACTCATAGTGTCCATATCGGATCCTGAAAGCAGTCTTAGGGACATCTTCCGCCTTTATCTTTAACTGGAAGTACCCAGATCGTAGGTCTATCTTACTAAAAATTCGAGATCCCTGCATTAAGATACTTTAGATAGGGTTTTGGAAAGGATTTAAATCTTATTCAAGTAAAACTTATGATTTACTTACCCTGAGCTGGTCGAATAAGTCGTCAATCTGGGGCAACGGGTACTTGTTCTTTATGGTAATTTTGTTGAGCTCCCGGTAATCGATGCATAAGCGCATACTTCCATCTTTCTTTTTCACGAATAGCACCGGAGCACCCCATGGTGAAACACTGGGGCGAATAAGTTTCTTCTCTAACAGTTCGTGTAACTGTTCCTTTAATTCCTTTAGTTCAGCAGGTGCCATGCGATAAGGGGCTTTCGATATGGGTTCCACTCCTGGACCAAGGTTGACTTCGAAAGCGATCTCCCTATCAGGAGGTAGTCCAGACAAATCATCGGGAAATACATCAGGGTACTCTTTAACAATTGGAACTTGTGCAAGGGTAGGGCCTTCTTGCTCAGCACTTAGAACATAAACCAAGAATCCTTCATGACCCTTCCTTAATGCTTGGCTGGCACGAGTTGCGTTAACAAAGACTTTCTTAGATGGTTTCTTTAATTTGGTTCCTCCTTGGAACGACATCTCTTCTCGAGCTGGGTCCTTAATGATGACCTGCCTGCTTCGGCAGTCAATATGAGCATGATTCTTTGAGAGCCAATCCATTCCAAGTATGACATCAAAATCACTCATAGGTATGGGAATCAAATTGGCCTCAAACGTCTGGTCATTAACCTCGAGCGCACAATTTCTGAATATGTGAGGGGAAACAAGCACCTGATCGCCAGCTGCTTGTACTCTATAAGGTAAATCTAATCGGACTGGATCATGATCGATATTCTTAGCAAACTTCCGGGAGATAAATGAGTGGCTAGCGCCACTGTCGAATAACACATTTGCAGGTATGCTACACACTAATATAGTTCCTGAACCATGCACATTTTATTAAGCAATGTGATAGGCATGCATAAGGGAAATGTATTGAAGGCATAAAACTTTAAATCTTACCAGTCACTACATCAGCAGTCTCCTCGACATCCGCATCCGCTATAGCGTGCACTCTTGCATTTGTACGGGGCCGCTGGTTCCTTTGTTGTTGCTGCGGCTGCGCTCCTTTTTCGGGACAATCTTTAATCATGTGGCCATCTTTGCCGCATCCAAAGCATTTTCCTGTTTTCCACCTACACTCACCCACATGCCTCTTCTGGCAGTGAGAGCAAACCGATATTGCTGGCTGTTGAGAGGAAGTCTGATTCTTCTGCTGATTATTTTGGTTTTGCTTGCGGTGTTGATTCTGTCCTTGACGAACTGATCCTCTGAAATTCTTCTTTGCCACTTTCTTATATTTCTTATTACCGGTCCCTTGTCTTTCTCGTTTCTGGCCCACGTCATCTCTTCGGACAATATCCCTCTCTATGCGGTAGCATGCATCTAGAAGCGCTCCAAAATTGGTAGGATTTGCATTTACCAACCACGTCCTAATCCTCGAATTCAGGCCTCTTTCAAACTTTAGCATTTTTGTCTCTTCGTCATTCATCGTAACGGGCTGGAACCTCCCAAGTGCAATGAACTTGTTGGCGTACTCCGCTACCGTCATGCCCGGCTCTTGTTTCAAAGATTCAAATTCATGTCTCTTTTGTAATTTGACAGATGGGGGAATATAGAACTTATGGAATTCTTGTAGAAATCTCTCCCAGGAAATCGGCCTAGGCAAAGGCTGCAGATTTGTCTTCCACCATTGATTGGCCCCACTGATCAGGAAAGGTCGGATGGCCTGAGCTTTCATCTCCTCTGGGGCTTGAATTAGCTCAAAACAGTTTTCAACCTCATCTAGCCATTTTTCTGCGATATTGGGGTCTGGCCTTCCTTCAAACAGGGGTACGTTAGCCCTCTTGAGCTTCTCAAAATAGTATTGGGCGTCCCTTACTGGCTGATGTAGAGCATTCTGATGAATTAAGCCTTGCCCTATCTGAGTAACAACTAGGCAAAAAGCCTGAAAAGCATTCATGTTTTGAATGACCGGAGGAACAGGTGCCTGTGGAGCTGGTGGTGGCGGCGGGACCTCTGCTGGTGGCGGTGGAATGGGCTCCTGAGCAGCTGGTTGTGCTCTCGGAGGTCTGCCACGGGGTCTCACCATCTGCACTTATGGGTTTAGCATCTATTTAGAATATCGTAATTAAAATCAATCGAATTTGACTAAGGACCAAAATCGAAAACTCTTAAGCAAGGAAGATAAAAAGGGCACGTCTTATGTCATAGACTTAGCTTTCATAGTTTAGGATTAGTTATTAAATTACATCCTAAACCCGGTCTAAGTGGTCCTAGTCTAAGGTCATCACTCATCTAAGATCATGACTTAGGTCTAAGATAAAACTTAGATTGCTAAGATCATAACTTAGTCCTACGTTCTGCCCGAAATCTAGAGCCTGGCTCTGATACCACTTGTAGCGCGCCGCACCCGGCCCCGTCCGGATACGGTACACCTGTCGTACTTCACTGAGGAGAGTACAAAGCGTCATGCATAACATGTGAACATCCATAACATAAGTCGTGGGTTCCCATGTTATCATTCAACATGGTAGTAAAATTTAGGCAGAATTAAAACTTTTCAAATCAAACATGCATCACTAATTTACTGAGTTCCCAAAAGTAGTAGCACCCCAAATCATAACATAACCGACAATCCAGAGAGTTTAAACATAGTCATAATACAAATCGTCTTGGCAGCACAAAAGTCCTTAGCTTAACTCTCTTCATACTCCTCGCCTACGGATAAGGTACTCTTGGCTCGTCCTCGATCCATTCTATCTTGGCATTCTCCGGCTCTGGGGAAAAATAAAGTGTGAGTGATAAAAATCACCCAGCAAGAATACAATAAACTAGCATGAAATACGTAAAGAATCATAACATGAATGTATTACCCCAAAAACCTCAAATAATCATAATTCATACCTGCTCTTGGATCATGTACTTACTTGACGTTCGGCTTAGGCACGTTTTAGGGAATGCTATACCAACAATAACTTATAACCATTAGTTGTGACACGCAACATGTGTTCATGATTGTGAATTATGCAAGATGCAATGCATGATGTCATATCGTGTCATGTCATGTCAAAACATCATTTTGGTCCCATTAAGTAACATGTCATAAAAACAGAGTGTCAGATCAATTAACCCCAGATCTGAGAGGGTCCAGAACAGATATCAGACCAATTAACCCCGGGTCTGAACGGGTCCAGAGCAGATATCAGATCAATTAACCCCGGATCTGAGCAGGTCCAGAATAGATATCAGACCAATTAACCTCGGATCTGACCGGGTCCAGAACAGATATCAGATCAATTAACCCCGAATCTGAGCGGGTCCAGAACAGATATCAGATCAATTAACCCCGGATCTAAGCGGGTCCAGAACAGATATCAGATCAATTAACCCCGGATCTGAGCGGGTCCAGAACATATCATATCATCAGACCAATTAACCCCGGGTCTGGAGTCGGGTTAGTCGCATGCTTGGCCGACAAAGGAATCATGAAGCTTGCTTTAAAAACATGGGACCGTAAAAAAAACTTTTCATGCATAACGAAAAGATAGTCGCTCGTAAAACTTGCTTGCATCATAAAATCCATGAAAATCAGTTTCGTGATCATGCATGATACATGCCGTGATATAAAATGCAACCCATGACATGAATAATTGTATGCATTCCTTATAACATATCAACATACATGAATTTGGAAGCTAAGTACTTCCAAGACTTTTGCTTCACATTAATAGGGCGGTTGAGCTAACCAATTAGGTCTATTTCCATAATTCTTTTGTCGCAAATACGCTTGGTGGAATCTTAGATACGTGTCATAAAATTGCAGATTATTTCAATAACCGTAAAGGGACTTATTTACTTACTTTCCGAACTGGGTTAGGTGCAGTAACTGAACTGACAGATTTTACTAAAAATTCAATTGCGGTGAATCCGTAATTTGTTTTCCAGAAATTCCAACTTGCCCAAGTCATCAATATATGGTACTAGTATCCTGCCGAAATTTAGCCCATTTTCTTGTCTCTAAGTCCCTTTTCTGAGGCTAGAAAGTCGTTACTAATTTCAGGTTGGCTCCAGTAATGTTTGTTGAGCAGTTTCACCAAATAATTCATTAACAATAATCAATAACTTATTTTATCAAGATTCCTGTTGGCGTGTCTACTACACTCATAGAATTATTACCATGTCAAAAATCAGCTTTATTGGTCATCTACAAGGTCCCTTTTTAAGTCAGTGAAAAGAGGTCACCATTCTGCTCAGTTCCCGTTTTTCAGGTCTGACCAGTCTTACTAAATATTTTATTAAAACTTAACCATAGCTCATTTTACCCAAATTCCAGCTGGCGTCTCTACTAAACTTATGGGGCTAGGTTTGTGCCAAAAATCAGATCTATTGAAGGTTCACAATATCCTCTTTTATTACATTGAAGTCAATGGTCAATTCTGCCCAGCTCCAGAATTTGTTACTGGAGTAGTTTTACCGCGTGATTTCTTAAAAATAATCCTTAGCTTATTTTGACGAAATTCCACCTCTCACTTGTACTACATTCATAAGGCTAACTGTGTACCAAAAATTAGCTTCATTGAAGGTCTGTAAGGTCAGTTATTAAACCATCTAAAACATCACTCTATTCTGTCCAGTTCCAGAATTCCCAGCCTGAGCAGTTTCACCAAATCATTTATTAAAATAATCCATGACCTATTTTACCACAATTCCAACTCTCACATTTGCTAAACACATAGGACTAACATCATACCGAAAACCAATTTGATAGCATGTTAGTAAGGTTCAGTTTAATGTCACACATCTCACTGTCCAATTTTGTCCAGCTCCAGTGGTTTGACATTTTACCCTCTTTTCATGTCAAGTGACCACTAATTATCTTGTGCTTATGAAATAACTTATTAGTCATCACATACACCTTTTTCCTTTGAATGTCCAGATTTCATTCCTCATTTTGAGTCCTCTTTGCACCATGTCAAAACAGTGGGTAGTTTGTTCACAATCACTAGCATGCTTGTTTACGAAGATGTTCTTTCTTGGATTCAATTCTCCTTCATCTTCATCCTTTAGGCCGAAATTTAGGTGATACCAAGAACATATTCACAACACTTATTTAAGTATGCAACACATTCAAGTACCATGTTATTCCAATCTTACCCAAACAACCTCGTAAAATTCACATTTGGCACATGCATGCTTTCTTAGGTCTTCACAAGTTTCATCCAAGAGTTATTCTAGCCTAGACTTACTTAGGTGGACCTTAATTCATCTTAAGACAGCCCCATTTCACTTTGCATGTAAGAAAAGATTGCATCTTTGAAGGAATTAGTCACATGCAAGATAATGTTCTTAAGAAATCACTAAGGTACAAACTTGAACTTAGTGTTCCCTTCTAAAGTTCACATCTTAGGAACATCTAGCCATTCAAGTCACTAATTCTTCAAATAAATCATGAGAGTCTAGTGTATACTTGCCTCTTCAAGCTAAAGCTCTTGCCTTTGCTTGGTTATGGAGTGAGTTGAGTTGAAATCCTTCTCCTCCTTCTTTGTGCATACGGTTTTAAGAGAGAATGGAAGGAAAAGATTAGTCTTTATTCAAATAGAGGAAATAGGATTCATTTGAGGCTAAAGCATGAACCATGGAGGCCACGGTTTTGAGGTGGAGAATAAGAGTTCATGTGAGCTTCACCAACATGCATGAAGAAATTACTTAATGGACTTAAAAGAGAACTTACCTAATCACTTCTTAGCTTGAAGATGGAGCTTGGGTGAGGGCTTTTAGCCTTCAAGGGTGGAGGCCGAAAGTTGAGGAGTGTGGAGGGAGAGATTTTGCTAAGTGTTGGCTAGTCTTGAGAGGATTTCCAAGATGGTTAGAAATGAGCTTGTAGGAATAATTAAAGTAGCACATGTTGGGGGAATGGGGAGGGGAACCTACGCATGGGTCAAAAAAGAAAAGGGAAGGGAAACATCATGCATGGAGGAGTGGTCTTGACCACTTTTTGTCTCTCATGTGTGCATGCTTGTAGTATTTTATTAGGCTTGTCTCTTGCATGCTTCATTTGATTCTATTTGTTTAATCCAATTGTTTAGGTAATTATTTTAGGTAAAAACAAATGATGAGAGGTCTAGAACCTTGGGTATGGCCGAAAATTGGGGCCTTTGGGGTGTTTTGGTCATTTCATAATTAACATGTCCCACATTTATATAATTTATGCTACTATCTAGTTTATCTAATATGATTTTAATCTTGCTTTGTGAGGATCAATTATGTTTGTATTCTTACAAGAACGAGTTTACTTCAAGGGTGATCAATGGCCTTTGGCCGAATTCACAAGGTTTGTCACACACCTTGTGACGTTCGCTTGTATAACTATTTAGTGTCTGTCCTAAATGAACTTAAAGAATTTAAATAAAGAAGCGCTAATTTGACTTAAGTAATATGCACGTGAAGGGATCGTCGCTTTTATTTCGTCACTTAATCATGGTTTCAAGTACATGGTCGTTGGGGTACAACAACAACAGTTTGAGGCCACACAGATCCTAGTGCAGATAGGAGATTTTGATGTTAATTTAGGCATTGATTGGTTGTTCCATAATCATGCCTATATCAATTGACGGAGGAAGCAATTAATGATCAAGAATCTAGACCAAGAGGAGGTTACCTATCAGGGTAACAGTAAGCTGAAGAAGGCTCCGTAGAATATTTATCTGACCGCAGCATAGGCTTTCAGAGTATTGAGGAAATGAGATGCAAGCTTTCTTGTATAGGCCCTCGACACCAAGTCCGAGACACCTTCACTTGACAGCATCCTAGTGGTTCGAGAGTTTCCAGATGTAATTTCAGATGATTTGTCAGGCTTGCCATCTGACCAGGAGATTGAGTTCGAGATCAATGTGATACTCAGAGTTGAGCCGATCTTTAAGGCTCCATATTGGATGGCTCCAGCAGAGCTAAAGGAGCTGAAAGTACAGTTGCAGGAGTTGATTGATAAGAAGTTCAGTCACCCCAGCGTTTCACCTTGGGGAGCACCTGTACTATTCGTTAAGAAAAAGGATGGCATCATACGCTTGTGCATTGATTATCGAGAGCTGAACAAGATTACCATTAAGAATAAGTATCCCTTGCCTCAAATTGACAATACTCTTCGACTAGCTGAGAGTAAGCAATTTACCTTGTTAACGATTCGCTAGTAATGATGTTATATCAAATACAAACATACACTTGAATAGAGGGAGCTAAGGTGTTCAGTAAGATCGATCTTCGTTCTGGATATCACCAGTTGAAGATCAAGGTAGATGATGTTGGGAAGACTGCCTTCCGGACTCGATATGGTCATTACGAGTTTCAGGTGATGCCATTCGGGTTGACTAATACCCCAGCCGCTTTTATGGATCTCATGAACACGGTGTTCCATGATCAGCTAGATAAGTTTGTAGTGGTCTTCATCGACAATATTCTTGTGTATTCGCTAGACGAGGATGCCACGCCAAGGACTTACGGATTGTATTGAGCATATTACGCAAGAAGCAACTTTATGCCAAGTTCAGCAAGTGCGAGTTCTGGTTGCACATTGTTGTATTCTTGGGACATGTCGTTTCGGAGGTAGGCAAATCAGTTGATCCTAGGAAGATCGAGGCTATCATGGAGTGGATGCGACCGACACATGTTACTAAGGTCAGGAGCTTTCTCAGACTGGCAGGTTATTATCGGAAGTTCGTAGAGGGATTCTCTAGGATAGCAGTTCTACTGACCACGTTGACACAGAAGAAGACGAAGTTTGAATGGACTACTGACTACAAGAGGAGCTTCACGGAGCTTAAGCAGAAGTTGACCTCAGCTCTAGTTTTAGCGTAGGCTGTTTCCAGCGAGATTTTTATTATCTACAGTGATGCTTTCAGAAATGGTTTAGGCAAACAAATAAATGACTTCCCTCCATGAATATTGTATCCGATAAAGTGCATTAACCCTTTCCTTGTAGGTTGTGTTTTGATACAGAATGATCGGGTGATTTCATACGCGTCTAGACAACTGAAGCTGTATGAGCAGAATTACCTGGTGCATGATCTTGAGTTAGCAGTCGAGTATTTGTCTTGAAGATCAAGAGACACTATCTTTATGGGGAACGATGCAAGGTATACACTGACCATAAAATCCTACAGTACCTGTACACTCAGAAGGAGTTGAATATGAGGCAGCGCAGATAGCTCGAGCTGATGAAGGATTATGACCTCACGATTCACTACCATCCAGATAAGGCAAATACGGTGGCCAATGCGTTGAGCTGAATGTCCAGTCATGCGAGTCAGACCCCTCTAGAGAGAGAGATGGCTAAGTTTGGATTAGCTATGGTCGAGTCAACATCTAATATTCTGGCAGCATTGGTGATTTCTCCTACTTTAATTGACCGGATTAAGGATGCCCAGTGAGGTGATGCAGGCTTGTTGAGGATTTCTGAGAAGGTGAAGCAGGCACAGGTTGATGATTTTCAGATATAGAGTGACGACAATCTGTGGTTCAGAGGCAGATTATGCGTACCCAACAATGATGAGATGAAGAAGGAGATTATGAAGGAGGCCTATAGTTCGCGACTATCGATTCACCCAGGAGCCACTAAGATGTACCAGGATCTGAAGCAGTATTATTGGTGGAATAGGATGAAACGCCAGATTCTAGAGTATGTGAAGCGTTGTTTGCTTTGTCAGCAGGTGAAAGCGAAGCATCTATGACCCACCGGTCTTCTACTACCTTTGGAGATTCCCAAGTGGTAGTGGGAGCATATTACTATGGATGTCGTTACCGAACTTTCTAAGACTCGGAGCATTAGTGATATGATATGGGTGATTTTAGACAGATTCACTAAATCGGTGCTCTTTTGTCTATGTCTATTCATGCGTCGATGGAGAGGTTTGTACATATATATATAGATGATATAGCGAGCCTGCATGGAGTACCGAGAGTAATGTTTGCAATCGAGATCCGCGCTTCACCTCGAGATTCTGGACAGCTTTTCAGCATGCTATGGAGACCGAGATTCGGATGAGTACGACATTTCACCCGCAGAATGATGGGCAGACTGAGAGAACCATACAGACGCTTGAGGATATATTACGTGCCTGTGTGTTGGATTTCCGTGCTAGCTGGGATAAGTTAGTGAAGTTGATTGAGTTTTCATATAATAACAGTTACCACAGCGCGATCAGGATGGCATCATTCGAGGCGTTGTATGGGGCGGAAGTGCCAGTCACCTTTATATTGGGACAAAGTCAGAGAAAGGGCGATTACCAGGCCAGAGTTAGCGGAGCAGACAAGAGATAAGGTTTGGTTGATACGCGAGAGGCTAAAGGCAACCTTGGACCGCAGTAAGAGCTGGACGGACTCGAGACGTTGACCTATTGAGTTCTAGATTAGTGAGAAAGCGTATCTGAGGGTCTCGCCGACAAAAGAGGTGATGTGTTCCAGAGTTAAAGGAAAGCTGAGTCATCGTCATACGAGATATTGGAGAGGATCGGACTTGTAGCATACTGGCTAGCACTGCCTTCATTCTTATCACAGGTGCACGACATATTCCATGTATCACAGCTGCGTATGTGCATGACCTGAGTCATGTCTTGGAACATTAGCAGTTGGAGATCCAAGATGATGCTTCTTACAACGAGGTTCCGGTGCATATCCTAGACCGCAAGGAGCAAGTTTTACGGATTCAGTCGATCCCGTTCCTGAAAGTTCAGCGGAGCATTCATTCCGAATGAGAAGTTACTTGGGAACCAGAGCGGCAGATGAGGAAGCAACCCAACCTAAGGCATACATGTATCCTACCTTATTGGTCGAGTGTAACAGCATGTCCGAGACAAGAGATCTCCGCCTTATCGATGTTACCATTAGTTCCATATACGTATAATGTAACACCATGTTTGGAACATGGGATTCATATTAGTATATGCGACTACATAGGGAATCAATCGGTATGTCATGTGTTATTGTTCGTACATAAAAAGTGCTATAGCCAAGTTATGAAAAGTCTTGATATGAAAGATATGAAAATGCTACGATTTAAAATGTTTATGAAAAATGAGTCATAATACATCTTAATCAAGCATACGACATGTATCCCGAGTTACCCTATTAGGATACATCCTTAGAATTCTATTACGCTTAAGTTGAACAAATATAAAAGGATGCATGACATGAACATAACCAAATGGGGACTTAGCATAAGACATGGATTAGAAATACATTGAACAAATGAGGAAGTTATAATATGGAAAATTATGTAATTTCATCTTGACTTTATTTGCGGTTTATACAGTTATATGATGCTTGTGTTACTTTCTTTATTTGTTACTTTATTTGTAAAAAGAGACGTGTTATGTTCTTTATTTGTACTGTATTTATTTTATCACCCCGTGTCCTATGCATGATCCACATGGCAAACCTGGGTGGACATACTTGCTAGATGATTCATTATCACTCGTTCTTTATTTCACCATCTTGTAGAGCCCCGAGATTCCGATTTGGAGTTCACAGATGACAAGCCGAGGGTAGGATATCCGTGAAGAGCTAAAGTGGCCTTCTATCTCAGACGGAAAGGCCAAATCCTAAAATGAATGATAACCAAATTACCAGACAGGGGAAGAAGCGGACAGTCAGACTAGGGGAGAGTGGCTCAACCCAGTTTATCATCTCTCCAGGAAGAGGACAAATCTCACCTTCGATGTATGCATTGTAGTGGAAGCAGGCGCACAGCGGATGGTTGCTTCCAGTTAATCGAATATACGATTGGTGGCCTAACACCGTAAAGACAGGGAAGAAAGAAGGAGTTGCAAGCACCACCACATGCAACTCGAGGGTCACCAGCGCATGCGACGATGAGATTTGCTTCTGAGGGGCGGCAAGGGAGGACAGTGGAGCAGCTGATGAGGACAACGCTCCTTGGAGCCTCAACCCGCGGAAGAACCTAGAAAGAGAAAGAGGGCCAATTAAAGGTACAGGGCTTAGGGTGAAATTACAACCAATCCATTCACTTCCTATTTATACTAATTCCCCAAAAATCTTAAAATATCCTATATTCGCTTCCAAATCAAAAAATCCTAATTGGTTATTTGATTGTGGTGCAACAAACACGATGTCATATGATATTTACAATTTCCACTATTGCACCAAACCCACAAAAAATTCATCTGGACTACAAATGGTGGTTTGTCCCCTGTCGAAGGAACAAGAGTATTCATATATCACCATCCCCCAAACTTAAAAACTGCCTTTATGTTCCTACCCTATCCTATAAGTTGTCAGCCATATCATTAAAGAATTAAATTGTACTGTCCTGATGCACCGACTTTTTGTCTTTTGCAGGATATTCAGACGGAGAAGATAATTGGGCGTGGTTCTGAATGTGGGGGCCTCTACTTTGTCAATGAGGTGCACCAACACGGTACGACAGCGCTCACTCAAGGGACGATTAATAGGCAAGCCTGGTTGTGGCACCGCCGACTGGGTCATCCATTATTGGGATTCTTGAAGATGTTATTTCCTCAGATATTCACTAAATTTTCTTAGTTACCCTGCGATACATGTATTTTAGCTAAGAGCCACAAACAAACATATACGTTAAGCAATACTCAGACCGTAAGTCCATTTATATTATTCAATCCTATGTCTGGGGACCTTCCCCAACTCCCAATTAGAATGGTTTTTAATACTTCCTATAATTTGTTGATGATTGTACGAGGATGGTCTGAGTCTATTTTCTTAAGCACAAGTCTGATGTGTTTGACAAATTTATTAATTTTTACTGCATGATTGAGACACAGTTCCAAACAAAGATACGAATCCTTCATACCGACAATGGAGCGGAGTTTGTAAACAAACCACTCCAAGACTTCTTCTAAAAAAACGGATTTGTTCATCAGACCACCTACCCAGATGGCCCCACAACAAAATAGGATATCTAAGCATAAAACCACATACTACTCGAAACCACTTGGTCGTGATAATTGAGTCGAAAATCCCTACCTATTACTGGCTCGAAGCTATTGCCACGACAATTATCTCATAAACAGATTGCCTACAAAAATCCTTAAATACAAGACATTCCTTGATTCCCTCGCTCAACACCATTCAGTTCCTCTCCATCTGTCCCTTACTCCACGCGTATTTGGATGCACTATGTAGTCTATATCCTAAGCGCGCTCAAAGTTCGATCCATGCATTTTTGTGGGTTATGAGATCAACAAAAGGGATACCAATGCTTTAACCCACAAACACGCCGTCTTTACACCGCCATGGACTATGACTTCTTCGAAACTGAGTATTACTTTTCATACCCAACCTCGTGACCAGGGGGGTAACTCTCTGGATGGCTCACTTGGATGGTACCAGAAATTGTTCCAAGGAGGGAGTAGGCCAAGTCACTGGACAAATCTCTGATAACAAGAGGAGCCTTCTGCTACGAAACCACGATCCGTTGTTAACTCCGGACGAGTACCTTGAGGTAATTACAACCCACATCTCAGTTACCAATTGATGTGTATAACAGAACTATATCTGGAACAGAGCTATAGATCGCAGGTATGTACTTCCTCCTAGGAAAGAACAGGGAGTTCCCCCAGCAAGATATGAACCTGAGTTTGCCACCCAGAAACTTTAGATAACTATTAGCAGTACTGGTCCGAGGCTGTCCAGGACAGCTAATGCCTTCCATGCATCTCTGTACACAACACAAATCCCCAGAATAGTAGAAGAAGCGCAACGGTACCAGAGTGGAGAAAGGGAATAAAGACGAGATGGATGCCCAAGAAAACAGAACATGGGAAAAGAGTCCAGTAAGCCCCGGGAAGACACCTGTTGGTTGCAGATGGGTTTTTACACTCAAACATTGAGCAGATAGGACGATAGATAGATATAAGGCAAGACTGGCTACAAAGGGCTATATACAGACCTCTGGCATCGACTACTCAGAAACATTCTCCCAAGTGGCAAGAAAGATACCATCAGTGTATTGTTCTCCGTTGCAGCAAACCTTGAGTGGTCGTTGTATCAGATGGATGTAAAGAATGTCTTTCTTCATGGTGATCTCTGAGAAGAAGTATACATGGAGCCTCCACCTCGTTTCACTGGCAAATACAGAGACAGCGAAGTATACCAACTAAAAAAGGCACTATATGGCTTAAAACAATCACCCAAAACCTGGTTTGGGAGGTTTGCTGTGGACATAAAGAAAAATGGATATCATCAGAATAACTCAAATCACACACCTTTTTTGAAGCAGAAAAAATTTGGTCACCTGCCTGGTCATTTGTGTGGATGACATTATCATTAATGGGAACAATGAAAACGAGATCACAACATTAAAAAACTGTCCAAAGAGTTTGAGATGAAAGACTTGAGACTGCTGCGGTATTTCTTGGGAATTGAGGTAATGAGATCAAAAATTGGAATATTTATATCTCAAAGGAATTATATACTTGACCTCCAAGCAGAAACTGGCCTAATAGATCGTAAACCAGCCGATACACCCATGATGGTAAATCATGGATTAAAGATATCATAGAAAAGAGAAACAGTGGAAAAAGGGTAGTATCAACGCTTGGTGGGAAAACTGAAATACCTCTCTCAAACCAGGCCAGATATAGCTTACTTTGTGGGTGTAATCAGTTAGTTCATGCATAAACGAAAAAAAGAACATATGGAGGCAGTATTAAGGATAGTTCGATATTTGAAGGGTTCTCCTGGCAAGGGGCTAATGTTTTGAAAACATGGGAATCGAAACTACAAGCATACACAGATGCTGACTGGGCAGGAAACCCAAATGATGAGCGGTCAACATTATGGTACTTTGCCTTAGTTGGTGGAAATTTGGTCTCCTGGAAAAGTAAAAAACAGAAGGTGGTAGCTCTATCTAGTGCCGAAGCTGAATTTCGAGGGATCGCTTGAGGGCTAGCCGAGGTACTATGGCTGAAGAAGATAATGAAAGAAATATGATGTCCTCAAAAAACAGTACCGAGAATATAATGCGACAATAAGGCCGCAATACAAATCTCAGAGAACCTAGCACAACACGATCGTACAAATAATGTGGAAGTGGACAAATACTTCATAAAGGAAAAAATTGAAGGGGAATAATTTGTCTTCCGTTTGTAAGATCTGAAGATCAATTGACAGATATACTTAGCTAGACAGTTCCCACTAGGAGATTTCGTGAGATTTTGAGCAAGTTAAGCATCGAGGATCTGGTGACTTAACTTGAGGGAGCGTGTCAACATAAGAAAAGTTAAGGAAAGTAGAACATGGTCATTAAAGAGGAAAAAATCGTGATTGATTATGTACTTATTATGATTGATTATAGAGTTATAACATTTTTATCCCCAATCCCTAATTTATAGCCCTCATTGTATTATTTAAGTAGCATGTGGACGAATAATCAAAGTATCAATGAAAAGTTTGCTTTCAAACACAAACCATTACTGAATAACCAAAGTCGAAAATGGTTCATGCTTAACCCATTGCACGCACACATCTGTGTTAGACCACTTGTGTGAGGAAGACACTATTGTTGGGAATAACGACCCGGTTCTAAGCGGAATAAAACCGTGAATAGTAATTTACTACTCACTAGGATCTTCGAGTATGACAGCAAGATAGATAAAATAGACACCAAGATTTACGTGGAAACCATCTCCCTGTGGAGGGAAAAAAACACGGGTAGTGAGAACAACTTCCACTATTCGAAATAATGGGAATACAAGAGACAACTCAAGTTTAACTTAAACTTGAGAAATACAAGAGAATTGAAACACTCAATATTTTCTTATACCGGATTGGTATAATCTCACAACTCTCTTTTCCTCTCTCTATTTTCTTTCACTCACTCCTCTCTCAAGAAGCTCTCAAATTGCTTCTTCCTTTCCTTTGAAGGATTACTTGCCAATTTATAGGCAAGAGAAGTGAATAAAACATATGCATTTTAACTATTCATATGGCTGCACCAAATTTGTCAAAGGTGTGCCACCAACCTTCAAAAATTTCCAAGAAAGGGTGCTGCCTAACCCATTGTCTGGACCCATCAAATCTCCCCTCCAGACTAGAGGCATATGCCGACTCTCATGGAGAGTCCATCCCAGCTTGTTTGACGCACCAATTAAACTTTTCTTTTGTAATGACTTTTGTCATTACATCAGCAGGATTATTGTCTGTGTGGATCTTCTTGATTTGAAATTGTTCCTCCTCAGTGGCATCCCGAATCCAATGATATCGCACATCGATATTTTGGTTCTTGCATGATACATCGTATTTTTGCTCAAGTCAATAGCACTTTGACTATCGCAGTATACTATGTATTGTTGTTTTTGAACCCCAACTCCTGTAAAAATCGTTTCATCCAAAGCATCTCCTTACCAGCTTCTGTAGCTGCAATGTACTCTCTTTCGGTAGTCGATAATGATACACACTTTTGAAGTTTCGACTGCCAAGATATAGCTCCCCCTGCAAATGTAAAGATAGCCAGAAGTCGATTTTCTACCATCTAGATCTCCAGCCATATCTGAATCTGTGTATCCATCAAGAGTTGGTCCGGAACCTCCAAAAGTTAAGCATAATTTTGAAGTTCCTCTAAGATATCGAAAGATCCATTTCACTGCTTCCCAATGCGTCTTTCCTGGATTTGATAGAAACCTGCTCACTACTCCTACCGCATGAGCAATGTCTGGCCTTGTGCAGACCATAGCATACATCAAGCTTCCTACTGCAGAAGAATATGGAATTGATGACATCTCTTCTTCTTCCTTCTCGTTGAAGGACAATCTCTCTTGCTTAGCTTGAAATGATCAGCAAGTGGAGTTGTAACTGGCTTAGCTTTGTCCATATTGAACCGTTGAAGCACTCGTTCAATATATCCCTCCTGTGATAACCAAAGCTTTCTTGTTGCTCGATCTCGTATGATATCCATTCCCAAGATACGTTTTGCAACACCCAAATCTTTCATGTCAATGTTTCTGACAATTTCTTTTTTAAGATTTGGATCATGTTTCCATCTTCTCCAACAATCAGCATGTCATCAACATACAAGAGAAGAATGATAAATTTACCATCAGGGTACCTTTGAATATATACACAAGGATCAGCAACTGTTCTCTTGAATTTCTGACTCAGCATGAATGAGTCAAACTTCTTGTACCATTGCCGTGGTGCTTGCTTCAATCCGTACAGACTCTTTTTCAACTTGCAAACCATGTCTTCTTTGCCTTTGATTAAGAAGCCTTCTGGTTGTTCCATGTAGATTTCCTCATCCAGATCACCATGTAAGAAAGCTGTTTTTACATCTAGTTGTTCTAGCTCTAAATTCAAGCTAGCTGCCAAACCAAGTACAAGTCGAATAGAACTCATTTTAACAACTGGTGAGAAGATTTCATCAAAGTCGATACCTTTCTTTTGACCAAAACCTTTCACCACCAATCGAGCTTTGTACTTTAGCAACTTATCGCCGTCTTTCTTTAACTTGAAGACCCATTTGTTTTTCAGAGCTTTCTTTCCTTTTGGAAGTTGAACTAGATCATAAGTGAGATTCTTTTTCAGTGAGTCCATCTCTTCTTGCATGGCTTTTGTCCAACAATCTTTATCTCTATGAGATTGTACTTCTTGAAAATTCTCTGGTTCTCCATCATCTGTTATAAGAATGTATTGAGAACTAGGATACCTGGTAGAAGGTGCACGTTCTCTGACAGACCTTCTCGGTTGAGGATCCACATCTTCCAATTCAAGAGAATCAGGGGTTTGCTCCCCCTGCTCAACACCACTAGAATCATCACCGGTTTCAGTTTCTTCTATATTTTCTCCAGTTGTGTCATTGTTCAAAGAAGGAACAAATGTTACCTCTGTAACATTTTCTGCAATAGACATTTTTTCTGCATCGTTGAACATTTCGTGTTCTTGGAACACGACATCTCTACTTCTGACGATTTTCTTTTTTCTGGATCCCATAGCCTAAAGCCGTATTCCTCATTTCCGTACCCCAAAGATACAAGGAATAGTTTTGTCATCCAATTTTGACCTCCGGTCTCTTGGAACATGCATGAAGGCTTTACATCCAAATACTTTTAGGTGAGCGTAGCTTACCTCTCTTCCTCTCCACTCCATACTGCTTCTGGAATATCATTTAGTGGAACCGAAGGTGATCGGTTGATCAAGTAGACAGCTGTATTGACAGCCTCCCCCCAAAATGACTTAGACAATTTAGCCATTTTGAGCATGCATCGCACTTTTTCTACAATGGTTCTATTCATCCGTTCTGCAACTCCGTTATGCTGTGGAGTACCAGGAACCGTCTTCTCATGTCGTATACCATGTTTTGTGCAGTACTCTTCAAATTCTATTGATATCGCCGCCATTGTCAGTACGAAGGCATTTCAACTTTTCTCCAGTCTCTCTTTCACCATTGCATGAAACTTTTGAAAACATTGAATACTTGACTTTTATTTCTTATCAAGTAGATCCATGTTTTTCTAGAAGAATCATCAATGAAAGTAACAAAGTATTTGTTTCCACCTAGAGATTCTACCTCAATGGGACCACACACGTCAGAGTGAACCAACTCCAATTTATTTTCTTTTATCTTGGAGTTCTTCTGAAAAGAACACGGTGTGTTTTCCAAATAAGCAGTAATCACATGGGTCTAGTGATTTACCTTTGTCTAACGGTATCAAGATTGCTTTGCCAGTAACTGCACCCTTTCTGCCCAATGTGTCCCAAACGTCTGTGCCACACGTTTGGGAATCGCCGTCTTCTACTGCATTTATTTGACTTTCACACACCTTAAAGTGTGTCTTGTACAAATTACAACATAGCTTCCCTTTTGCTACCACCAGAGAACCTTTGGTAAGTTTCCATGTCGCATTACCAAAGAAATGCTCATAACCTTCCTTGTCCAGTGCACTTGCAGATAAAAGATTGAATCTCATATCTGGAACATGTCGCACATTTCGTAATGTAAATGTGCAACCAAGTGAAGTTTCCACAGTGATATCACCCATTCCCTCGATCAGTGAGGTGCTTTTATTTCCCATCTTCAACACACCAAAGTCTCCAGCTTTGTATGTGGAGAAGTACTCCTTGCTAGCAGCACAATGATATGAAGCACCTGTATCCACGATCCATTCAAGGTCTATGTCTGAGATATGACAACATTCATTTTGGTGACAAACCAATGTTGTCTCTTCGTCACTGCTTGAAGCTATTGCTGCTGTGTTGTTATCTCCCACCTGCTTTTGACCTCGATCTTTGTCTTGCTTCAAAGATCTGCAATTCCTTTTGAGGTGGCCATTCTTACCACAGTTCCAGCACTTCACTCGCTTCTCGATTTGGAACGACCCTGGACTTGTCATAATCTTTTGATTTATCATGACTGTTGAAGTTTCTATTTCGGCTCCTTCCTCTTTCTTGTGTAAGAAGAGCCTGTCCTTGCTTCTCTGGTTGCATCATCTTAATATGCAGCAACAAAGATGATGTGACCTCTTTCAATGTATTGTTTCTTTACCATGAAGTAAAGTGGTCGTCAAACCATTGAATGAGGGTGGAAGTGAACTCAAGAGCATGATCGCCTTATCCTCGTCCTCTATAGTAATACCAAGACTAGCCATTTGGGATATAATACCATTGAAATCATTCAGATGAGACAAAAAATTTGTACCTTCGCTCATTTGAGTGTGTAGAGCTGCTTCTTAAGATACAATTTATTTGTCATCGTTTTGGACATATACAAGCTTTCTAGCTTTGTCCAAATCTCCATAGCTGAGTCGTTTCCGTCTACATTGTTCAGGACTTCGTCGGACAAGTGCAAGCGGATTGCACTTGCGGCTTTATCATCCATGTCTTGCCAATCATCATCTTTCATGGCTTCTGGCTTTTTCTCTTTGCCATAAAGAACTTTGTGAACACCTTGTTGTATAAGATAATCCTTCATCCTTTTCTGCCATGTGGAAAAACCATCATCTCCGTTGAATTTTGCCACATTGAATTTCATCTCTGCCATATCAAGAAAATCAAAACCGAATAACTGCTCTGATACCACTTGTTGGGAATAACGACCCGGTTCTAAGCGAATAAAACCGTGAATAGTAATTTACTACTCACTAGAATCTTCGAGTATGACAGCAAGATAGATAAAATAGACACCAAGATTTACGTGGAAACTCTCTCTGTGGAGGAAAAAACCACGGGCAGTGAAACAACTTCCACTATTCGAAATAATGGGAATACAAGAGACAACTCAAGTTTAACTTAAACTTGAGAAATACAAGAGAATTGAAACACTCAATATTTTCTTATACCGGATTGGTATAATCTCACAACTCTCTTTTCCTCTCTCTATTTTCTTTCACTCACTCCTCTCTCAAGAAGCTCTCAAATTGCTTCTTCCTTTGATTTTGGTGTGTCTTCCTTTGAAGGATTACTTGCCAATTTATAGGCAAGAGAAGTGAATAAAACATGTGCATTTTAACTATTCATATGGCTGCACCAAATTTGTCAAAGGTGTGCCACCAACCTTCCAAAAATTTCCAAGAAAGGGTGCTGTCTAACCCATTGTCTGGACCCATCAACTATCTTATGAGAATGCAAAACTTAGCCAATCTAAAGCCTTGAGCCGTACATAATAGCTTGTAGTGCATTAACTATAAAAAGGCACGTCACACACAAAGAAAAATGTTGGCAGCTACTTTGAAAGCCTCCAAGTCAGGGAAAATGTTAGCAGCTACTTGGAAAGCCTCCAAATCAGGAAAAATGTGGGCAGCTACTCGGAAAATCACCGAGCCAAGTGTCGAGGACCTAAAGCGCACAAGGAACTCTAGTCAAGAAAATGCTGCTAAACACAGTAAAATGATTCAGGTTTACTCGAGTAGGCCTCAACATCAATGATATCAAGCTGGTGGGGTCTTTGATTCGAGACCCTGACAAGCCCTCATATACATGCTCAATGTTGTAGGTAGGTAAGCTGGCACTATATTCGATTAAAAGCATTAGACTCAACTTTTGCGGACTCCTTGAGAATGTAGATTCCATGATAATCGAATGGCTGAAAGAATTAGATGAAACTTCAAACTAGTGACAAGTGTACCTTCTTTTTTAGACCTAAAGATTTGGATATGATTTGTGACATGTAATGCGGGTCAAGAAAAATGGTTCTTAAAATAAGGAAAATGATAAACTTGATATTTGAAATTTGGAATTCAATTACCCAGCGTTTATTCGGATTATTGTGGGAGAAAAAGTCAAACTGCAAAAAAGTAAATTGATGGATGGTTTTGGTGAGAAAGAGGAGGATGAATTAAATCGTGTAAGGTAATGCGGTGAAGGCCTTTACCATGATTTTGACAAAAACGTCTTAAAATTTTTTAAATGGTTTTGGTGAAGTCGTGTATGTTATTTGTGGAAAAAAAATAAAATTACATAATATTTGTGACTTTCTTCTTAATACTATCGTAATTTTGTCTTTTGCTCATTTTATTTTAGGTGTCTTCGTGTTTCAATCAACTCCTCGTCCAACTTGCGTTCTCTTCGCCGATGAGTGCATTTAACACTGAAATTAAAGAATGGCTTCAACTTATGTATTTTCTGACCTTTACGCTTTCTTCTCCGCAGAAACAAATTGATCAAGGAAGCTTAATCCTATATGAAATCTCTACTTCCAGGCGGTAAATTATATATATATTGTACATTTCTGTTAGAGTGTAGCTCAGTCTAGCTGCTGACCTGATGTACCGACCTGACCTCCTTGTTCAGCTCAGCTTGGCAGATCTGAAGCGCTAATTACGACCGACTAGATATGATTGCAGATATCCAGCCTAATCAAATATATCTTATTCATTGAGTTTATCCTGTACATAAATGAAGAGTTATTATAGGATTTTGTATTGATCTTATATTGATCTCTTTAGCTATATATTAGACAAATTGCTCTTTTGTATTTTTTATAAATTGACGAACAAATAAATGGAAAACTCATAGATCTGAGTTGTCCAAAACGTCTTTGTGCAAATCTTTTTTTACATGGTATCAGAGCGAGGTTACGCTTTTTGATCATAGTCCTTGAGAAACTTTCCTCCCCAGCCATGAAGGCCGAATCCTTCTCCTCTTCTTCTCAAACCACGGCAACCGAATCCTCTCACAGGAAAATCATATCTCCCTGTAATCTGCACTCAGGTGACCATCCTGGATTGCTCATCACTCTTGTCCAACTCATATGATCAAATTATGAAGAATGGGCAAGGGCAATTCGTGGCTCTTTCTCGCCCGACGAACGTATGGATTCCTTGATGGAACCATATCTCAGCCTGCTGATGGGTCTCCTGACATGTCAGATTGGGAGCCCATCAACTCAATGTTGTGGCATAGATTTTGAATACGATTGAGCCCAGCCTACGTTCTACAATCTCGTACTCGGAGAACACCGAGGAATTATGGGAAGACATTAAGCAGCGATTAGCTGTTATGAATACTCCGCGCGAGTGCAGCATTTGAAGAAAGCACTCGCAAATTGCAAATAAAACGGAGATTCTGTCATGACATATTATGGCAGATTGAAGAAACTCTGGAATGAGTTGAAAGACTATGACAATATCCCGATGTGTTCCTGCAAGGGTTGCAAATGTGATCTGTGACAAACACTCAGCCGTCGCAAAGAAGCTGACCAAGTTCATCAGTTTCTTATGGGACTTGATGAACATATGTTTGGAATAGTTTGCTCGTCTATCCTTAATCAGAAACCTCTTCCCAACTTGAAAAGGGTTTATCACAGTTTTGTTCAAGACGAAAGCCCGGGGTTCTATTGCACTTGCAGAAGATAAGCGTGAATCTCCTGCCTTTGCTCTAACGGTCTCAGGAAAGTCAGGTGCTAACAGGAAGAACTCCAAATCTGCGGTGGTGTGCACACACTGCCGCAAGGAGGCACATGAGGCTAGCGGATGCTTTCTAGTCATTAGTTATCCTTACTAGTGGGGTGACCGACCTAAAGGACAAGTCAAGACTAAAGGACATACACCTCCAACATCCTTGCGACCCAAGGTCACAGGCAGTGCTGCACATGTTGAAACTGCCTGATCAAAGGTATCTTTCACCCCGGACGATGCACATAGGGGTGCAAAGATTATGGCCGACCTCTCCACAGCCGAGCTAATCTCACTTCTCCTGCTCTTAGTACACGTAAACAAACAACTCCAGAACTCCTGAGTAGTAAGCTTCCTGACTCTTTTTGGATTATAGATTCGAGCGCTTCTCGTCATATGACGGGTAATCTAAACCTTTTATATATTTGTGCCCCTATCCCACCGTGCAATATCCGGCTAACCAATGGGGCTATGACCCATGCACAGCAACAAGGGTCAGCTCGGTTGAGTGAAGAACTGACGCTAGACAAAGTGTTCTTTGTCCAAAACTTGCAATTTGTTATGAGTGTCGCAGTTGATGCACAATGAAGATTATCTTGTTAAATTTACTAATGAAGGTTGCATGATACAGGACCGGAATACCAAGACTTAGATTGGAGGCGGGTGATGTGCTCGAAGGGCTGTATGTCTAGAGGAGAGCAGATTATATGCGGATGCACGCAGTGGGGAAGCAATTCGACGTCTCCTTATAGCACAATCGATTGGGACACCCTTCCAATCGAGTTTTGCGTCTATTACATGGTGTAGTATCTTCTTTTGATGAAACTATGACAACTTGTTGTGAGATATGCCTTCGTGCAAAGCAGACCAAAGAACTATTGATTTAAGTAATACTATTACTGAGCATTGTTTTGATTTAGTGCATTGTGATATATGGGGTCCTTACTGACATAAAATTTATTGTGGTGCTTCTTTTTTGACTTTTGTGGATGACCATTCTCGGACAGTGTGGGTGTATTTATTGAAAACCAAAGATCGGCTACCAACATTGGTGAAACAATTCTTTGCCATGGTTAACACCTAGTTCGGCCAAAGGGTTAAAATTTTCCGTACTGACAATGGAACAATATTCTTATCACTAATCCATTTCTTTGCTGACCAAGGTGTAATACATCATACCTCTATTCGATATACACCCCAACAGAATAGAAAAGTAGAACGTAAGCATTGACACATCCTCATTATGGCAAGAGGACTCCGCTTCCAAGCTTATCTTCCCTTAACTTTCTGGGGCGAGTGTGTTCTGACCGCAGTTCATCTTGAAACCGCACTCTTTCTGCCATAGTCGGAGGCAAGACAACTTACGAAATTCTATTTGGCCGACCTCCCAATTACAATCACCTTCGAGTCTTTAGCAGTATGTGTTACGTTCACAATGATCAATGGCATGGTGACAAGATCCAACAACGCAGTCATAAATGTATCATGGTTGGATACCCCTCTAGAAAGAAATAATGGACTGTGTACGACCTGGATTCTGGTGAATTCTTTGTTTCACGTAACATCACCTTTGTTGATACCACGTTTCCATTTGTCAGTAGCCCTTCCTCCATTTCCTACCCTTTTTAGATTCTTTACCCAACAACTCTCCTCTCATTGAAACACCTTTCTCACTACCAGATACACCTCCTTCCACACCCGTGTTGATCTCAACTGAATTAAGTCTATCATAATAGCCCAGTCTACCCAACCAAAACCAGACACCTGAGCTTAGCACGTATGAACATACCTCAACACCTGAACTCAGCACTGTAGAAACTTAAACGTCTAAGCTGACCTGTTCAGTTCATCCACCTCAGCTCGGTAGAGGACAACGCGTCAAGCAACTTCCTGCAGGATTGGTTGATTACGACTAGAAAGCTGTTTAGTCTAGCCCTTCGCCCACATCACCTACACCGACTGTTTCCACAGGTACTCTCTACTCTATCACAATTTTCTTAGTAATCATCATTTTTTTGTTATCCATCGCACTTTTCTTGTGGCTATCACCTCGACCATAGAACCAGACTCTTACTATCATGTAGTAAGAGATCCTAACTGGCGGGATGCCATGCGGAGAGCTACAAGATCTTGAGGACAACTTTAGTGGAGTTACCTCTTGGGAAACGTGCTATCGGCTATAAATGGGTGTACAAGGTCAAACACAACTCGAATGGAAGTATTGAGCACTATAAAGCTAGGCTGGTTGTGCACGGCAATCATCAAATCGAGGGAATCGACTACGTTGAAACTTTTGCTCCCATTAGGAAGATGGTCACAGTTCGTATACTCTTGGCTCTAGCGCTGCTCGGTGGTTTTCTACATGTCAGATGAACGTACGAAATGCATTTCTTCACGGTGATCTTGATGACAAAGTGTATATGAAACTACCCCTGGGTTCACAGCAACCTCACCTCGCACCATCTGTCGCTTGCGCAAATCCTTATATGGTCTTAAGCAAGCTCCTCGGTGTTAGTTTGCTAAGCTCTCTTCTGCTTTGTGCTTTTATGGTTTTGTTCAGTCCTATTCGGATTATTCTTTGTTCAGCTATGCTCGTGCTCATATTCATATTTATCTCTTGATCTATATTGACGATCTTCTACTTGTGGGTAATGATTCTCAGGAGATGGAGGTTGTTAAAACATATTTAACTACATGCTTTCATATGAAAGATCTTGGCCTTTTGAAATATTTCCTCAGCCTTGAGGTTGCTCGCTGTGCTGAAGGTTTTTGTATCCCATCGTAAATATGCTCTCGACATTATTGTAGATTATGGGTTGCTTGCTTCAATGCCTGCCTCCATACCTTTGGCACAACAACATCAATTGGCTCAGTCATCAAGCTCTCTTCTCGAAGATCCACTAACATATCGACGTCTCGTTGGTCGCTTGATTTATTTATCTGTCACCCGGCCTGAGCTCTCTTATGTTGTACACACTGTATCATTTTATGTAATCACCTCGGTTTGACCACTGGTATGCTACTCTGCGTGTTGTTTGGTATCTCAAAGACAGCCTGGGTCAAGGGCTTCTCTTCCGGACCACTAATGACCGCCAATTGACTGCCTACTGTGAGTCGGATTGGGCAAGTTGTCCTTTTAATCGCCGTTCTCTTTCCTCCTACTTCGTTCAACTTATAACATCACCCATCTCTTGGAAGACTAAAAAGCAACACACTGTCTCTCGTTCCTTTGCATAGGCAGAATATCGCGCCATGGCCTACACTATTTGTGAGTTGAAGTGGCTGCTTGGTCGTCTTCGTTTTCTTGGAATATCTCACTCAACTCCTGTTACCCTTTACGCTGATGTCCAGTCTCTATTGTATCTTGCTCATATTCCTGTTGCTCATGAACGAACTAAATACATTGAGGTTGACGGTCACTTTCTCCGGATGCCGTCTTAGATGGACAAATTTTGCCCCCTCATGTCTCAACGACACACATCAGCTTGCGAACATCTTACAAAGTCTCTTTGGACTCGCGAGTTTCGTTTCTTGTTGTCCAAGTTGGGTGGTTTCCGACCTCCACGCACCAAATTGAGGGGGGTGTTAGAGTTTAGCTCAGTTTAGCTCAGTCTAGCCATTTGCTGACCTGAATGTGCCGGCCTATTCATCACACTCGGAAGTGCACTGACCTGACTGTAGATGATCTGAACTAACTAGCTGGCCGACCTGACCTCATTCTCCGCCAACTCAGCTCAGCAGGACTGAAGCGTTAATTACGACTGACTAGATATAATTGTAGATATCCAGTCTAATCAAATATATCTTATTCATTGAGTTTATCATGTACATAAATAAAGAGATACGATAGGATTTGTATTGATCTTGTATTGATCTCTTTAGTTATAGATTAGCACAAATTGCTCTTTTGTATTTTATATAAATTGACAGACAAATGAATGGATGTAGCGCCCCGCTCCCGAGCCCTAACATCGGGAACAGTGCACCCGCCGTATCTCACTAAGGAGAATACAAAGCGTCGAATCAATCTCTTACTTGTCAAAAATGACGTAGAAATTTTTCGCGGAAACGTAAACCATGACAAATATTAAACCCCAATAATCGTCATTACATTGCTAAATAAAAGTTCTTGTAATAAAAGTATTAAAGTGGTATGTGAAAAATCCTCAAAGTATAAATAAGAACAAAACAGCTGCAGAGTCCCTTATATCCTAGCTACAACTCTCAACCAGCCCACTCCGATATGTTCGTCCCGTCCTCAACGAAGATGTGCTCATAGTCCTCATCCGGCTCACCTGGGAAGTAGGGGTGAGTGACAGAAAATCACCCAGTAGATGTCAGCCTCAAACCAATACAAAACATGCATACCGAAATGATATAACCACATAGCACATAAATATAAGATAAAACCATATAGCACATAAATATAAGATAACATGCATAAGATAATGTAAATACGGTAAGTAAAGCAATCCACATAAAAATGCGCAACGTCGTGATGCATGTCCTACTATGCATGTCACACGCAACAAAGTCATGTCCACACAAAATGCCGATATCTCCGCCATGCAATGCATGATCCCGGGACCTACTGAGTGGCTGTGGGTCGTACCCATCCACAGTCACCATCCTGAGTGTACTTGGCCCCGCCACCGTACACCATCCTGAGCGCCCGTGACCCATACGCCACGATCCACCATCATGCAATGCACGTGCCATGAATGCAACCAACACAATCGCCTGAGGCCCCTGGCCCATCCTCACCACCCTCCGGCACTCAAATTTAGGTTCGTAAATTTTTCGAATATTAGAAAGTTGTTATTTATGATCACCCTTAATTTTCCCTTAGCTTGTATTAATTTTCTAAAGTGTTCTACTCATTTCCCTATTTCTCCCTCATTTAATTCTATTTATTACTATTTATTTCTAATTTCTTGAATTTACCACACTTTAGAAATTAAGTGGAAATAATTTAATTTTAAACTTTTATATTTTCTGGAATTTATTTGGATTTGATTGGTATTTAATTATATTTTCCTGGCATAATCCGCCAGACCCGATACATTTTTTTTGAGAGGTTAATGGGCCGCCTTCGGTCTGACCCGCTGGCCAGTCGACCCGGTCCGTTGGCCGGCCTGTTATCTGCCTTAATTTAATTAATTATTTATTTATTTATTTAATGGTTGTTCTACCAGTGGAAATGCACGCTGTGATTCGTTTTCTGATCCCAACCCTCAATTTCTCCTATTTCCAGTCTATAGGAACCTATTCTAAGGCCAAAACACAACTTTTTAAAGGCTCCTAATGTAAAAGTTCCCTTTTTTTTCCTCCCCAATTCTTTAAGGGTATTTTTTTGATTCAATCATACCACAAATTTCACACACATACACGCACATAGCAGCCATAAACAATATATCTCATGCTTTCCAATGTATACCAAATATACAACTTAAACAAATAAAAACAACGAAACAAAATTTACAACTTAAACAAATAAAACAACGAAATACATTAATATACCATCAAAGCATGCATGAATCATATCTGTTTGAGGGGGAAGAGGCACCTACCTTTTTGACGAATTAACTTATTTCTCTTCTAGGCTCGAATCTAAACAATTGTAGTATAAAAATCAATACCTAATAACAAAGGTTAATTTGACTTACTTAAAATAATTAGTTTATAGCTTTCTATTTTCTTTTTTCCCCTATTTGTCATACCAACATATATATATGTCCACACCTACACACATGCATATACACGTATATACGTACACGTTACTCCCACGACTTCCATACATATATTACGTAAACTTTACAAATCTTATACATATATCTATATTACATATATTCACATGCATACTAAATATTAGACTAAGATATATGTATACTTTTCAAATTTATTCACTGGCCCAAAATGCCATTCACGCCCACCTTATGTACGCTGTGCACATTTCACACAACCCACTTAACATAAAAATATTCAATTTGTTTTTATATTCAATTTGCTTTTGGTTGTTATATTTAGTGCATTCCTAAAAGTCAGCTCACTTTTTCAACTTCATTCGGCCCTTCACATAAATTTTCACCGAAATCACTTTCCAATTCACATAACTTAAGCACATAAATAACCTTCAAGATTAATAATTTATATTATATACATTATATCTATACACATGAACATCACAAACTTTCGGCCCTTCTCAGCATTATCCGTTCAATATGCACATTTACACCACCTATCCAACATCGATGGATTTGTCCACACATTGTAATTTTTTCTTACTTTTCACCTTTTTTTCCCTTTTTTTAATTCTAACCGAATTTTCCCAGCATGAAAATCCCACATAGACCAAAAACCACCCTGCCTGCTATTCACAGGGATTAATTGACGTTCTATACCATAACACCTAACAACAGATATATTTTCAGATATACCTTACCACACACAAATACTTATTTTATATATCTCATATATATACACACGCCAGCAGCCCCATCATATATTACCATAATTTCGGCTAACAAAAGTTAACAAACAATATACATAAGCAATTTCCTACTAGCGGGACATACATTTATAAAATTTATTTATGCAATTCAAAAATACTAATGCATGATCCCAAGTTTCATACCGAAAATAAAATCTTATGTTTTATAAAAACATAGCCAATATAGATATGATATTTACCTTGATCTCGATTATACGCATTATGTGAAAAACCCCGATGAAGAATGGACCAAAGATTGTTACTTTTGGCCTTGAAACTAGCGGCTGCAATCTTTGCAATTGAAGAATAGAGGAAACTGACAAAAGAAATTATTTTCTTTTTCCTAATGGCGAGTGGCGGCAACAACTGGAACAATAAAAGAATAAAGGGCGGCTGTTTCTTGTGTTGAAGGCTGGCCGATTCTGGCTAGAGAAATTAGGGTAGAGTTTTTTTTGGTGTTATGTGTATATGTATATATAGGTAGTTGATAGGTAAAATACTAAGTTAATTAGGTTATTATCTAATACTTAAATTTGAATTTGTATTTATTTTTTTTAAGCTTTATCTCTTTAACTCCTAATCATATAGGATCCTAGGTTTCAAGATTATCTACTTTATTTTCTTTACCTTTTCTTGTTATGCCGTGTGTGTGTAGTTTATATACTATATATATAAATTTTGTTTTGTTAATGTGTTGTATACAGTTTACGTAAAAAAAATAACGGGTTATAACATTCCTCCCTCCTTACAAAAAGTTTCGTCCTCGAAACTTGCGTATGGCGTAATTAATGACTTATCATGGTTCTACTTAATCCATTCACCTAGATAATGACCGTACTAAATATCCATTATATATTCCGATACGTTAATCATTCATTCTCTCATTATAGGTCAAGGCCTCGAAATTGTTCCTTGTATACTAACAATGTAGTTTCTAAGTCGATTATTCTTTACTTATTCAAGATTAAAACATATCTTCTTAAAACTCTAATATCAAACTTAGGGGAATTGTCATCATACTGGGGGTTCCACACTCAGTCATCGGTTTATATCGTACTTATATCTATGGTCATAGCAGCCCTCTAAGATCGGTTCTTATGTGTAACATAATCTTCAACTTAATTCTCTATAATTACAACTTATAAACTTCTACTTACACCAGTTGATGTGTATCATTCAACTTATTACAGTCTACAATTTCATATTCTTAACTTCATCATATATAATTCATCTCCTAATCATATGACCATTCGAAATATCTATCAAGTCTTTCGATGTACTAATCCTTACTCTTTCCCAATGCAGGACAATGTCTCCAAAGTCAATTATGATAAACTTACGAGCTAACTCTATTATCATATCCTTACTCTCCTGCGTACCGTTAATAGCTTAATATACAAAATATGTGTATGGACATGTTTTTCTTTAAATAAAAACGTAACTTATGTGACTATAATTTGAAATATATCTTTGGTTGTTTAAAATATTTCATCCCTATTTTTGTAAAACAAGAGTCGAAATGGTATATACTTGTTTTCACAAAGTGATATCTTACATGACCATTTATAAGACAATGATATAACTAGTTCGCAAGAGTACGACCGGTTTAAAACCACTTCAAAACAATTGAGACACAAAAATTGTAAAATTTCTTTTTTATAAAACGATTTGAACACACGTCTTTTGCTTTTCAACGAAATAAATATTTTGAAAGCTATGTTTTGTTTCGTAAAATACAACAATTGAAAACTCATCAATTGTGAAGTTTCATAAAACAATTGAGCAAGGTACCCCTCTTTTTCGAAAAAAAATAAGTACATATACTTGGAAACTATTTATGCTTCACAAAATTAAGTAAGTTCGTGGCAAGCAGATAAATATATGCAAATCATTTAATGGTAAAATTCTTGCACTGTCGATGGTTGACAAATAGAATTTATTTTAGCAAAATCAACATGCCTAAACGAAAATTTAGGAAATAAACATATCGATCTTTTAAAACATCATTATTTTGAAATATATCAGCTTTGTCGAGGGTAGTCAAAATTCCATTATGTTGCTGTATGAATTCGGAAAAGAAATATAGCCTTGTAAAGTAATGTACTGGAAAAAAAATGAATTTATTCGAGATATTTAGAAGCAAATTTTTTTGAAATATCTTTGAAATATAGAATGTATCTTGGTGTACGTGCTTGTACGAAAACGTTTAACTACTTGAAAAATAATAGTCCACTACTTCGTATAATTTTTCTAAATCACCCTTTAATGTTAATGAAAAATCCATCTACATACCGTTTCATATAAATCTTTAACTTAAATTGTTCAATCCTAGTATGACATACTAATTATTGATCAACTTAGGGCATTCTAATTCACCATGCTTCCGCGCGCCACATTGATCCACCGTACTTCTTTACTTGGTTATTTCAACTGCTAATTCTATTTTAGTTATATCTCACCTGAAAGACACCCACTGCTTGTTCATATTGGTTCTATTTCAATTCAAGCCTATTCTATACATCACTACTTATGTGTTTCTAGGAATCAACACTTACTACTTTGTTATTCCACTGTACTTATTTTATTAATGCTCGTTTATCAATATCAATCAATATCCTTAATTAGACTAATATCTTCAGCCTGTTTGGTAACCTTAAAATTCAACATATTATCCATAACTATAAACCCCTTTGTATGATATTCTTTGCTGACTCTGTTCATCATAACACTTATAAATCGCTACTTAGTCTCTATCATTCTACTATAAATCCCTCTTAATAGCTACGATCTCATCTTAAACCTAGTCATGTTCCGACACAACTGTCGAGGTAGAGGCGTGAACCCGTTTTATTTACCCTAATGGTACAGGGTTTGCAGGGGTCGAGTCTAGGGACTTATATAAATGGTTATAATCAGCACTTATGTAAAACAAATAATTCAGAGTCGTATGGAGTGTCATAGGTATATGTGGCATATCCCTTATCTGATTATCACTTAGGTCTAATGTCATCACTTATTTCTAGAGTTGATACTCGGTATCATCATTCCTTACGTCTAAAATCATTACCTACGACTAAAAATTGGAACTTCTGTCTAAGATGTGACTTAGGAGCAAAATCGTAACTTAATTTCTAAGATCATAGCCTAAATCTATACTTCCACTGTTGATATAGAGCCATGCTCTAAAAGATCGCGCTGTCGAACACGTAGTATTTCTTAAACTCATCTCGAATTTCGGTCCAAGTGATCGACGGTGTAAGTTGTGCTACGTCATCACTCCTCCCATCTTCTTGTCGAATAATCTCAAGTCCAAGTGCGATGGTGGTGGAGACGGTGTATGCTAGTAGCAGCTGGTGCTACTGTGCTAAGGTGTTAGTCATGGAAACTATGGCATCTTCAAGTGCTTGGTGATGATCCTCTGATTCTGGTGGTTCTCACCACCACTTCCAGCTGGCTCACGTCGTGGAGGCATTTCTGTAATTCTAGTTCATGAAAAGAAATCAGATTAGTCAATAGTAAGTTAAATGGGTTGGACACAGGGTAAAACAGTAATTAGACAGAGAAATCTCACCATCGTCACACACCTCCTATAACCCGATCATAGCCTAGTCTAAAATCATCTCTTAAGTCTACTTTGTTTATTAAGGGTAAAATCGTCATTTTATGAAAAGATCATAGCTTATGTCTAGGTGAGTTAGTTAATCCTGCGTTTTCGAGGCGGAGCTGAAGCCTCGGCTCTGATACCACCTGTAGCGCCCCGCTCCCGAGCCCTAACATCGGGAACAGTGCACCCACCGTATCTCACTAAGGAGAATACAAAGCGTCGAATCAATCTCTTACTTGTCAAAAATAACGTAGAAATTTTTCACGGAAACGTAAACCATGACATATATTAAACCCCAATAATCGTCATTACATTGCTAAATAAAAGTTCTTGTAATAAAAGTATTAAAGTGGTATGTGAAAAATCCTCAAAGTATAAATAAGAACAAAACAGTTGCAGAGTCTCTTATATCCTAGCTGCAGCTCTCAACCAGCCCACTCCGCTATGTCCGTCCCGTCCTCAACGAAGATGTGCTCATAGTCCTCATCCGGTTCACCTGGGAAGTAGGGGTGAGTGACAGAAAATCACCCAGTAGATGTCCGTCTCAAACCAATACAAAACATGCATACCGAAATGATATAACCACATAGCACATAAATATATGATAAAACCACATAGCACATAAATATAAGATAACATGCACAAGATAATGTAAATGCGGTAAGTAAAGCACTCCACATAAAAATACGCAACGTCGTGATGCATGTCCAACTATGCATGTCACACGCAACAAAGTCATGTCACACAAAATGCCGATATCTCCGCCATGTAATGCATGATCCCGGGACCTACTGAGTTGCTGGGGGTCGTACCCACCCACAGTCACCATCCTGAGTGTAATTGGCCCCGCCACCATACTCCATCCTGAGTGCCCGTGACCCGTACGCCACGACCCACCATCATGCAATGCACGTGCCATGAATGCAACCAACACAATCGCCTGAGGCCCCTGACCCATCCTCACCACCCTCCGGCACTCAAATTTAGGTTCGTAAATTTTTCGAATATTAGAAAGTTGTTATTTATCATCACCCTTAATTTTTTCTTAGCTTGTATTAATTTTCTAAAATGTTCTACTCATTTTCCCTATTTCTCCCTCATTTAATTCTATTTATTACTATTTATTTCTAATTTCTTGAATTTACCACACTTTAGAAATTAAGTGGAAATAATTTAATTTTAACCTTTTATATTTTCTGGAATTTATTTGGATTTGATTGGTATTTAATTATACTTTCCTGGCCTAATCCGCCAGACTCGATACATTTTTTTTGAGAGGTTAATGGGCCGCCTTCGGTCTGACCCGCTGGCCAGTCGACCCGGTCCATTGGCCGGCCTGTTATCTGCCTTAATTTATTTATTTATTTATTTATTTAATGGTTGTTCCACGAGTGGCAACGCACGCTGTGATTCGTTTTCCAATCCCAACCCTTAATTTCTCCTATTTCCAGTCTGTAGGAACCTATTCTAAGGCCAAAACACAACTTTTTAAAGGCTCCTAATGTAAAAGTTCCCTTTTTTTTCTCCCCAATTCTTTAAGGGTATTTTGTTTTCGATTCAATCATACCACAAATTTCACACACATACACGCACATAGCAGCCATAAACAATATATCTCATGCTTTCCAATGTATACCAAATTTACAACTTAAACAATAAAAACAACGAAACAAAATTTATAACTTAAACAAATAAAACAACGAAACACATTAATATACCATCAAAGCATGCATGAATCATATCCGTTTGAGGGAGAAGAGGCACCTACCTTTTTGACGAATTAACTTCCTTCTCTTCTAGGCTCGAATCTAAACAATTGTAGTATAAAAATCAATACCTAATAACAAAGGTTAATTTGACTTACTTAAAATAATTAGTTTATAGCTTTCTATTTTCTTTTTTTTCCTATTTGTCATACCAACATATATATATGCCCACACCTACACACATGCATATACATGTATATACGTACACGTTACTCCCTCGACTTCCATACACATATTACGTAAACTTACAAATCTTATACATATATCTATACTACATATATTCACATGCATACTAAATATTAGACTAAGATATATGTATACTTTTAAAATTTATTCACTGGCCCAAAATGCCATTCACGCCCACCTTATGTACCCTGTGCACATTTCACACAACCCACTTAACATAAAAATATTCAATTTGTATTTTATATTCAATTTCCTTTTGGTTGTTATATTCAGTGCATTCCTAAAAGTCAGCTCACTTTTTCAACTTCATTCGGCCCTTCAGATAAATTTTCACCGAAATCACTTTCCAATTCACATAACTTAAGCACATAAATAACCTTCAAGATTAATAATTTATATTATATACATTATATATATACACATGAACATCACAACTTTCGGCCCTTCTCAGCATTATCCATTCAATATGCACATTTATACCACCTATCCCACATCGATGGATTTGTCCACAACATTGTAATCTTTTTCTTACTTTTCACCTTTTTTTCCCCTTTTTTTAATTCTAACCGAAATTTTCCCGGCATGAAACATCCCACATAGACCAAAAACCACCCTGCCTGCTATTCAGGAATTAATTGACGTTCTATACTATAACACCTAACAACAGGTATATTTTCAGATATACCTTACGCACACATAAATACTTATTTTATATATCTTATATATATACACACGCCAGCAGCCCCATCATATAATTACCATAATTTCGGCTAACAAAAGTTAAACAACAATTATACATAAGCAATTTCCTACCAGCGGGACATATATTTATAAAATTTATTTACGCAATTCAAAAATACTAATGCATGATCCAAGTTTCATACCGAAAATAAAATCTTATGTTTTATAAAAACATAGCAAATATAGATATGATATTTACCTCGATCTCGATTATACGCGTTATGTGAAAACCCCGATGAAGAATGGACCAAAGATTGTTACTTTTGGCCTTGAAATTAGCGGCTGCAATCTTTGCAATTGAAGAATAGAGGAAACTGACAAAAGAAATTATTTTCTTTTTCCTAATGGCAGTGGCGGCAACAACTGGAACAATAAAAGAATAAAGGGCGGCTGTTTCTTATGATGAAGGCTGGCCGATTTTGGCTAGAGAAATTAGGGTAGAGTTTTTTTTGGTGTTATGTGTGTATATATATATAGGTAGTTGATAGGCAAAATACTAAGTTAATTAGGTTATTATCTAATACTTAAATTTGAATTTGTATTTATTTTTGTAAGTTTTATCTCTTTAATTCCTAATCATATAGGATCCTAGGTTTCAAGATGTTACATCCCATGCATGTGTGCATTTTTTTAAAGAAAAATCTATTAATTCGCTTGCAAGTTATAATAAAAATAATAATAAAATAAAAATAAAAAAAGGTAGCGTTAAGAAAACGGGGGTTATTCAACCCCCATTAAAATGAACACCAAAAATTAAGCCTCATTCTTCTCCCCCATTACCACTGCTCTATCCCCTTACATTATAAAAAAAATGTTCACCTCACAAAATAACCCCCTCCCTTCTGCCGTTTTTCCCCAGCAAGCAAAGAAAAAAAAATACTCCACCCCCAATTTCAGTAGCCTGAGAATAATAGGAGAAGAACAGGGAATTTGTGTGGCTTCAACCTATCTCGACTTTGTTTACGACGTAGTATACGAATCAATGTAAGTAATCTTGATGTATTTACTATGAATTTTTGTAAAACTTATGTATCTACTTTGATATTAAATTCGGATCATGTATTCGTACATGTACATTCTGTAGAGAAAAAGGGGTGTGAATGATGTGCATAAGTTATTTTGAAAATCATCAAAAGGGGGAGATTGTAGAGAAAAAGGGGTTTGAATGATTTTCAAATACATGATTTAAATGTGCACAAAAACGAGCATAAGATAAAACGTGCATGAGATATACATGTATGCATGATACATTGCTATTACTTGCCTTATTTAGCTTATATATAATGTTGCCGGACTAACGAGCCATGAAGCATTAAAGCTTACATCATATGGCAAACATTTGTTGTGTTTATAGTATTTTCAGGTGCCACCATTAATGAACTAAACTAGTTCATTAAGTGAAGTACTTGGTTTATTAAACTAAGTAGTTCATTAAAGGAAGCCACATTTGGAAAAGGCACAAAGGCAAAAAAGCTAAGGAAGGAAAGTTTTCTCCTAATCCCATCCTTCATTACACACGCCATATACATATACATTACATATATTTTCAGAATTTTTGAAAAAGGCACATACACATGTATTCCAACGTACTACCAACACGTTATATATTTTACGTATGTACGTTAACGTCACACCACTATACTTAACTCATATTTATGAGTATATTCAGGTCTTATATCATATGATATAAGATATGGTGATGACAAATTAAATACGACACGATAAAAGGTTCTAAACTGAAAATTGTCGTATCGGGCGAATACCGAAACTTCGCCAACGTGTCACGTACTTGCCATAAATAAATGGCCAGCCCTTATACATCAAAATTTGATGTAAATTTCGTGCACATCACTGGAAAATCAGCCAAAAATACTTTCCATGTTGGCACACACAAATTACTCCACATTAAGGCCAAAATGTGAAGATTCCAAGTTTAATTTTGTCACATGCTAATGGTACCACTTTAGACCAGCCAAGTGTTGAGATTTAAAGTATATATTATATATATTATGTATAACATAATATATATAACATGTGCAAAAGTTGGAATTTAAATTACAGAAAAATCGGGTAATCGATAAATATCGAAAATTCGGCTTTCTACGCACACAACACATGGAACATTTTTGGTACATCATGTGACACGTATCTAGACACTTTTTACATATGATATACATCTTAAAGTGTTCTAGAAAATTAAATTAAGGGCTGATTGGAATATAACATGTGTGTATTATTAAATGTGCATTATTTTACAAAGTTAGCAAAAATAAATTTCAACACAAGCACAATCATTTCCAACGCCACCTACAGCTGAGATGGAGCTTATTTGGAGCCTTGTTGGCATATTGATTGGTCAAGGATCAATCATACAATGTTGGTGAATTGAAGAGAGAAGCTACAAATGGTAAGAATTCAAAATATATCTCTCTTATATCACATGCTGAAAATTTCAGCATGCTAAATATTGCTGGCCGATTTTATCACTTAAATGAGATATAATTTGTCATCTTTTATTGTGTGAGTGATTGGAAGAAGAAATGGAAATGATTTGAATATTATTTAAATTAATAAAGTGTAATATTTTATATATTACACATGCTTAAAATTTTTCAGCATGTGTAAGACATGGTGGCCGAATTTGTAAGCTTGGAAGTGTCCAAGTTCATTTCTCATGTGATAGCAATACTTACCATAATTTGGTGATTCATTTTATAAAGAAAAAATCAAAGAAAATTTGGCATTATTTTGAATAGAATTGAGTGATGCACATGCTGAATTTTCAGCATGGCAATAAGACATTATGGCCGAAATTTTGCCTAGTTAGGAAGGATTTGATGCCTTGCAATTTATGTGATATATCTTATGATTTATGGAAGTTATTTTGTGATGATTTTTGGCACATGTTTAAGTGTATTCTCAGATTTTTTTTTTCCAAGTCATCATGATGACAACATTCATCCAATGAGAAGGTGCCAAGTAAGCGAAGACTAAATGATCATCCAATAAGAAGATGCCAAGTAAGCAAGACATTGTCACAATGGTGTCTTACACTCTCTCAAGGACTTAAAAGATAATTTTCAAGAGGGGGAGACACCATACAAGGGACGGCTGGACCATGTTAAAAGGAAAGAGAAGAGAGCAAACAAAATAAGGCCAAGCATTGCAAAATCAAAGTGATCAAAAGCCTAGTTCTTCTTCTTCTACATTCTCTCTTTCTTTCTTTCTTATTGTAAGCCTATTGTATTCATATTCTTTCAATCTTGAATAGGCTTGATATAAACCACCATTCATTCTATATCTTTGTAAAAGATTGATCAAGGTGTGATCAATCTTCATTCTTGCGAGGTGGTGGTGTTCGTGCAAATTGTACTTGTCATACAAGGTTTGTAAAGGGTTGAAGTTAAGGTGTAACTCTATCAACCCTGCGGTAAGGTGTACTGCGTGTGTGTGATTAGTGTGAACCAAGGAAGGTGTTCCTTGAAGACTGGAGTAGGTTGTTTATAACCGAACCAGTATAAAATTCTTGGTGCCATTTACTTTCTGCATTTACTTTTCAGTTACTGTACTGTTTACTCTTCGTGTTCGCATTCGTAAAAATAGTAAAAGATTTTCAAAAATCACAAAAATTTCCAGAAATATACCTACATGTTATAGAGATAATTTGGCACAAGTTTCAACCCTTTTGGATAAGTATAAGTCGATCACACATCAACAGTTCTGAGACTAGTACAGTCTGAATTTCAGACTTGTAAAGGTTGAGACTTTGATTGTGTTTGACCTGCTTTCCAAAAGAATTTTGCAAAACTGTTTCAACCCAATTAAAAATAGTATATAAGGAGTTAGTGGTTAAATTGTCAGAGCATTTGGACATACACAAAAATAGGAATTAATTTTTCAAAACCATCTACCGTTTCTGGCAGATTCGCACAATCTGATTACCAACGGTTTTTGAAGGGGTTAAAGGTTGAATTTTAATTTGAAATTTTTAGGGGACCCTCATAACATTTGAGGCTAAGTTCTCTCAAAATTTCAGAATTTTTGGAGACCTCTAACCTGGTTTTAAAAACGTTTTAAAACAGGTCTTGAAAAACAGAATCTGTTTTCAGAAGTTGAATTGTTCAAGTTTAAAGAAATTTTAAAAACCACACTTTCCGCACCACCTATTCAACCCCCCTTCTAGTGGTGCCTTACAGATACTACAATTGGTATCAGAGCGCAGGAACACTCACTTCAAAGAATCCAACGATTCCGTGAGATGGCAACCACAACCGTGCAAGAAGGAATGTCAACTGTAAGGTCTCCTTTTTTCGACAGTGAGTCTTTTATTCAATGGAAATTAAGAATGAAACTTTTTCTTATGGTTATTGATATTGATATATGGTCCATCATAGAAGACGGTCCATTTGTTCCTACTAAGACGTCAATTATTGATGGTGTCACACTAGAGGTTACAAAAACGAAACAAGAATACACTAGTGATGACTAAAAGAAGTTGAGTATGAATGCTAAAGCCATGCAACTACTATTAAACGATCTAAATAAAAGTGAGGCTAGTTACGTGTCTAATTGCTCTAGTGCTCAAGAGATGTGGCATATTCTTGAAATGAAACATGAAGGGACTAGCCAAGTAAAAGAGTCCAAAATCAATATGCTTATGTCCACACTTGAGTCCTTTAAATTATTGCCAAATGAGTCTATTGTTGAAATGGATTTACGCTTGACTAACATTTACAATTCTCTTGAGTCTCTTGGCAAAGCATTCACTATGCAGGAAAAGGTACAAAAGGTCTTGCGAAGCCTTCCATCCGAGTGGGACCCTAAAGTAACGGCCATAGAAGAAAGCAAAGAGACCAAATCGATTAAAATGGAAGAACTAATCGGATCACTTAAGGTATATGAAAACAAACTTGCTTTAAGACATTCTGAGTCCATTTCTAATAATGATAGGGCTATAGCATTTAAATCAAATGAATACGTCATAGATGATAGTGACATAGATTCCGATGATGAGGACTTGATCACGATGGCTAAAAGATTAAGAAAAATATTGAGAAAATCGATTAAACATAAGTCTACCTCATCTAAGGATCATAAAAATAAAAATAAAGAAATAAAGTGCTATGAATGCGGCAAACCTGGACATCTATCATATGACTGCCCTAATAAAGAAAAGCAAACAAACAAATACCCTGACAAGGATCGGAACAAGAATAGACTCGTCTCAGAACCTAAGCAAAGGAGAAGAGCCTTCAAAGCCTCTACTTGGAGTGACACATCCGACTCTGAGACTGATGAAACGGAAGAACACAAGGCACAAGTATGCTTTACATCTAAAGCATCAAATGAGGTATCTTCCGACTCTGATTCCGATTCTGAATATTCTTATGATGATTTATTTAGTCAATATTTAGAATTGCATAAGTTTTCAAAGACTCTTGCAAAAGAAAAGAAGCGATTAATTGAAGACAAGAAATTGTTAGAATCTTCTAACAACAATCTTGTGTCTCAATTAAACGATTCAAAAGAAGAGTCGTCATGCATTATAAATTCATTAAAATCTGAAATTTCATCATTAACATCTGAGAACACAGAATTGAAATCCGAGATTTCGAACTTGAAATCAAGGAATGCGGATGTAGAGAAAAAGGTGAAATAATTTGACACGGGATCTAACATGCTGCATCGCATTATCTTATCACAAAAGCATGACAGTGACAAAACGGGTTTGGGATACGTTGACACTAATGAAGTATCTACCAAACTAAATAAGTTTGTTGTGTCTAAGAAAGTAGACACCCCAAAGCCTCAAATGGCGTCTAAGATGACGCAAAAATTGCCTATTCCCTCATCACGCCCCACTTCTTCATCATATCATGCGAAATACAATTTTGTACCATATAGATATGAAAAGAAAAGAGTGATGCATACACGGCATTCATTCCATCCACGCACTACTCATACAAACACAAGGACATATCAAAAACCTCCTACATATAATGCGTATAAAGGAGTTCTTGGCCAAAGGCCAGATACAGGTGCATCTAAAGTATATTATGTTGCGTTCTCATCATCCTTCTCACCTTTTGGAAGACCTAGAAAGGTCACCCAAATGTGGGTACCAAAAGGGACATTTTCAAAGGGTTTAATAAATAACCCTTTCGAACGCACGTATATGAAATGCATGATTTTTTTCTTTACCGGCATCTTTTGATTTGCTTTCTAAAATAAAGGGGGAGAGAAAGCATGATTTAAGGGAGAGAGAGATACTGATTGCACAAATCAGGGGGAGCCGGATTTGAAATTTGAAATTGAAATTTCAAATTTATGCATGTTTGAAGGGGGAGCGATAGTATTTAATCATGTGCATAAGTTATTTTGAAAATCATCAAAAGGGGGAGATGGTAGAGAAAAAGGGGTTTGAATGATGTGCATAAGTTATTTTGAAAATCATCAAAAGGGGGAGATTGTAGAGAAAAAGGGGTTTGAATGATTTTCAAATACATGATTTAAATATCCACAAAAACGAGCATAAGATAAAACGTGCATGAGATATACATGTATGCATGATACATTGCTATTACTTGCCTTATTTAGCTTATATATAATGTTGCCGGACTAACGAGCCATGAAGCGTTAAAGCTTACATCATATGTCAAACATTTGTTGTGTTTATACTATTTTCAGGTGCCACCATTAATGAACTAAACTAGTTCATTAAGTGAAGTACTTGGTTTATTAAAATAAGTAGTTCATTAAAGGAAGCCACATTTGGAAAAGGCACAAAGGCAACAAAGCTAAGGAAGTAAAGTTTTCTCCTCCTCCCATCCTTAATTACACACGCCATATACATATACATTACATATATTTTCAGAATTTTTGAAAAAGACAAATACATATGTATTCCAACGTACTACCGACACGTTATATATTTTACGTACGTACGTTAACGTCAAACCAATATACTCAACTCATATTTATGAGTATATTCAGGTCTTATATCATATGATATAAGATATGGTGATGACAAATTAAATACGACACGATAAAAGGTTCTAAACCGAAAATTGTCGTATCGGGCGAATACCGAAACTTCGCCAACGTGTCACGTACTTGCCATAAATAAATGGCCAGCCCTTATACATCAAAATTTGATGTAAATTTCGTGCACATCACTGGAAAATCAGCCAAAAATACTTTCCATGTTGGCACACACAAATTACTCCACATTAAGGCCAAAATGTGAAGATTCCAAGTTTAATTTTGTCACATGCTAATGGTACCACTTTAGACCAGCCAAGTGCTGAGATTTAAAGTATATATTATATATATTATGTATAACATAATATATATAACATGTGCAAAAGTTGGAATTTAAATTAGAGAAAAATCGGGTAATCGATAAATATCGAAAATTCGGTTTTCTACGCACACAACACATGGAACGTTTTTGGTACATCATGTGACACGTATCTAGACACTTTTTACATATGATATACATCTTAAAGTGTTCTAGAAAATTAAATTAAGGGCTGATTGGAATATAACATGTGTGTATTATTAAATGTGCATTATTTTACAAAGTTAGTAAAAATAAATTTCAGCACATGCACAATCATTTCCAACGCCACCTACAGCTGAGATGGAGCTTATTTGGAGCCTTATTGGCATATTGATTGGTCAAGGATCAATCATACAATGTTGGTGAATTGAAGAGAGAAGCTACAAATGACAAGAATTCAAAATATATCTCTCTTATATCACATGCTGAAAATTTCAGCATGCTAAATGTTGCTGGCCGATTTTATCACTTAAATGAGATATAATTTGTCATCTTTTAGTGTGTGAGTGATTGGAAGAAGAAATGGAAATGATTTGAATATTATTTAAATTAATAAAGTGTAATATTTTATATATTACACATGCTGAAAATTTTTCAGCATGTGTAAGACATGGTGGCCGAATTTGTAAGCTTGGAAGTGTCCAAGTTCATTTCTCATGTGATAGCAATACTTACCATAATTTGGTGATTCATTTTATAAAGAAAAAATCAAAGAAAATTTGGCATTATTTTGAATAGAATTGAGTGATGCACATGCTGAATTTTCAGCATGGCAATAAGACATTATGGCCGAAATTTTGCCTAGTTGGGAAGGATTTGATGTCTTGCAATTTATGTGATATATCTTATGATTTATGGAAGTTATTTTGTGATGAGTTTTGGCACATGTTTAAGTGTATTCTCAGATTTTTTTTTCCAAGTCATCATGATGACAACATTCATCCAATGAGAAGGTGCCAAGTAAGCGAAGACTAAATGATCATCCAATAAGAAGATGCCAAGTAAGCAAGACATTGTCACAATGATGTCTTACACTCTCTCAAGGACTTAAAAGATAATTTTCAAGAGGGGGAGACACCATACAAGGGACGGCTGGACCATGTTAAAAGGAAAGAGAAGAGAGCAAACAAAATAAGGCCAAGCATTGCAAAATCAAAGTGATCAAAAGCCTAGTTCTTCTTCTTCTACATTCTCTCTTTCTTTCTTTCTTATTGTAAGCCTATTGTATTCATATTCTTTCAATCTTGAATAGGCTTGATATAAACCACCATTCATTCTATATCTTTGTAAAAGATTGATCAAGGTGTGATCAATCTTCATTCTTGCGAGGTGGTGGTGTTCGTGCAAATTGTACTTGTCATACAAGGTTTGTAAAGGGTTGAAGTTAAGGTGTAACTCTATCAACCCTGCGGTAAGGTGTACTGCGTGTGTGTGATTAGTGTGAACCAAGGAAGGTGTTCCTTGAAGATTGGAGTAGGTTGTTTATAACCGAACCAGTATAAAATTCTTGGTGCCATTTACTTTCTGCATTTACTTTTCAGTTACTGTACTGTTTACTCTTCGTGTTCGCATTCGTAAAAATAGTAAAAGATTTTCAAAAATCACAAAAATTTCCAGAAATATACCTACATGTTATAGAGATAATTTGGCACAAGTTTCAACCCTTTTGGATAAGTATAAGTCGATCACACATCAACAGTTCTGAGACTAGTACAGTCTGAATTTCAGACTTGTAAAGGTTGAGACTTTGATTGTGTTTGACCTGCTTTCCAAAAGAATTTTGCAAAACTGTTTCAACCCAATTAAAAATAGTATATAAGGAGTTAGTGGTTAAATTGTCAGAGCATTTGGACATACACAAAAATTGGAATTAATTTTTCAAAACCATCTACCGTTTCTGGCAGATTCGCACAATCTGATTACCAACGGTGTTTGAAGGGGTTAAAGGTTGAATTTTAACTTGAAATTTTTAGGGGACCCTCATAACATCTGTGGCTAAGTTCTCTCAAAATTTCAGAATTTTTGGAGACCTCTAACCTAGTTTTAAAAACGTTTTAAAACAGGTCCTGAAAACAGAATCTGTTTTCACAAGTTGAATTGTTCAAGTTTAAAGAAATTTTAAAAACCACACTTTCCGCACCACCTATTCAACCCCCCCCTTCTAGTGGTGCCTTGCAGATCCTACACATTCATATATCATTGGTTATAATTATTGTTTTGTATGTGATGTATAAATTTCGTATGTGTAGGTGTCGTGTATTTGTGTGTGTTAGTGGGAGTGGCGAAATGACCACTACTGGTGCATATGATTTATACTTATATAATTATATAACCATTTCATATTAAAATGTTTTATTATGAGGAAGTTGTGCAATTGTGTGTGTGACAAGGGCAGTGGCCGAATGGCCACTGCTGGTTGTATATATTGTTTATGCATATGTATTATATTGTGGCACTTTTGGGATTATATATGATTATTTATTATTTTCAGATTTATATTTTTTTTTTTTTTAGAAAAATTATTTTATTAAAGAGGAAGCCTCACTTTTGGCGGAGGAAAACCTTTGTACAAATGTCTGAATACGCAAATAAATGAATCAGGAAGCTAATGATATGATATCTCCAGTCGTATATGATATGTCGCATTAAAACCTTGCCAAGAAAAACCACCCTTGTGGATAAAACCTTGGCGAAGGAAAAAGCGTGCATATTTATACGACTGTCACTGATATCGATGTTAGTCAGTACAATATACAAAGAAGTTGTATGTGTTGCTGTTTGCAAATAGTGTATGCGAATCGTGGTGAAGAGAAGAGAAAGCTTGAGGTGGACTGTTTGGTAATGTAGCGTGCCATTGTGTTGCTCGGTCCAGATATCATCCGCGTACAAGTGAGTAGGCATCCAGATTGTATTGATCATCCATATCATCCAAATCACGCGGACCGTCCATGCAGTAGACAAGTAAATATATGTGTGAAATATGTAGAAAAGACAGCAGAAAACAGAGCAACCAAGCCATAGTAAGGAGTACATACCCAACCTGCCTGCACCAGCTGATGTGCAGGCAGGGTGATTGTAGGAGAGCCAATCCATATGGAAGACCCTGAAATCATCGACAACAAAATTTCGAAGGTGGAAAAGCATCCATGTAGCCCTCATAAGTGAATGTGCAGCAATACACGCGCCAGAAGAATCAAGGCCCATTGCCATTAGCGAGATGCATAAGCGAGGCTGCCTGTACTGAATGGAGTACAGGCAGAAAGAAGTTGACATGGCCAATCCATATGGGAGACTGTAGATTTGCTAGGACTGTAATCATACGCGAAAGGATCCTCCAAAACATCGCAGTAGCCAGGATGCATGTCAATAAAACAAGTGTAAATGTATAGAAAAAATATTAAGAAACAGCAGCATGTGAAGTAGATACAAGGCGTACCGATCCTGCCCGTGACTAATCGTACACGGGCAGAGTAATTCCAAGAATTGCAACTCATAATATAATAGTGAAGCTCATGTCACACGCAATGCTGCTGAGGAAAGATCCAACGAAACCGAGGCCCTGACCAGGGGAGGAAGGGTGGAACCGCTATACACCCCCGTGATAGGCTGCAACATCGCATGCTGTGCAAGATAATGCGCAGGCATATTAGTTTCCCGATATGTATGCACTACCTCCAGTCGATGTTGACGGATGAGAGCATGTAGCTGCCGAAGATGATAATGACCCGCTGGCCGTCTTGACTTGCCAAGACAGGCAAGCAATTGGGCACAATCGGATTCGACAATCAGTGAACGATAACATGGAAGGAAAAACAGCAGGCTAAAAAATGTGGCCTGAGTCTCGGCCTGCAAAGGCGTACAGTAAGGTAGCCGAAATGAGAGGGCCCGGATGCAAGAACCATTATGATCACGCAATATTCCACCACCCGCAGCATAATGTTGACCTACCGCAGCGTCGACATTCAGTTTGAGTCGGCCAGAAGGAGGTGTTTGCCATCTTATAATGCAAAGTCGGGGAGGTCGAAACCGAGGAAGCCAAGGAAGAGAAGGTGATGGGCCTGCTGCTAGCTTGGATCCCTGTATCTGAGTCATCCACACGTGAATATCAAAGTGAATGGCATTACGTAATGCCGATGTAGAGAAGAGAGTGGTATCTCCATAAGTCAGCTGTGCATAAAGACGCCAAATGTTGGATAATATTATCCCAGGAAGCACTATCCGCAAGACGCCTGACAGAGATGTGGAGTTGGACCGATACCACCATGCCAATAGGTATTGCCGAAGAGACAGGGTTGATGGCAGCACTCCATTGAGTTCACCAGCGAACAAGCTCCAGAAAAATCGGATGCGGGAACATGTAATAAAGATGTGGTCTACCGTGGCAGAATGAGATTTGCAGAAAGGACATTGAGTTGGACGCACCAAGGAGTAGCGGCCTATATAATCTTCAAATGGAAGGGCTGAATGAAATATGCGCCATAAAAGTAGTCGAATAGAAGGAGTATGGTGCTTACACCAGATAAACCTAGTCGAGATTAATGTAGGCCGTGGTGTGCGACAAATATCATAGGCTGATTTTAGCGAGAATTCTCCCGAAGGTGTGACTGTCCATGAGAGGAATGTGCCCAATCCAGTTGAATGAGAAAGACAAGTGTGATGAATTCGACATATAGATTTCCAGACTGGGGAATCTGTGAGCCTGGGAATATAGTCACCCCTTCGTCCATATTTATGATGCATATATGTACTCCATAAAGTGTCATGGCATTGGTATTTCCACCAAATTTGGCATTGGTATGCCTGCTGCAAGTCGCGAAGATTACGTAGGCCTAAACCACCTTCTTCAACTGGGGTAGTAATGTCTTTCCATGCAACCCAATGATGTCTCTCCCCCCAATAAAATGCTGACATCTTTCTATCAAGCATACGAATGACAGATTGAGGCATACCGCCTGCCGCCATTATGTGTAGTGGTAGCGCTGCTAGGACAGAACGTAATAGTACTAGTCTACCTGCCATAGATAGAAGACGAGAATGCCAGCCATTTATTCGATCATCTACGTGCTGCAATAGGGACGAAAAGTGCAAAGCCCGTGGAATGCCCTTATGCAGGAAAGAGCCAAGATACCGAAAAGGTAAGGATGATAAGCGCATGCCAAGAATTCCTTTTATAATATGACATTGCCCAGCCGTCATGTTCGATGACGGTATGAAATTGCTTTTATGAAAATTTACCTTCTGACCTGAAGCCAGTTCATATGTGGTGAGAAACGCATGAAATCGTCGTAAATTTCTCTGTGTACCCCGTAAGAAGATAAGCAAATCATCCGCGTATGCCAAATGTGAAATCTGCAAAGGGACTCTACCCAACCGAAACAACTGAATATTGCCTGCGGCAACCAGAGCCTTCAGCCCTCTACTAAATCCCTCTGAAGATAATATAAACAGCAATGGAGATAGGGGATCTCCCTGCTTGACTCCCCTGAAGGGCTGAAAATATGGCGAGGGTTGACCATTGATTAGTACTGACATCCGCGTTGCACTGAGATGGTTGATAATAATCCGAATGAAAAACTCCGAGAAGCCAAACTTGCGAAGAAGTAATTTAAGATACTCCCAACTCACCCGATCAAAAGCCTTCATCATATCTAATTTTAGACATACCTGTGGTCCTCCCCTGTCTAACTGATGAATCATTTCACGAGCCAAAAGTACCTGGGTTGATATATCCTGACCCGCAAGAAAACCTGTTTGTTCCGGCGATATTAAAGTGGGTAATAGACGATTCAACCGAGAGGCAAGAACCCGAGTGCAAACTTTGCTAATAAAATTTGTAAGACAAATCGGACGAAAATCACCAAATGTCTGCGGTGATTGTACTTTTGGTATAAGCGTCAGTAATGCACTTGCCATGACAGGCGGCTGGGGAACACCAATGAAAAATTCCTGCACCGCTTTTAGTACATCCAAATGAATTATTGACCAACATGAACGATAAAAATTACCATGGAATCCATCCGGGCCTGGAGCACTTTGCGGATCCAAACTCCAAACCGCTTGTTTGACCTCTGACTCCGATGGCAATTGCGTAAGCATTATATTATCCTCATCCGTGAGCAGTGTCGGGATATGTGATAGTAAATCCTCATGATTGAAGGTCGGCGCTTGGGCAAATAAATCTTTATAATACTCAACTGCCTCTAACATAATATCTGCCGGTTGTGTCAACACTGTGCCCTGTCTATTTTGTAGTTGGCGAATGCAAAGTTGTGAGCGTTTACCTTTAACAAAAGATTGGAAATAGCGCGTGTTAGCATCGCCTTCTTGGAACCATTTAACTCGAGCCTTTTGTTTCCAGTATAATAACTCATATTTGGATGCAAGCAAATATTGAGCCTTTGCTTGGTAATAAGCCTCACGCGCTTCCTCAGTCGAAGTCACATCCCAATGATTTTCTGCAGCATTAAGCTTGTCTTCTGCATGTTTTAACGTACTGAAAATATTGCCAAATATATGCTTATTCCAGTGCTGAAGATCCTTCTTTAAAGCAAACAATTTATTATAGAAACCCCGCATGCCACCTGTTGTTGGATACGAGAGCCAGGTCTGCCGCATATACGCATGAAAGTCAGAATGATGCAGCCATGCGTCCAGAAAACGGAAGGCGCGACGGATAGGTGGGGTAGTATACTGACATTGTATCAAAAGTGGAGTGTGATCTGATGTCGCCCGTGGTAAATGAGTGAGTCTCAGGATGTCAAACATATCATGCATCAGAGAATTAATGAATGTCCAGTCTAGTCTCCTTCGAACACGGCCAAGACCACGTCCTTCTGCCCAAGTATATCGCGTGCCATGATACGGCGGGGACATAAGTGCGCATGATTCAATACAATCATTAAAATCCTGCATCGCAGACAGCGAAGGTGTGGAGCGACCCTGATGATCCTCCAGTGTACGGAAAATATTAAAGTCTCCACCAATTAACCAAGGCAACTGTAACCCCGCAGAGAAATCACATAACTCCCGCCATAAACATTGACGCTGAGTTGTTGTGTGTTTTGCATAGACTAAAGAGAGAACAAAATCATGCTGCTGTGATATTGAAGAAAGAGTCATGTGTAATACTTGATCTTGATCCTGCGTAGCAATCAAGCGAAATTCATGATCCCTCCAGAAAAACCAAATATGTTCTGACTGTGAAGCATAATTGTGTGAAAAACCTAGTCGTAAACCAAATCGATTTATTTGTGCTGGGGTGTGTTTAGGTTCTATTAAAGCAAGTAAATGAATACGATATTCCCTAATCAACTGCTGTAGACGAGGCATCGATGAGCGCATGCCTCGAATATTCCAAATTAATATATTCATTGAGTAAAGTTTGAAACACTTCCCTGAATGATCTGAGATGCGCTACGTGTGAGGACGGTAGATGGCGGTAACGGTGGCAAATCCTTTCTTGCGCGTCGTTTCCGACGCGGGACAACTGGTACAAACGGCAACTCCTCTGTCGGATCATTTAACCGAGATAGCAATATGTCATCCTCTGGTGAGGAATCTAACCTCTGCATGCGACGAGAGACTTCTGTGGGAACAATAAGTGGGCCAGTATCCGGATCCTCATCTGGCAATTCTGTGTCTGACAAATGTCCAAGATCTGTATGGGTGATATCGTCTGGTAAATGATGATCCGAAGCATCACAAAACGCATCATGTGTCTGTCGATCTCCCGCCACATGTGGCTCAAGATTGAGGATCGAATTAGTTGTTTGGTCATTCAGCTGGGCCTCTTCCACCGGAGGTATAACTGACGGAAGATCAGATTGTTGTGGATCCACAAGTGGTGATGATGGCAACGTGGTCATCTGAGCTGGCTGCGAAGGTTTCGCAGTAGGGATGGCAGCCGACTTGTTCTTGACCGGAGTCCATCTTTGTTTTGGCGGACGGGATGGAGGCGGCGGTGGAGGTGGTGGAATAACCGACGCCGATGGCTGTTTTGGATCACAGGATGAGTGATCATGCCCTAATCTATGACATGCAGTGCAATATTTGGGCAAATCCTCATAAATCACCGACTGTAAGATGAATCTTTGTTTTGCCTGCAAATATATTTTCTGAGGCAGTTCCTGCGACACATCTACCTCAACACATATTCTTGCGACAGATGGCCGAAGAGCGTCAGAAGTGGCCGCGTCGAGCTTCAGCGGTGAACCTATTGGCTTCACAATTTCAAAGAGAGCCTCTTTACAGTGTAAATGAACCGGTAAAGCCGGCAAAGCTACCCACACCGGTACAATGGGTACATCAGCTGCTGGATCAAAATCCACTGTCCATTTAGTGATACGCATATGGCAACCGGAAATAAGCCATGATCTACGATAAAAACATCGTAGATAATCTTCTTCTTGACTGAAATTTAAAAGTATATGGGTTTGATCAATAAGAGTGATGCGCAGATCATTGTGAAATCCAATTCGTTCAAAAACCTCTCGAATCACCTTCAATGGTGGTCTTCCATACCAAAATGTACCAACTAAGGAATATTTGTATGGCGCAGCTAGTGCATCAATTTCAGAGTCAAGAAACGATACCAAAGGAATACCTTTATGTCGTAAAACCGTTTTGGGCGAAATACTAACCGGCTTGGATGAGGATGCGCCAGAAACAATAGCAGCAAACGACGGGGGTTTGTCCGACATTGTGATTGGAGATGCGACCGAAAAACCAGGAAGCCTTCTTTGCCGTGAAAAATTTCTGTCTTGCTGGAGATGGCAAAGGATTGTTGGGAGGTGATGCTAGATATCACCGAAGCAGATAAAGGCGTTGACAAATTAGTATAGAGGTCGTTTGGGTGGAGAACGCAGAGGAACCCAGAGATGAAGGCTGCCGTATCGTGCGATCCTGTGATCGCAAGAAAGACAATCCGCTAAAATCAATTTGTAGAAACAGGGAAACCAGAAATTGTCGAAAACAGAACTGAAAATATCGTGAGAATGCAGAATCAATCGCGCCGCCATGCTGCCGCCGCAACGCTCCAGAGCATCATCGCCGTTTCATAAAAATCTATTTTCAGATTTATATATATATATATATATATATATATATATATATATATATATTTCAACTGCCTTAAGAATTGTATGTGCATATATATATTTATAACTTTCGGAATTTCATATATATATATTTATATATATTGCATCATTTCTGGAATTATATATAATTATCTAATATTTTCATATTTATTTATGTATATAATTAAATTGACTTAAGAACCATATGTATATATAAATTTACTGTTCTCAAAATTTCAGTATATATATATACACACACACACATACACACACATATATATATATATATATTGTGTTAATTTTAGAAGTATATACAACAATTTACTGTTTTCAGAAATTACATATATATATATATATATATTTTATCAGTAAAAGAGATATTTTATTAAGCCTCACTTATGGCGGAGGAAAACCATATTACAAAATTGAGTAAATGAATGATAATAGTACAATGAACAAATAATGTCTAATCTCCAATCATATATGATATGCCGCATTAAAACCTTGCCAAGTAAAACCACCCTTGTGGATAAAACCTTGGCGAAGGAAAAAGCGTACATATTTATATGAAAGGAAGGAATTTTTGAATAGTACATGCAAGAATGTGTGATGTTTGCTGAGAGCCACATCTGAATGTTGGCTATTGCGAGTTGATTCTTCTTGATGGGATATCTCCGCCAGCATTGTTGCATCAATAAGGCCATGCATGAAAACAGAAGCCAGTTAGTACACATAGTTTTATGGAGTGGAGCATGAGATGGACAAGCACATAAGCTGCGATACAAGTAAGAGTTTAACACATTACCCATGTCACCCATATCAAGCGATATGGGTAACTGGAAATTTGAAAATGATATGCGTAAATCCATGGAAAGAGACAGCATAATGCAGAAGACAAAGCGTACCCATGTTGCCCATATCTTGAGATATGGGCAACTAATTCTAATGTTAGCCATGTTCATTTCGAAGATGTGGTGTGCCCTCCGTCAAGTGGGAAAAACAGTGAGCTGTTGCTGGAATTGGCCATATTGAGCGAGATAATGCGCAGGCTGATTTGCTTCGCGAGGAGTGTATGTGATTGCAGCCATTGATGACCTGAGTAACTTTCGGAACATTGTCGCAAGACCATCGATACTGTGCTGTACTGCTGAAACTACCCCGTATGCATCCACTTCCACATCAATGGATCCCCATTGGGTTGCAAAATATAAATAACCAAGATATGCTGCTTGGAATTCGGCTGTAGTAGGTGTAGAGAGTGGTAAGTGAAAAGAAATCGCCCTAATGAATGTACCAGAACTGTCTCTCAGAATTGCTCCCGCAGCTGCAGAAAATCTCCCATGGGCTGCATCTGTGTTTAATTTCAACCTGCCCGGTGGAGGATGGATCCATCTGACGATGATGCAACGAGAAGGACGGAGCTTTGGAGACAAACCAAGAGTAATTAAGGACTGGTCTAAGATTGCAAACTTCTTCCCACTTTGTATAGATGCCCAGTCATACAAAGCACGTCGAATATTCTCTACCACTGTTGCCAGTCGCCATTTTTCATCACCATAGATTATTGATGTGTATGACTTCCAAATCTCCCATACAATGATAGCTGGAGCCACAATGCGAAACATGCCTTTAAGCATCTTGCCTTTTGTTGAGATCCACCATTGCATTAAATTTTGTTGGAAACTTGTAACATTAGCTGATGGACCATCCAAATGAGTTGCATACATTTTCCATATCCCAGCGATAGCCGGGAAATGTAAGAATATATGATTAACTGTTATTTGTGCTTTTAGACAGAATGGACATTGCGATGGGTGAATATACACAACCTTCTGCAAGTTTTCAGGGACATGAATTGCACCTTTATATAGTCGCCATAGAAACAACCGGACTTGAGGAGGAATGTGCTTATGCCAAATGAAGCTGTATGATACTCGGGAGTTTCTTGCGAGTCGAATCTGATCGTACGCAGCTCGAATGGTACGATGTTCCTGCTCAAGATTTTCATGACAGAATGTGTGAATGCGACAAATGCGCTTCCATACCGGAGAATCTGTGATACGTATATCATAAGAATTACGATGAGCATATCTTGCATGTAGAAAGTTACTCCATATGGAGTTATTTTCTTGATATCTCCACCATATTCTGCAGGAGTACGCTTTTTGCAGATCGCTTAGAGTTCTTAGTCCTAGTCCACCCTCAGATGTTGGCCCAAAGAGCTGGGCACTTGAAATCCATGCATATCCCTTCCTTGTGTCTGTGCTCTCCCAGAAAAATTTAATCATTGATCTCGTTATTGCACGTATATTACTTTGCGGTAGTTGACAGGCCGATAGTATGTGTAGCGGGATAGCAGCAAGAACATGCTTAATCAAGATTAATCGGCCTGCTTGATTTAAGAACTTGTTTTGCCATATTGCTAGTTTGATCTAAATTGAGGAGAGAAGACTCACAAAGTGTGCAGTTCGTTCCTTGCCACGATGCAACTGCACTCCTAAGTATTTGATTGGCAGACTGACTGCTGTCATGTGTAAAGCATGCTCCATGCGAGTAATTTGCGCGCTAGTAAGGAAGTCTGGCGGAAGAAAATGACTTTTCTGATAGTTTACTGCCTGACCCGAAGACGTCTGATACAATTCTAGGAACTTTCTGAATTTTTCAAGATTTCTAAGCCCACCATTAAGAAATACCAATAGATCATCAGCAAATGCTAGATGAGTAACTGGTTTAGTCCTGCCTGCTGAAAATGGAATGAGTCTTCCTTGTTCCACCATACTGTTGATGCCCCTTGAAAACGCCTCAGATGCAAGGATGAATAGAATGGGAGACAAAGGGTCCCCTTGCTTAACCCCCCTTGTTGGTTGGAAAAAGCCAGATGGTATGCCGTTGATTAAAATGGATATATACGTGCCTTTTAAATGATTGAAGATAAGCTGAATAAATCTTTCCGCAAAGCCAAACTTATGTAACAGTTTGGAAAGAAAGGTCCAATTAACCCTGTCAAACGCTTTCATCATGTCTAATTTTATGATAACATTGGAACCTCTAGATTTCATGGGCAGCAAATGTATCATCTCACGAGCCAGCAGTATCTGTTCTGAGATGTCCCTACCCTTCACAAAACCTGCCTGCTCAACAGTAATAATTTTTTGGAGGAGAGGTTGTATACGCGTTGCTATAATACGGGTTGATACCTTGGATATGAAGTTTGCTAGACTTATAGGCCTATACTCCGAAAATGAACGAGGGGATTGAGTCTTTGGCAATAAGATGATTAAGGTGCTCCCCATTGCCTTTGGGATAGGAATGCCCAAGAAGAATTCTTGCATTGCTTTGTGTACATCCTCGCGGATTACATCCCAACAACTGCGAAAAAAAGCCATTATATCCATCTGGACCCGAAGCACTGTTTGGATCAAGAGACCAAACGGCTTCTTTCACCTCAGATTGTGATGGTAAGGCCATGAGCATTTGGTTGTCACTAGAAGATATTAGATGAGGTATATGCTCAAGAATAGAAGGGTCATCCGATATTGGCTCTGCTGTGAATAATTTTCTATAATATTCAACGGCCGCATTTTGTATTCCAGCTTGCGTGTCAATGACCAACCCTTCCTCATCACATATTTGGTGAATTGTCTGACGTGAGTGTCTGTCCTTCACAATACTATGAAAGAACGCCGTGTTTGCATCCCCTTCGGCTATCCATTTCTGGCACGCCTTTTGAGCCCAATATTGTAGTTGTTTACGTGCTGCGATCTTGTATTGTGCCTGAGTTTCATGATAATGCATGCGTGTCTCAGGGGTTGGATTCGCATCATAAGCATTTTCACACCGAGCTAATTGCTGTTCCGAATGGGACACTTGGTCAAAGATATTCCCAAATACATTCCTATTCCATGTTTGAAGATCTTTCTTCAAACACTGTAATTTGTTGTATAATCCTCTCATGCCTCCTATTGTGGGATAAGTCTTCCAAGACGATTCCACAAAGATATGAAAATCTTTATGCTCTACCCACATGTTTTGAAATCTGAAGGACTTAGGACCACTGAATGATGTCTGTAATGAACGAAGGAGCAGTGGTGCATGATCTGATGTTAGCCTTGCAAGATGCTTCACCCGAAGATTTGGAAACAACGCATTGTAGGACTCTGAACATAACATGCGATCTAATCTCCTCCTAACCATTCCTAATCCTCTGCCACTTGCCCAAGTATACGGTGAGCCCTCATATGGCAAATCTATTAATTGACAAGAAGAAACACAGTCATTAAATTCTTCCAATGAGGAAAGCGAAGGTGTTGATAATCCATCATGTTCCGAAATAGTGAGAAATGTGTTGAAATCCCCGCCAAGTAACCATGGATCCGAATAATTATCATGATGGAGTTGTAATGCAGCCCATAATCTCCGACGATCCGTGATAGAATGTAACCCATATAATGAAGTATACCAAAAAGTAATGTCTGTGCCAACTAAATGAAATTTGAAATGAGAGCATTGTTCCTCAAACACTATAGAAATAATTTGGAGATACTGGCTTGCCCAAAAAACCCATACTTTATCCCGACACACGGATTCCGCATGGGAAAATTTTAAACGACGTTGCATTTGAGGCAAATGTACAGCATCTCTCTTTGGTTCAATGATTACTAACAAATGCAGCTTGTGAGTCTTTACTAATTTGCGAATGCGGACCATGGAGGCCGCAATTCCCCTTACATTCCAAACTAGACAATTCATTGGGATGATGATGAAGATAAGTGTGAAGAACAGGTCAACCTGTCTGTAGGATGTGCATATGCAGCCACCATTTCCTGCTTGGTACGACGTCTTCTTGTGATTGGATTAGGCTCCTCCAACTCTTGCAGCAGTTGATCTGTAGTTTTTGCACACGAGCCCTCTGTTTGTGAATCACAGCCCTCATGTATGGGATTAACAAGTTGTTGATCAGCCAGTGGGAGAGGTGCTGAGAATGGATTTTGTGGAGGATGCATACACGAAGGCTCCTGGACATGTGGGAATAATTCTGAATCCGACCTTGTGGAATCTAATACATCATCATTCTCCTCCAAGACTTGGACCAGTGATACTCCAGCTTTTGAAAGATCTTGTTTTTCTGACAGTGTTTGCAATACAGCGCTGACATCTAAATTATCTACGGCATCATGCACCTCTTCTTCATGACAGGCCTCATCCTGATGATTAACATCTGGAGCATCATCATCAGTCTCCTCTTCAACTGTCACAGGCTGTTTAGGATTAGTTTTCTTCGGTGTCCATCGCTTGGCCTTTTCTTTTGGTTTAGTAGGGTTTTGAGATAGGTCGTTATGTTGTATTTCCTGCCCCTCCTTAATTGGTTGTTTACAGCTTTTGTCCTCATGTCCCAATACGCGACAAATAGTGCAGAAGAGAGGGACATTCTCATATTCTACTGTTGGATAAATTTCATGATCTCCCCCTTGAATATGCAGGCGTGTGGGTAGGGGCTTAGAGATATCTACCTCGATGCAAAGCCGTACCACTGATGGTCTCACACCATTAGATGTTGCAGAATCCATTTTCAAGGGCAGTCCTATCATGTGAGCAATCTCCCACAGAGCTGATTTGTTTTGCAAATATAGAGGAACACCACGAATGGATACCCATATTGGAACAATTGGTTTATCAATCTTAGGATCAAAATCAGGCGTCCACTTCGTTACTCTCATAATGTAGCCGTTAACAGCCTATGAACGACGTAAAAAGCATCTATGGTAATCTTCGGGCTGTTGAAATGTCAGAATAATATGCTGATCATCTAAGAGTCCTAACTTAGGAGTTGATTTGTATCCAATCCTTTCCATGCACGCAGATAATTGTTTCATGCTTGGCCTTCCATGCCAAAAAGAACCCACCAACGTATATTTGTATGGCAATGAATAACGATCGACTTCCTCCTTTGTAAATGAAATAGATGGCATACCTTTATACCGAGATTTTGATCTGATTGATGAAGCCGGCTCCAGAGTAGTGGGAGCAACCGCCGCCGCAAAAGTTTTCGTGAGGGTAGGCTGATCCGACATTATCGGATACGAAAACACACAGGATGTAATATTGTGGATCGCAGTTTCCTTTGGAATAGACAATGCAGGTGAGACGAAATCAGAGAATGCAGCGAATTGAGAAGAAAGACGGGATCTTTAGCCATTGAGTCGTCAACAGCGAAATCGCCGGAGCCGCCGCAGTCCATCCTCCATTTGGTATATATTATATATATAATTACATATATATATATATATATTAACTGTTTTTCCAGAAATTATTTAAATACATATTTAAACTGATTTTTGAAAATGATATATGTATACATATGTATAAATTTAAAGTGTTTTCATAAATTATACATATATATATATATATATATATATATATATATATATATATATATTTAAGCTTGCTACAGAATTTATTTGTATATATATCTAAATTGTTTTTCATAAAATATATATATTTATGTTATTTTTGTATTTAGATAAATGTACAACTATATAAATTGTTTTTCTATAGAAATAAATATTTATTTATAGTAATTTCATATATCAAAATATATACAATTATATCAACTGCTTTTGGGTAATTATATGAAATTATATTATTCTCGGCTTGGGTAGATTTATAAATTTAAACATATTATTTTCGAACAAAGATTATATTTAATTACATAAAGTGCTTTTGGAATGAAATGTCTACTTATTATGTTATTGTTAGAACTGAAATTACATATCTTAATATATAAAATGGTTGGGTAATTGTAGTGAAAGAATAAGAGTAATTCAAAAGAGAATGAATTTGTGGTGTAGAGTTGAAGCTGAGATACAAGTTAATAAGCAAATAATTAACTTACAGGTTCAAATTTTGGCGATTCCGGAGAATAAGTTGGACATGCAGAAGGAGAGACTTTTAGAGTAACATTCTTCACGTTCGAGCGTAGAATAAGAAAGCTAAGTGACCGATCAGAGGTAAGTGGTCTATCTATACTCGTTATACTGTTATGCATCAGAGGTAAATGGTCTATTTATGCTCGTTATGTTGTCATGCATCAGATGTGAGCGGTATATTTGTGCTTGTTATATTTATCACGCGTCAGTGTGTTATTTGTTGCATATCTGTAACTGGATTTCCTCTATATGTGAATTGTGTGCATATGTGATATATGTGAACTGTTTGTATGTATGAGTGTGGATGCACCAGATTAAAGAAAGATGAGAAGAACAGAAATGAGAATGAAAATGAAAATGAGATGAAAGAAAAGAGAGTCGGGCCAGGTAGTTCGTCGAGCCGGACCGAATAGCCAACGGGCCAGTTGCGGTGGCAGGCCTCGACCCAGAACATGATATAAATGTAACTTAATTAATAGTAATAATTATAGGAAAATATAAATAAATATCAGAAAATTAGAAATAAATTCCAGAAATAACTGAACCAAGATTCGAGTGCCAGAGGATGGTGAGAATGGGCCAGGGGCCTCAGGCGATTGTGTTGTTAGCATTCATGGCACGTGCATTGCATTGATGATGGGTCGTGACGTACGGGTCACGGGCGCTCAGGATGGTGTACGGTGGCGGGTCAAGTACACTTAGGATGGTGACTGTGGGTGGGTACGACCCACAACCACTCAGTTAGGACCCAGGTTCATACATTGCATGGTGGATATATCGGCATTCCGTGTGACATGACTTCGTTGCGTGTGACATGCATAATAGGACATGCATCATGAAGCTGCGCATTATTATGTGGAGTGACTTACTTTATGCGGCTTATCTACTTCGTTGGTATACATTGTCTTTTTCTTTGTTTGTGGATTATTTGTTTGTTGTGTATGTCATACTTGAGAAGAGAATGCATCACGGTAAGGTAGATTGAGCTGATGAATTATTTATTTTGTATTTATTTTCGAAGTCTTGACTGTTAAAGATAATCGAGTAAAATTATTGTGGACTAAGGACATGCATGTTAACTATAAATGTTATTTGTATTTGCTTCCGCATGTATGATTTTTTATAACAGGTATATGTAGACCGCTTACTGAGCCCATTGATTCGGCTCACACCACCACTCACCAGTTTTGCAGGTATGAGGAGTTAGGGTATGCTTACACAGGAGTTAGTATACCGTGAAAGATCGAGATGGGAGATATCGAGACCTAGGATATTCAGACGAGACTTTCGAGGGTTGGTGAGGCAGTTATTTCGAAATAGAGGTTTATGTATTTTCGAGATTAGTGTTTATATTTGACTATTGTATTGATTTAGAAATTCTTCAACATAGTATTAATGATGATGATTACTTTATCGAAGATTTTTAGTAATGATTTCCGCTGACTTTGATCTACGTTATTATGATGGTGTGTAGTTGATTTGTATCGACGCCTTGTATTCTCCTTAGCGAGATACGGCGTGTAGCGCCCCACCCGAAACCAGGGTTTCGGCTCAGTGCACCCGTCGTACTCTACTCTATAGAGTACAAAGCGTCGATACTATACATGTACATGTCGACATGAATAATGAATCGATAAGCGGAAGCAACATAACATAAACAAATCTTCATCGACATGCACTGTACTACATCATAATTTGTACAATCATCATATACAGAATACTGAAATCATATATCATACATCATAATCCGAAACTTAATGCCTTCGAAATAGTCTCTCAGTATGCTCTTCGTTATCAATGGTCTATCTAGCATGTCTTCAACGAGCCTGTATATTGATACCTGTTATCTGGAAAATTATAAATGAGGCAAGTATGAGCGATAGCCACCGACTTTTAATCGCTCAGCAAGTAGTCTTACCAGATACGACATGTGGATCATACATGGGAAGACGGGGTGACAATTCATAATAACCATAAATTTTGAATATAATGATCACGTCTCCTTTTTAACAAGTAAATTATCATATCATATTTGTAAAAACAGGTAAATAAGGAAGATTTCAAAACATACATAGCATAACAGCATCTCATTCTGCTTAATCCGTAATATCATACTACATCCATACTTAACTCCTAATCCATACTTATACCATCTTTGCCTACCTTACATATACTACATTTTCATACTTAACACTACCTTGTCCACTATAGTGCTGTCATATACTTACAGAATTCTTAATCATAGCTCTAAGGTAACATGGTCATGTCGTGATGCATAAAACATGACTTTTCATAAAATGACTTTCATAAACATGACTTTTCGTAATCATGACTTTTCATAAACGTGACATTTCATAACTTTACATGATTTTCATAACTTGCATAAAATGACATATTCATAACTTGCATGACATGACATTTTCATAACATGAAGACATAACATTTTCATCATTGGCTATAACACTTTTCTTAAGAATAATAACACACGACATACCGATTGATTTCCCATATAGTATATGTACGACATAAACATCATAAACATATGTACATGTACTAACGGTGACGCGCTATGGCGGAGATCCCGTGTCCCAGGCCCGGTATTACACTCGGCCATATACGTAATCATATGCCCCTGACATCTACCACCCCGGTACCGATGTCACACTGGCGAACATAACATGATCGTAATCATGAACATAACATAACATAACATATCGTGTGTCGATGGAATCAATCGTCTCGCGTTTATTATTCACATGCATATGAACTTTCAAAACATGAGATGTGACAACATAACTTTGCAAATCTTATTTTCATGCAACATGAGACAAACATATGAGGATACTTTTGGTCCTTCTACATCTTGTAGGATCATCAAATACTTATTTTCCTTCTACACATCATAACTTAAGAAAATACTATTTTCATCACCCAATATTGGCCATTCGGCCATAACACCAAAACAGCCCATTTTTCTTAATTATCATCTCACAATAATTTGATACATCTATTTCATACATGCATATCATAATTCATAACTTAAATGCCTACAACATGAATTTTCTAATTACCTTAACATTTCATCTAAGATTTCATAACTTACATCTTATCATAACCTACTTATGTTAGTATACATAACATGTAACATATCGTGTACAAACATTGTAAGAGTTAGTAGTCTTATATTTACACATACATAAATATTGACTAATTATGTTTCATACCTTTCATAACATAATACATAAATTACATACTTAGCCTTCTTTCATAGCTTAACATATTCATCATATATACATAGTCACTAAGGCCAATGGACGAATACATTAACAATTATATATATACTTGTAACAATTTATACACTCTACATATATAGATATATAAAATATTCTAAATACCATTATTCATATTTAACATGTATAGTATACTTATGTGTACATAATACATATAAAAATTACTCTTAATCACAAATAGAACATAAAAAACCGAAATATATGTATTATACATATGTACATAATACATAAAACATAATACACCATAACTTATTCATTTTTCATAGATATTACACATATAATTATACATAAAACATATAAAATCATATTTTGACTTTAAAATGGCCTTATGGCCGAAATATATATATTACATATATATATTTTCAAACTTCCCAAAATAAATATATGTTTATACATGTATAAAATCATTTTATGATATATTATACAATAGTCATATGTATATACAATTATACATACTCCAAACCGTATATACATATATGCAATTTAAACATCTATAAACATATATACATAGAACCATATATATATTTATCTATACATATACACATACTTATATATATATACATATATACATATATATCCGTATATGCATATATAGGTCTATACACTTATACATATATATAAATATATATATATATATATCAACATATATATTTTATATTATAAACCGAGTATGTATATATATGCATTTTTGTATATATAATGTATATATATGTATATAAAGTGTGCGTGTATATATGTACGTAGTGTATGTATATACCTATTACTCAAACATAGATCTATACTTTCTTGAGAAGAAATATTGAACATACTTCATGATGATCCAACTTTGATATGAACATAAATACTTAATATTGTAAAACCATGTAGGATCTAGGAAGAATACTTGCCTTGATTTACTTTCTTACTCTTAGATGGTGATTCCTTCACTTGGATTTGAAGAACATACTTCTCCTCCTTCTCCTTGGTGTATACGGTTATGATGCCCAAAAAGGAGAGTTAGTGTACAACTTATGAAACTAATTATATGGAAGAATCAAACTTAAACTTCATAAAATTCTTACCTTACTTGCTTTTGATTCTACATGCTACAACCTTCTTGAATCTTTCTTAGTTGATGGAGTGTTTATGGTACTTGATTTGAGTGAGGTTGGAGTGAAGAAAGGAGAAGAAAATCTTCTCCTTATGGAGAGTGAAGTTTTCGGCCTAGAGGGGAAGGAGAGGGTGTTGGAGTGTTCTTGAGTTTTTCCTTGGAGATGGTATGAAATTGGTTGGTTGAAGATGCAATATGTGAGGGGTTAAAGAAGAAATAATATCCTACTTTCTAAGGGGGTGTCCGGCCAAGCATGGAAGGGAATGGGGTGGGAGACAAACTTTTGACAAGTATGGGTTGAAGGGATGGGTTAAGGTAAGATTCTTGAGCATGCTATTATTTTAATCTAAGTGTAAGACAAGTTGTCTTCACTTTTCTTTTTCTTTTTCCTTTTCTTTTACTTTGTATGTATATAATTATTTTTTCTTTTATTTAATGTAGTATAAAATTGTTGTGTCATGTATTTCTTTTTTTTTTAATTTATCCTAATAGTTGAAGTTGTTACCAACTCATTTATTTAAATACCTTGTATGTCCTATACAGTCATTGTCTAGTCCCAACCAGTCTCGTTATGTCCATTAACTTACCTTAAGGTTATTTTTATGTGTATTTCTAACCCCGATATTTAATGTCGATGTCTTTATAAATTCTAAATAGAATCTTAAATTCAACTCAAATTTCATCAACATCGCATTTGCATTATATTCTCATCATTTCCACTAGCCCGGAATCTCGGGTCGTAACACGGCAGGTGCACTGTTCCTGATGCTAGGGCTCGGGAGCGGGGCGCTACAAGTGGTATCAGAGCATGGCTCTAGATCCACGATGGAAATGTAGATTTAGGCAATGATCGTAGAAACTAAGTGATGATATGAACATAAACAATAATCTCAAACATAAGTTACGATCCTATATGTGAGATATGGGTTGAACATTAGGCGATGGTTCGAACATAAGTACTGATATTAGTCATAAGCGATGATTATATTCTAAGCATTGAACCTAGAAATAAGTAATGATTTTAGACTTAAGGGAATATCGGTTAAGGGACGCGTATACCTAGGGTATACCATGCGACTTTACTTGCCTAATTTAAGTTTTGATCATAACCCTATGTTTATTTCCTTAGCCGTAATTTTAGCAACCCTAAGTCAATAGTACATAATTAAATTACATTAACGGTAATGTTAACCAGAATGCCCTACTGCAGGCGATGATTGATATATAAATTTAGATGGGCTAGCAGTTACTAGGGCTGCTCCCCGGTAGCAGCAACATGAGATCTGATACCATTATGGTAACTGAAGCAGGTTCATGCCCCATTGACCCTACCTTGAGAGTAGTGTCAAAAGGCGACTAGGTCTAAGTTGAGATCGTAGCTACTAAGGAATTATTTATAGTAGAATGATAGAAGCTAAGCAACGAATTATAAGCATTATGATCAGTGGATCTCAGTGAAAGATATGGTACCAAGGAATTTATAGTTTATGATTAAGATGTTGAATTTAGAGTTATCAAAATAGGTCGACGATGTTAGCCTGATTAGAGATATTGATCCATACTGATACACAAGGATTGACTATAATTAGAGCAGTGGAATGACACATCACTACAAAAACCATGGGTTAAGTGTTGATTCCTATGAACATCGAATTAACTGGATTGAATTGAAATACAGCAGGCGCGAACAAATAGTAGTGGCCTTTCTTGTGATATAGGTTAAAATTAGCGGTTTAAACAACCAAGTCAAGAGGTACATTGGGTCAGTGTGGCGCGCGGAAGCATGGTGAATTAGAACACCTAAAGTCGATCAGTAATTAGTGGGTCATGCTAGGATTGGACAACTTAAGTTAAAGAGTTTATCCTGAGCAGACAAACGCTAGACTTATGAGAAATTGAACATAAAGATGATCTATAGAAAATATGCAAAATATTGGACTAGTATATCTTTTGTCAAGCATATAAATATTTCATATAAGCACGTACATCAAGGTATACCTATATTTTACGAGTACTTCAAAATTTTGTTTTCGAAAATACCTTATTGAGTCTCGTTTTTTTATAGTCTACTAACTTTACAAAGGTAAATTCTTTTCTATATTTGTATACTAACCTAGTAAAAAAAATTTCAATTCTTTTGACGGCCTTAAGAAAAAAGGAAGAACTTTTAAAATATTGATGTTCTTCCAAAAAAAACGATGTGTTTATATATATTTCTTATATAATATCTCAAATTGTTTTACATCTATTTTAGTCAAAATTAATTTTACTTGACGACTATCATCGTGAGCAATTTACCCACTAAAGCAATTTCGAAGTTATTTATCTACTAGCGATGAACTTACTGAAATTTTTGGGCAGCAAAAAAATAGTTTTCAAAAATATATTTTATACTTCCCCTAGAAAAGAGGGATACCATATTCAAATCGCTTTATAAAACCTTACAGTGTAAGTTGCAACTGTTTTAATTAAATTTTACCGAACGACTTTTGCAAACAAGTTATATCATTATAAGAGGTCACTTGAGACTTTGCTTTGTAAGCACAAGTATATACCACCTTGGTTTCAGTGTTTAAAAAAAATTAGAATGTAAATTATTTTAGATAATTAAAGCTATATTTTGAATTTTAGTTATGTTAGCAACCTTTTTATTTGAAGGAAAAAAAACATGTCTATACACATATTCGTATATTAAGCTGCTGATAATATGTAGAAGGATTAAGGATATGATCATAGAGTTGGTTTGTAAGTATATAAGAGGTGTTTTAGAACTAAGTTCTGTGTTGAGTGAGTGTAATGATTAACATATAAGAGTACTCAGTGGATATTTAGGAGGCGAATCATAAATGATGAGTTTAAGAATTCAGAATTGTAGATTGCAAGTATATGAATTGAATGATACCTATTAAGTGATATAAGTGTAATTGAAGGCTTAACAACCTAAAAGTAAGGTTGATATGATGATATTTATCACGTATATTAGGTGAATGGATTTAGTAGGACTATACTAAGCTGTAAACCACGTAATACACAAGTTTCGAGGACGAAATTTATTGTAAGGGGGGAGGTCTGTTACATCCCGTGCATGTGTGCGTTTTTTTAAGAAAAATCTATTAATTCGCTTGCAAGTTATAATAAAAATAATAATAAAATAAAAATAAAAAAGGCAGCGTTAAGAAAACAGGGGTTATTCAACCCCCATTAAAATGAACACCAAAAATTAAGCCTCATTCTTCTCCCTCATTACCAATGGCTCTATCCCCTTACATTATAAAAAAAATGTTCACCTCACAAAATAACCCCCTCCCTTCTGTCGTTTTTCCCCAGCAAGCAAAGAAAAAAAAATACTCCACCCCCAATTTCAGTAGCCCGAGAATAATAGGAGAAGAAGAGGGAATTTGTGTGGCTTCAACCTATCCCAACTTTGTTTACGACGTAGTATACGAATCAATGTAAGTAATCTTGATGTATTTACTATGAATTTTTGTAAAACTTATGTATGTACTTTGATATTAAATTCGGATCATGCATTCGTGCATATACATTCATATATCATTGGTTATAATTATTGTTTTGTATGTGATGTATAAATTTCGTATGTGTAGGTGTCGTGTATTTGTGTGTGTTAGTGGGAGTGGCCAAATGACCACTACTGGTGCATGTGATTTATACTTATATAAGTATATAACCATTTCATATTAAAATGTTTTATTATGAGGAAGTTGTGCAATTGTGTGTGTGACAAGGGCAGTGGCCGAATGGCCACTGCTGGTTGTATATATTGTTTATGTATATGTATTATATTGTGGCACTTTTGGGATTATATATGATTATTTATTATTTTCAGATTTATTTAGGTGTATATATATATATATATATATATATATATATATATATTTTTTAAAACGCAATTTATTTATTGATGCAATGCCTCACTTGTGGCGGAGGAAAAACCATATTACATTATCAGAGTACTCGAAGTAATGAAATAACGAAACAATAATGATATATCTCCAGTCATATATGATATGCCGCATTAAAACCTTGCCAAGAAAAACCACCCTTGTGGACAAAACCTTGGCGAAGGAAAAAGCGTACATATTTATATGACTGTCATTGATATGATGAGAATATAAGTCTTGGAACAAATCCATGAATGTCGCTAGCCTATACATTAAAACGCTGATGAAGATTTTGTGACCGCTTCCTTGGCTTGAAATATTCTTGATAGTGCCCACCTCAGAAGACACCCAGCGCAAAAAGTGAGTACGATGAGTTTTGAGTTGAAAAAGCAAAGACTGATAGAGCAGGTACGCACCGGGGCCACCTTGGTAGGTGAAGTACCAAGGTGGTAAGGAAGATATAAACGCCAGCGATTGCCACATCAGTAAGGCCCAAGGTGCTGCATGGACACACGGACTAATTCTTGCCAGTATGATGTGAAACTCGCACAAACATGAATAGGACGTAAATAGATCAGCAGTGTCCAAATGAAAAAAGATGAACCAGGGATGAAAATGCGTACCCGGGTCGCCTTGACCATAGGGCCAAGGCGACATTGGTATGATATCGGCAATGGGGACCCCAAACAGATGAAGACGCATGCAAAGGTGAGCTCCGAAACTTAGTATGGCCATCCTCAACAAGTAGCAATACAGGGAATGATGTAGCCATAGTGTTCGCATGAGACAAAAAAACACGTTATACATAAATAGGATAAAGAAGAAACCGTCGAGTAATGGTTTGTTGGCCATACCTATCCTGCCTGTTACACGAAGATAACAGGCAGGAGAAAAGATTGATCGCCAATCCATATGGAAGACTGTAGTCATGGCACCCGTAAATTAACAGAAGTAAGATCCAATGTGACCGCCGCACGGACTAACGATGGCAAAGTGGTCGAGGTGAATCGCTCCGTGCATGGGTGTGCCATCGCATGCTGCGCTAAATATTGTGCTGGGAGGTTTGCCTCGCGATAAACGTGATAACAAGGGAGACGGTGCGTATGAACAAGAGAATGTAGCCGGCGGAGATGTTGATTATCATGAACCGTTGTTGGTCGAGTCAATCGATCAATCATCTTGGAACAGTCAGATTCCAGTATAACGTGCCGGTGTAGCGGTAAAAAATAAAGAAGTCCAAAAACTGCTGCTTGAATCTCCGCTTGTAAGGGTGGGCTTAAAGGAAGACGAAAGGAAATCGCCCCAATGCAGGATCCCCTATGATCCCGTAGTAAAGCACCGCCAGCCGCGTAATGACGACCCACAGCTGCATCGACATTTAATTTTAATCTCCCTGTAGGTGGTGTGAACCACCGAACAATAATCGGGCGAGAAGGTCGAGCTACCGGTAGCCAACTGAACACTTGTTTTGATGTAGCAGACAATTTAGTACCTTCAATCTTTTTGTGCCACAGTGAAATCTCATATTGTATCGACAAACGAATGGAAGATGCTGTGAGATTAGTGCTGTCCCCATAGACCAGAGAGGTATAAGCACACCAGATACGATGCACAATTATCGCTGGGATAAAAATTTTATAAACTCCAAGAAGTGTGGAAATAGACGATCGATACCACCATGAGAGAAGATATGGACGAAGCTGTATAGATGTGGGAAGAGGACAATGTAGCTCACTGGCAAAATAGCACCAAATTGAAAGCACTATTGGACAGTATAAAAACACATGATCCACCTTTGCCGACTCATTCTTGCAGAATGGACATTGTGTTGGTCGAGCCTGGATATATGAACCAATATAATCCTCAAACGGCAAGGCAGAATTAAAAATTCGCCATAAGAATATCCGTATAGTCGGAGAATGATGTTTCGACCAAATAAATGAGGCAGATAACAATTTTGAAGAAACTGGCCGACATATCTCGTACGCACTTTTTATGGAGAATTCTCCCAGCTGATTCGGCACCCAGGAGTATTGATCAACCTGCTGTTCAACATGTGTTATACACAAGGAATGAATCCGACATATAACTTTCCAAATAGGAGAGTCTGGCAAATGAGGGATATAATCATGACGTTGTCCATATTTCGCACACATGTAGCTGCTCCATAAAGTAGAATTCTGATGATATAACCACCAAATGCGACAATAGAAAGCCTGTTGTAAACTATTTAAATCGCGAAGCCCTAGTCCTCCTTCTGCCTGCGGTTTAGAGAGTTTAGACCAGGAGGCCCAATGATGTCTAGGACCCCAATAAAAAGTAGCCATCTTCCAATGAATGAGCTTAATAACTGATTTTGGTATGCCTCCACCTGCCATAATGTGTAGAGGTAATGCAGCAATGACTGATTGAAGCAATACTAACCGTCCAGCTGTAGATAATAATTTGGAGCTCCACCCTTGGAGTCTGTCATCAATGTGTTGAAGTAACGGAGCACAGTGATGTGAACGTGTAATGCCTTTATGCAAATAAGAGCCAAGATAACGGAATGGAAGACTGGAAAGACGCATATCCAAAATATTTGCAAATAGCTGTTGTCGATGAGACGTGATATTAGCAAAAGGAATAATACTGCTCTTTTGATAGTTAACTTTTTGCCCAGAAGCAGCTTCATACTGTGTGAGAAATATGCGGAAACGTTGGAGATTACGCTGAGTGCCTCGAAGGAATACCAGCAAGTCATCCGCATACGCTAAATGTGTAATGGTAAAGGGAATACGACCCAATCGAAAAGGCTGTAATTCCCCTGATGCCGACAATGCCTTCAATCCCCTGCTAAAACCCTCTGCTGCTAGAATAAATAATAAAGGAGACAATGGATCACCTTGTTTAACCCCCCGATATGGTCGAAAGTATGAAGAAGGTTGACCATTAATCAGCACCGCTAGAGTTGTAGCTTGCAAATGATTCAAAATTATTCGGGTGAAGAATCCCGAGAAACCAAAGGCTTGAAAAACTAGCTCCAAGTACTCCCAGCTAACTCTATCAAATGCCTTCATCATGTACAACTTGAGGCATAACTGTGAACCACCTTTGTCGAGCATATGAATCATTTCACGAGCAAGTAACACCTGTGTAGAAATATCTGTACCTGGTAAGAAGCCTGTTTGCTCTAGAGAGATAAGTCGTGATAATAATTTACACAGGCGGCTAGCAACAATTCTGGTACAAACTTTACTAATAAAATTAGTAAGGCAGATGGGGCGATAATCACTGAAATTAACAGGAGTAGATTTCTTTGGAATTAAAGTGATTAAAGCGCTTGCCATTACTCGCGGCTGGGGCACACCAAGAAAGAATTCCTGCACTGCTAAAATCACATCCTTATGAATTATGGACCAACATGATCTATAAAAATTCCCATCAAAACCATCTGGTCCTGCCGCACTATGGGGGTCCAAGTGCCAAACTGCATTTTTTATTTCATCAGGCAATGGCAACTGTGTTAGTGCGGTGTTATCCTCTGAAGTAATAAGACGTGGTATATGACGCGTAATCAGCTCACAGTTGACTGTCGGCTCCTTCGCAAATAATGCGGTATAGAATGTCACTGCTTCAGCACTGATATCTTCATGGGTTGTACAAATCGTGCCGCCTGCTGTTTGGATTTGTTGGATTCGAAGATGTAATCGGCGGCCCTTAACAATTGTATGGTAATAGCGAGTGTTTGCATCTCCCTCTTTTAACCATCTAACTCGCGCTTTTTGCTTCCAAAAATGCATCTCATAAGTAGAAGCCTGAAGAAATTCCGCTTTAGCACGTTGATAATCTATTCGATTTGCCTCTGTAGGGTACGTTTCCCAGCGTTCTTCCGCACGAGCAAGAAGAACCTCAGCCTGCTGTACTTTAGAGAAAATATTCCCGAATATATTTTTATTCCATTGTTGGACATCCTTTCTGAAATTAGATAGCTTTGTATAAAGACCATGCATACCACCCGTTGTTGGATAAGAAGCCCATGCATGGCGCATGTAATTATTGAAATCTGGATGATGAAGCCACGAATCCAAAAATCGGAACGATCGATGTGAAGAAGCCTCAACTGTTCGGCATTTGAGCAACAACGGGGAATGATCTGAAGTAATTTTCGGGAGATGTGTAAGCTGTAGATCTTCAAATTTGTCATGGAATGCAGTATTCAGAAAAAGCCAGTCTAGGCGTCGACGAACCCGTCCAAGGCCACGACCGTCGGACCAGGTGAATCTAGATCCCTGAAATGGTGGCGACATCAAAGCACAGGAATCGATACAATCATTAAAATCCTGTAAGACTGATAAGGATGGGCGCGAACGGCCATCATGATCAGATAGAGATCGGAAGGTATTAAAATCTCCACCGAGAACCCAAGGCAAAGCTGTATTCGCTGAGAAAGAGCATAATGAAGACCACAGAGAGCGACGTTAAGCTGGAGTATGATTACCATATACTGCTGACAAAGCAAACGTATACTGTAGGGGCCTATATATCAAAGTAAAATGTACCACCTGGTCTTCATCCTGTACTGTGATGAGGTCAAACTGAGAATTACAGCAGAAAAACCAAATACGCTCAGAATGAGAGGCATATGAATGAGAGAAACCAAACTCCAAAGCATAACGAGATATATCTACTGATGCATGTTTAGGTTCTATGAGAATAAGAATGTTCAAGCGACGCTCATGTATTAATTGATGCAGGCGTGGTTTAGAGGTCCGTAAACCTCGAAGATTCCTTATTTAAAAAATTCATTGTAAAAGTGAAGTGTCACTTCCCTGAATCGCATGCGATGCACTGCGCGTAAGAATAGACGATGGCGGCAGAGGAGGAAGATCCTTCTTAGTACGCCGTTTTCTACGAGGAACCACCGGTATAAATTCTTCTGTTGAATCCTGTAAACGCGAAATTAAAGTGTCCGTATCAGGGGAGGGAGGGATTAAGTGGATGCGACTTGCAACCTCTTCTGGGACGACTGGTATTTCCTGATTATGAATCTCTGGTAAATCATTGTCTGAAGAATGACCCATTTCGCATGCATCAGAATTATCCAGCTGAGAGGCTATAGGTTCGACGATGTGCTCGTCTGATGGTGAAGTAACCAAAGTCGGCTCTTCGGGCGGTGCTGTATGCGGAATGGGGGAGCCTGGTGGAACTGGAGAACCCGGCAATTGGTCCGATGGAGGCTGGTGCACAGCAGGCGCAGTCACTGGCTGGGGCGCTGGACGAGTTTTGACTGGTGTCCAGTGCTGGGCTTGAGGCCGTTTCGGAGGAGGTGGTGGCGGTGGCGGAATGGAGGACATCTGCTGCGTGTGACATGAGGTGGTCGCGTGTCCCAACCGACGACAAGATGTACAAAACAATGGTAATTCTTCGTAAACTATGTTTTGTAGAATATATCAGCCCTTCGCTTGAAGATAAATCTTTTGTTGTAAGTCCTGCGAAACATCGACTTCTACACAAACTCGTGCAACTGAAGGTCGTAAGCAATCCGTTGTTGCAACATCAAGTTTAAGGGGAAGACCTATTGGCTTGACAATCTCAAATAAAGCTTCCTTTCGATGAAGATGGACAGGAAGACCAGGAAAAGCAACCCAAATCGGTACTATAGGAACATCCGTGGAGGGATCAAAATCAACTGTCCACTTTGTGATTCGCATATGACAGCCAGAAATAAGCCAGGAACGTCGATAAAAACAGCGTAAATAGTCTGCCTCATTGCGAAATGTTAATAAGATATGTGCCTGGTCAATTAGAGTGATACGCAAATCCTGATGAAAACCAATTTTCTCAAATACAACTATATAAATTGTTTTTCAATAGAATTAAATATTTATTTATAGTAATTTCAGATATCAAAATATATACAATTTTATCAACTGCTTTTGGGTAATTATATGAAATTATACTATTCTCGGCTTGGGTAGATTTATAAATTTAAACATATTATTTTCGAACAAAGATTATATTTAATTACATAAAGTGCTTTTGGAATGAAATGTCTACTTATTATGTTATTGTTAGAATTGAAATTACATATCTTAATATATAAAATGGTTGGGTAATTGTAGTGAAAGAATAAGAGTAATTCAAAAGAGAATGAATTTGTGGTGTAGAGTTGAAGCTGAGATACAAGTTAATAAGCAAATAATTAACTTACAGGTTCAAATTTTGGCGATTCCGGAGAATAAGTTGGACATGCAGAAGGAGAGACTTGTAGAGTAACATTCTTCACGTTCGAGCGTAGAATAAGAAAGCTAAGTGACCGATCAGAGGTAAGTGGTCTATCTATACTCGTTATACTGTCATGCATCACAGGTAAATGGTCTATTTATGCTCGTTATGTTGTCATGCATCAGATGTGAGCGGTATATTTGCGCTTGTTATATTTATCATGCGTCAATGTGTTATTTGTTGCATATCTGTAACTGGATTTCCTCTATATGTGAATTGTGTGCATATGTGATATATGTGAACTGTTTGTATGTATGAGTGTGGATGAACCAGATTAAAGAAAGATGAGAAGAACAGAAATGAGAATGAAAATGAGATGAAAGAAAAGAGAGTCGGGCCAGGCAGGTCGTCGAGCCGGACCGAATGGCCAACGGACCGGTCGCGGTGGCAGGCCTCGACCCAGAACATGATATAGGACATTAGGGCCGGCCATTAGGGCCAGCCACACTATAGGACAAAAAGGAAGAAAAAGAAGGAGAATTTGAGTAAATTCCAAATCCAATCAAGATGAGATTGCAATCAACCTTTTGAAGATTGATATAAGATTATCATGCCATAAAAATGGATCTCCAAAGTCCCTCAAAAGGCAAGAAATCGGCTGCATTAGTAGGAGAAGGAATATTCCATTTTCAAGATTGTTCTTTTAGGAAAATTACAATTTATCTCTTTTAAATTTTTGGTAGGTATTAGATAGAGATTACTTTTTCCTTTTTGGTTGTTTTTGGCTGAAATTTTCAGCCTATAAATAGTACAAGGCAGCCGGCCTCATGGGAGAACTTTTCATCAATAATATTTTGTGTTTTCTTCTCCAAGTGAGTGAAACTTTGTTTTCTTGATTTTGCACTAAAAATCAAGGCTAATATCTCTCAATCTTGAGCAAATTGAGGGTGATTGCCAAGGGTTGAAGTGACCGTCTAGGAGGGCCTTGAAGGTTTGCCTACAAACGCACACTTGAATCTAAGGTATTGCTTAAGCCGGCAATTTCTACACAACGGAAGCAAGGAGAAGTTTACTTCTTTGTGCCTAAACCCTTGTGGATAGGTTGTTGAAGGTGGAAGAGTGGATCATACGCTTGTCAGCTTGCATCAAATTGGTATCAGAGCCTCAGGTCACTCAATTCCACCAACTATCCTGTATTTTTTCTTTTCATTTATTCTTCATCCATAATCTGAATTTCATTTTTCTTTTCACCATACACGTTTCCTTTTCATCAAAAAAAAAATTCTTCTATCCGATTTATTTAAAAAAAGATTGCATTTTTTCTTTGACAACTTGAGCATTTAGGATCGTTCGTTAGGAATTTCAATTCAGCATCACAAATATTTGCCTACATTATCCAAAAAGCCACCTAGTCATATTCAATCTTGTTGCTACCGAAACTATTGGTTGATTTTGATTTTTATGTGGCTTGATTTCATATTGTGACTGAATTCATACATTGATCTTTGTTCAAGTATCAATTTTTAGCATTCAGCCCATTTGACCCAAAAAAAAAGTCTCAGCCACCCCCCAGGCGGCACCTACTCCACCCCCACCCCTACTGGCCGCACCTACCCCCCAGGCCAAAATTCATCAGCACCCAAAATTCATCTAAACACCTCATAAATGGCCTCAATTGACCCCCCAAACCAAAATCCCTAATTCAATTCATCAAAATCCCCAAATTAGTCCAAAACCCTAATTTTGCCTAACCCTAGTTTTTGTTTTTGGCCAAATTCTCACTAATCCAAGGGTGTTTCTTGAAATTGAAGGTACCACGGTGATCATGGAGTTCAATTCTACATTCTGCCCAAAAACAGAATTTTTGAGGGTAAAAGTGTAAAATTACGATTTTGCCCCCGGAAAAAAAAGAAAAAAAAAACAGAATCTGAAAAAAAAGGACAGAAAAAGGGCAAAAAAGTGAAGAAAGAAAAGCAAAAGCAAAAGGAAAATCGTTGGACCTTTATTACATCATTGTGGCCATATTGCGTGTTCTTGCGAAATTCACCAAAAACAGCCCACACACTCAGTTTTATAGCCATAATCTGACCCATATACATTGCTTCACTTGAATATTTGATTTTTGTATGCAGTTGAGCCATTTTGTGATTTTAAGTGCATATGATCAAATTGACTAAAGATTGCCCACGGCAACCCCTAGTCCTTCTATGATTCAGCCTTTTACATAAGTTTCGGTTTCATTTCTTCTTTGAATCGTAGTTAAATTGTTCAAGTTGGTGTCCCAATCGTTGGAGTCTATTTTGGTGAGATTTGATATCCTTTTTGGTGCAAGTTGAGAGTTTTGATACCCGGACTAATTGCTGATTTTGCTGCGATTTCTACTGTTTTGGAGCTGTTTTCCACTGTTTTTAAGGGTATATAGGTGCTGGAATTTGCTGATTTGGTACAGCACCAAGTTGGAAGAAAACCGGACCATTTCGGAGCGTTTTTATCGCGTTTTGGAGACTGTTTTAGCTGCAGATCAGAAGCTGTTTGGGTCTGATTTCAGCGTCTCTTTGACGCCAAATACGCGTCAAAACAGTCATTTTTGGTTCATTGTGGGTTGGATTCGATTTGAACAAGTTTGGGTAAAAACTGTGTATATTGTACGAGACTTGACATTCACCTATCTTTATTGCTCTCTTTGACATTTATTAGCCACAGATTGATCAAGAAACAAAGTGGTAAGAGAGAGAAAAGAAAGTTAGAAGAATGCACAAAATTTCTATTTTCATTTACCCATTCGGATTCTTTGTTTTTGGTATCTTGTGTCCTTTGTTGTTTCTAAGCTTTTCAGGTTTACCATGTCCATTTCAACCATTTGGGTAGTACTCTGCCCTAGGCAAGAGTATGAAAATCTAGACAAGCGTATGTACCACTTTGAACAAACTCAAGACCTTTGGGTAAACTATTGGAGACAAGGAGTTCCAAGGCATCAATCTCTTCCACAGGATGATCTTTGTGTTCATGATTACTACAATGAGTTATTAGATCATTTATGTCATGCAAATGTTAAGGAAAACGAAAACCTAACAATGATTAGATTTCTTGCTGGTCTAAACAAGGAAATAATTGAACGTTTACCTAACGTTAAATATAGAAATCTTGCTCATTTATTTATGCTTGCTGATGGTTGTGAAAAACTAATGGCTTTCGAAGCAAGGCAAGCATACTTAAAAGAAAAAGAACAAAGTAAATGGGAAGAAATGAAGTTAACATTGAAATCTTGGTTACTTGCATTACAAGCTGAAAAAACTGAAAATTTGCATGAATCTAACCCTACTTCTAATGAACTGAACGTTAATGACAATAATGAAGTAGTTGAGCTTGATTTGCATGTAACCCATTCTGATTTACATGAATTATATGTTACTACTCCTGCTTTTTGTGATGAACATGATTCTACATTGTATGAGACATCTAAATTACATTCAAATAACCTTGTGTATAACAATCATATGTTTAATCATGATTATGAAACTGTTTTCTATGACAAGGAAGAGTTTATCTCAAATGGTTCACAACCTGATTCAATTTTTCAAGGTATGTTTCTTAACACCCCAATTACGCCACTTTTGTCGCAAAATCACGCCACATTATATGACATTTGTATGTTTTCCTTGAGTGTGGTTTACATGCATAAGACATCTGACCTTTCAATGATTATGCATCCTAAACATACTAGGAAGAAGCACTTGTTCAATACTTCATTTCAAACACCACTTTTAGGATGTGAGCATGCGTACATTGAGTTGCATTATGAAAGTCACATCTTCATGCATCCTAAACACGTAAGAAAAAGGACTTTCCTATTGTGTATGCATGTTAAAATCAACCTATGCATGTTGGAAGGTGCATGTTTCTTAATTAGGTTGCTTATTCACCCTAAACATATCAAAGTGAAAGTGTGCATACATGTGTGTCTTATATCTTTGTTATATTGTATAGGATCTTTCACCCTCATGGCATACATGCTAAGATTCAGGACGAATCTTTTTCAGGAAGGAGGGATTGATACGAAAAAAGAAGCTAAATTTCAGCACATTAGGGCCAACCACACTATAGGACAAAAAGGAAGAAAAAGAAGGAGAATTTGAGTAAATTCCAAATCCAATCAAGATGAGATTGCAATCAACCTTTTGAAGATTGAGATAAGATTATCATGCCATCAAAATGGATCTCCAAAGTCCCTCAAAAGGCAAGAAATCGGCTGCATTAGTAGGAGAAGGAATATTCCATTTTCAAGATTGTTCTTTTAGGAAAATTACAATTTATCTCTTTTAACTTTTTGGTAGGTATTAGATAGAGATTACTTTTTTCTTTTTGGTTGTTTTTGGCTGAAATTTTCAGCCTATAAATAGTACAAGGCAGCCGGCCTCATGAGAGAACTTTTCATCAATAATATTTTGTGTTTTCTTCTCCAAGTGAGTGAAACTTTGTTTTCTTGATTTTGCACTAAAAATCAAGGCTAATATCTCTCAATCTTGAGCAAATTGAGGGTGATTGCCAAGGGTTGAAGTGACCGTCTAGGAGGGCCTTGAAGGTTTGCCTATAAACGCACACTTGAATCTAAGGTATTGCTTAAGCCGGCAATTTCTACACAACGGAAGCAAGGAGAAGTTTACTTCTTTGTGCCTAAACCCTTGTGGATAGGTTGTTAAAGGTGGAAGAGTGGATCCTACGCTTGTCAGCTTGCATCAGTATGTCATACTTGAGAAGAGAATGCATCACGGTAAGGTAGATTGAGCTGATGAATTATTTATTTTGTATTTATTTTCGAAGTCTTGACTGTTAAAGATAATCGAGTAAAATTATTGTGGACTAAGAACATGCATGTTAACTATAAATGTTATTTGTATTTGCTTCTGCATGTATGATTTTTTATAACAGGTATATGTAGACTGCTTACTGAGCCCGTTGATTTGGCTCACACCACCACTCACCAGTTTTGCAGGTATGGGGAGTTAGGGTATGCTTACACAGGAGTTAGTATACCGTGAAAGATCGAGACGAGAGATATCGAGACCTAGGATATTCAGACGAGACTTTCGAGGGTTGGTGAGGCAGTTATTTCGAAATAGAGGTTTATGTATTTTCGAGATTAGTGTTTATATTTGACTATTGTATCGATTTAGAAATTCTTCGACATAGTATTAATGATGATGATTACTTTATCGAAGATTTTTAGTAATGATTTCCGCTGACTTTGATCTACGTTATTATGATGGCGTGTAGTTGATTTGTATCGACGCTTTGTATTCTCCTTAGCGAGATACGGCGGGTGCATTGTTCCCGATGCTAGGGCTTGGGAGCAGGGCGCTACAGAAGATTATCTACTTTATTTTCTTTACCTTTTCTTGTTATGCCGTGTGTGTGTAGTGTATATACTGTATGTATAAATTTTGTTTTGTTAACGTGTTGCATACGGTTTACGTAAAAAAATAACAGGTTATAACAATGGAAAACTCAAAAAAATAACAGGTTATAACAATGGAAAACTCAGAGATCTGAGTTGTCAAAAAGTCTTTGTGCAAATCTATTTTTTACCATTTCAGGTGGGCAGAGCAGAGACATAGGAAATATTATACTTTCTCAACAGGGTATTCACAATCCATGGAGATGTATCCGGACCCAATTTTGTGAATCTGTTTTCTTACGTTTTTTCCCTTCTTTTTTGTAATAAGATGAGGTAATTATCTATACATAGATATATAGTAACAAGCGACTAAAACAAGGAAAAGAGACATGCAAGAAAGGAAAATTGTTATCAATGATGTATAAATAGTCATTGACCGTAATTAAAACATCTTTTTTTAATTATGGAACTATAATTTCCATAATTATAGTATCTAAATGCATTTTCTTTCTTAACAACGCATTGGCACAACACAATGTTCAAAACGAATTTAGTTGATAGTTATGTGAAATCTATATTATGGTTGTTTACTCGTTTGATAGAAAAGAGAAAGAAGCAGAAAAGAGTGATCAGTTGTTTGAATTCTATAAAAAGTATGAAAAATTTGCGTCGTATTTAATTTTTAGAAGGGCAGGTTGGCCATTTTTGATGTGTATTTGTTGTTCACCGTAATTTTTCCCTTCTTTTCGGATTGGTGTTCCTTTCCCAAAAAAAAAAAAAAAATAAACATGTCAAAGGAAAATCATAAGCTCTATCGCCAAATTAAGGTATCAATTTAAAACAAAATACTAATGACTACCAAGAGAAAAACTTAATTTGGAGCGTAGTTCTTGGGATGAATGGAATAAATAACACTTGTATTTATTACAACTAAAAACACATGCTCTTTCTACGTCATTTACAACATAAGTTATAAAAAGGTTCAAGTAGAAAACCTTGGAAGAAATTGGATATTCCAAGAACAAGAAAAATTATTATTTTCAACTCAAATAGATTTGGAAGCAGATTTTGATTTTATCCTTTACGTTAGAAAGATTTGCATAGATTTTTTCGAAATTTCTATACTGTCCAGTATCCATTCATGATATGTGCTACATTTTTTTAACAATGTAGGTTTTTGGCTGATCAATCTGAATAGTGTTTAAATATCCTTTGAATAGATTTCAAAGAAGAAAAACAAATCTCAAAATGATGCTTTAAAATGTCTGGCAGCGAAATAAAAAAATAAAAATGAAACTTTTAAATATCTTGAAATCCACAGCATAGCCCTTTTTTTTTGACATACGCATAGAAAGAAAAGAGTCCTTCGACTTCATCTCTTCTCCTTCTGTTTCTTCCTCCCTTTTCAGATGAAAAAATAAAATGAAAACGATGTTTTCAAATATCTTGCAAAATTTAAGATATATTCTCCTTCTGTTTCTTCCTCCCTTTTCAGATGAAAAAATAAAATGAAAACGATGTTTTCAAATATCTTGCAAAATTTAAGATATATATACATACACACATACATACATACATACATACATACATATATATATATATATATATATATATATATATATATATATATAACATTAACACCCACTAAGGCCATTAACACCCACTAAGGATCATGGTGGTAGTGGGTATTAATCTTAAGAAGATGTTACAATTTTCATATCTTATAAATAGGACAACTTCTTGTAAGAAGTGACATACCTTTGAAGAATATATTGCTTCTTCCTCTTGTTTTATTTATATCATTATTCGAGTTTATAACACGTTATCAGCACGACGCTTTACCTGCTATAGAAGATCTATCGTAGTAAGAATGTTTTTGCAACTTTAGAAATTGTTTTTTTTTTGGTGATCAAGTTTTGAAACTGTAAATTCAATATTTTCACTTGGTTGGATGTTACAATGAAAGAGAATCTGTTTTCCCATTAGAGCAGCGTATAAATAATCTGATTATGCACAAGTGGTAATATTTGACATTATCTGAAATGGTTTGATAGTTTTGAAACTAATCGGTAATAGTCATAATGATGCCGTGGAACTTCCTTGTAGTCACATTAGTGTGTTTTCTTAGCATATTCTAGCTCTGAGATTTTGGTTAATGCAATAGTTAATGTGAGATATTCTGTCAAATGCTCTTTAGAATAGAAGCAGTAACATTTTTCATGGCATTCAGTGAGGTCATTTTTCAGTTAATACTTGCACAGTGACAATCGGATGCAAGTTTAAGGGTGTATATAATGTTATCATTGTCAGTAGTTGTGTTGTAGTATGTATTGCCTCCGTAGGCTATACTTTTAGTTTGAAAATAGTTTATCACTTGTTGCTTAACGAATTTTGAACCCATCTCAGGTTCTAGTTTTAAGATGCATTCATTTATACTATTTAAGATGGTCAGGTTGCAGATTATATTTTTGTGCAGAGAGATTCTCAAAAGCATATCGTATAAAAGAGATTTCATGTCTTAATCTCTACTATTAAATTCTGAATGACGAATCTACGTCTTTTTCATCTACATACATATATGCACAAACAAGATTCTTTTCTTTTTGTTTGACGGTTACCCCCATTCCTTCGGCCGCATGCACGCAATATAAAACACTCTAAAATGTTTACACAATTTTTCCCATGGCAGAAGATGTATAAAGGCATATTTCTTTTTCTTTTTCATACATCCAAGAGTAAAGACACTACTGTGGCCGAATGCATATGATATAACCAGGAGGGTATTAAGTTCTATTAACCTGTGCAACCATATTTAATATTATACTATTGTGCATTGTACTAATCTATATACTCTATGATGTGTGCTCATTAATGTATCTGTATTTTAATCATAAATGTCATGTACTAGTGTAATTATTTGTTACGTGCAATACATGTACACTAATGTACCTATAATGCTATTATTACTGATAAAACTATTTACTTGATGTTATCATAGTATAGAAAAGTTAAAGTTTAATGCATTGATCATACAGTTTTGTCTTCAAACGAGCATCTGTAGCTTTTTTAGTGATAAACTACACTTTAAATTTCTTATGCCTGAAGCATATAATATTTACTCAAACTTGTAGTTTTGAGTGAGCATATCATCTTCTGATATATTTTCTTTATGTATAAATCAGACCAATGGCGAACATCACCAAATTGGAATTTGCTGCCCTTGATATTTCCGGTAGAAATTACATGGCATGGGTTCTTGATGCTGAAATCCACTTGATGGCTATGAATCTTGGGCATACAATTAAGGATGATGTCGTGGCTAGTGAGCAAGATAAGGCTAAATCCATTATATTCATTCGTCATCATCTCCACGACGGGCTGAAATCCGAATACCTTAGGGTGAAAGAGTCTCGAGAGTTGTGGAAAAATCTGGAGGAGCGATATGATCATTATAAAAGTGTTATCCTCTCAAAGGCTCGATATGACTGGTTGCACCTAAGGTTACAAGATTATAAAACAGTCAATGAATATAACTTTGCTATGTTTCCTATTGTCTCCCCATTGAGGTTGTGTGGAGATAAAGTTACTGATGCTGACATGTTAGAAAAAAAACATTCACTACTTTTCATGCATCGAATATGCTCCTGCAGCAGCAATACAGGGAACAAAATTTGAAAAATATTCCCATCTCATTTCATGTCTCTTAGTTGCTGAACAAAAGAATGAACTATTGATGAAAAACCACGCTTCTCACCTGACCGGATCAAAACCATTCCCTGAAGTGAATGCAAATTTTAACGATCGTGGCAGAGGTCGTGGTCGTGATCGTGGTCGTGGCCATGGCCGTGGCCGTGGTAGAGGTTGTGGCCATGGTAGAAGCTTTACAACATACCACCAGAGTGGGAAAAAAATGAGAAGCCGCATGAAAATACGAAAGCTGTAAAAGATGGTACAAATGCTAAGCATCATGATGAGACATGTTATCGATGTGGATCTCAAGCACATTGGTCTCGTACTTGCCTACACTAAAATATTTGGTTGATCTTTATAGGCATCCCAGAAGGATAAAGGAAAGGGAAAACAAAGTTATTTTGTAGGCTTTGAAAACATAGCAGATAATGATGACACAATCCTCAATCATTTTGATGATTTAGATCTTGAAGATTATCTTATGGGCCCTAGTATGGATGGCAATGGAATCCAGTTTGTGGATGATGTTACAAATAACAATGGCCGGACATAATTATGTAAGATGTCTAGTTTTTTTCATAATTAGTCATGTTTTCTTTGGATAAGTTTTTACTTAGTTTATGAAATCTTAGCCTCCAACTTTGTTTCAATTTAAACATATATATTTGCATAAATAAAATTTCTTTGTCATTTACATTTCCATTTATGTATTGATTCTTTGGAATTAAATTAATTATGAAAATTGTATATGTTATGCTAGACATATACTCAAGATGAATGGTGGGGACATCTGTCTGGTTGACAATGGAACGACACACACAATTCTTCGTGATCGAAAATATTGTTGGACATTGCAATTGACAAAAGCAAATGTTAGTATAATTTCGGGTACTACATCATTGATTGAGGGCTCTGGAAGAGCAACTATTATACTACTGGGTGGTACACATATATTGATAAATATGGCATTATTTTCTCCCCAGTTGAAACGAAACTTGTTGAGTTTCAAAGACATACGTCTTAATGGTTTTCATATTGAAACCATGAATAAGAGTAATATGGAATTTTTATGTATTACATACGAAGACTCGGGCCAGAAGCTTGTAAAAGAACAATTCCCAATTTTCTCATCTAGATTGTATTATGCGACTATACATCTAGTAGAATCTAATATTGTGATGAACCAGGAGTTCAATAATCCAACACTATTCATGTTATGGCATGATCGACTTAGCCACCCGGGATCAGTAATGATGCGTAGAATTGTATAAAACTCACATGGACATCCTTTAAAGAGGCAGAAGATTCTTTTACCTCGTGATTGTGTGTGTGTTGCTTGTTCACGAGGGAAATTAATCAAGAGACCATCCCCCATGAAGGTTCATATTGAATCTCCTATATTTTTACAAAGAATACAAGGAGATATTTGTGGACCCATTGATCCCCTTGTGGACCATTTCGATATTTTATGGTCTTATTGGATGCCTCTTCACGATGGTCTCATGTGAGTTTGCTTTTGATAAGAACAATAGCATTTGCCAAGCTTCTTGCTCAAATTATACGCTTAAGAGCACAATTTCTGGGTTATCCAATTAAATCTATTCATCTTGATAATGATGGTGAATTTACTTCCTAACTTTTTAATGATAATTGCATGTAAATTGGGATTGATGATGAGCATTCAATGGCACATGTGCATACTCAAAATGGTCTGGCAGAGTCATTTATAAAACGTTTACATCTGATTGCTAGACTTATGCTCTTAAGATCTAATTTACCTATGACGGCTTGGGAACATGCAATTCTGCATGCATCTACATTAATACAGCTTAGACCCAGTTCATTTCAACTATATACTCTATTGCAAATGGTATCTGGCCAGCAACCTGATATTTCACACTTAAAGATTTTTGTTTGTGCAGTTTATGTTCCGATTGCTCCACCACAAAGGACAAAATTGGGTCCTCAAAGACGTCTAGACATATATGTGGGTTTTGATTCTTCATCTATTGTGAGATATGTTGAGCCCCTGATGGGTGATTTGTTTAAGGAAAGATATGTTGATTGTCATTTTGATGAGAAAGTTTTCCCGCCGTTAGGGGGAGATAAAGTACCGTTTCCCGAAGAACGACGTGAAATTACATGGAGCGTTCCTTCACTTTCTCATCTTGACCCATGAACAAATCAATGCGAGCAAGAAGTAAGAAGGATAATTCATTTACAAAATATTGCAAATCAGTTGCCTGACGCATTTACTGATAGTCAAAAGATAACAAAATCCCACATTCCGATGATGAATACGCCAATTCGGCTTGATGTCTCTGAAAGACATGATAATGGTATACCAAAAGAAAGTCTAAAACATGGACGCCCTTAGGTGCAAAGGATAAAAACCCTCGAAAGAGAAGGGTACAAGTTAATGCTCCCGAAGAGAATACTCCAGAAGAGCAAAGAAGTTCACAACCTGAAAGCGCTATAGAAATTGAAACTGATCAGTCTAAAATTGATAAACAAGTTGCTCCTGAAGAAGCAAGTGAACAAAATTTTGAAGAAATCTCTTTGAATTATGTAAGTTCATGAGAAAATTAGGATAGACAAAAGGTTATTATTGATCATGTTTTTGCTTATGGTATTGCATGTGAAATTGTAAATGAGGATCCTGAACCGAGATCCATTGAACAATGTTGACACAGAAATGATTGGCCAAAGTGGAAAGATGCAATCCAAACAGAACTGAAATCATTAGAAAGTCGCAAAGTATTTGGACCTATAATCCAAACCCCTGTAGGGATAAAACCTATTTGATATAAATGGATTTTTGTACGAAAACGCAATGAGAAAAATGAGATTGTTTGATACAAGGCACGTCTTGTTGCGCAAGGTTTTTCACAAAGACCTGGGCTTGATTATGATGAAATATATTCTCTAGTAGTTAATGTCATAACATACGATATCTAAACAGCCGGGCAGTTGCTAAAAACCTTGAATGCGGTTAATGGATGTGGTTACCGCATACTTATATGGTTTTTTGGATAATGATATTTATATGAAGATCCCTGAAGGATTAAAATTTCCTACAACATGTGATCAAAAGGCACATGGATGATACTCAATCAAATTACAGAGATCCTTGTATGGACTAAAACAATCTGGCAGGATGTGGTATAATCGCCTCTGTGAGTACCTCATTAAAGAAGGATATGTAAATAATCCAATTTGTCTATGTGTATTTATCAAGAGATCTGAAAATGGGTTCTCTATAATTGCTGTATGCATTGATGATTTGAATCTTGTTGGAACTCGTGAAGAGCTCACCAAAATTGCTAATTATCTCATGAAAGAGTTTGAGATGAAAGATCTCGGAAAAACAAAATTTTGTCTCGGCCTGCAGATCGAGCATTTGTGTAATATAATCTTTTTTCATCAATCTGCGTATACGGAGAAGATCTTGAAAAGATTTTATAGGGATAAATCTCACTCATTGAGTAGTCCTATGGTGGTATGATCATTGGATATAAAGAAAGATTCATTCCGACCACCAGAAGATAATGAGGAATTATTAGGTCCAGAAGTATCTTATCTTAGTGCTATTGGTGCCTTAATGTATCCTGCAAATTGCTCAAGACCAGATATAGCATTCTCAGTGAATTTATTGACGAAATAAAGCTCTACACCAACACGAAGACATTGGAATGGTGTTAAGCATATTTTACGCTATCTTCGCAGAACAATAGATATGGGTCTATTCTATTCAAAGAATTCTGAGTCACAGTTGTTGGGATATGCTGATGCTGGCTATCTATTTGACCCTCATAAGGGAAGGTCACAGAGTGGATATGTTTTTACTTGTGGAGATACAGCTATATCATGGAGATCAGTGAAACAGACTTTAACAGCCACATCTTTCAACCATTCTGAGATTTTAGCATTACATGAAGCGAGTCATGAATGTGTATGGTTAAGGTCGATGATTCAACATATTCAAGAATCATTGGATTATCTTCACTAAGAAAGACTCTGACGATATTGTTTGAAGATAATCTTGCATGTATTGCTCAAATTAAGAATGGCTACATCAAAGGAGAAAGAACGAAGCATATATCACCAAAAGTTTTCTACATTCATGATCTTGAGAAGAATGGCCACATTGATATCCAACAGATACAATCAAACAAGAATTTTGCTGATTTGTTCACCAAAGCACTACCAACAACTACATTTAGAAAGATGGTCTACAGCATTGGAATACGTCAACTGAAAGACCTTTTGTCAGCATCCGGGGAGTGTGATTATTATACACACTGTACTCTTTTTTCTTCGTCCAAGTTTTATCTTACGAGGTTTTTCTTGGCTAGGTTTTAACGAGACAGTGTATCACACTTACCAATTTTTATGAATGTGTACTCTTTTTCCTTCGACCAAGTTTTTATCCTATTGGGTTTTTCTTGGCAAGGTTTTAACGAGCCATATTCTATAAAATTTAGACATCCAAGGGGAGTATTGTGTATTATTATGTATGTTAGAGGGGTTAGTGGATGTCCAAATATTAACGCCCACTAAGGATCATGGTGGTAGTAGGTATCAATCTTAAGAAGATGTTACAATTTTCATACCCTATAAATAGGACAACTTCTTGTAAGAAGTGACATACCTTTGAAGAATATATTGCTTCTTCCTCTTGTTTTATTTATATCATTATTCTAGTTTATTTATTATGCGCCTCACTTATGGCGGAGGAGTGCCATTTTACAATAAAGGCATCATATGAAAAATGTTGATGTAAAAAGCTAATGATGTCTAATGGCCAATCATATATGATATGCCACATTAAAACCTTGCCAAGAAAAACCATCCTTGTGGATAAAAACTTGGCGAAGAAAAAAGCGTACATATTTATATAATTGGACAAAGAACAAATAAGTCTTATGTACATTGTATTCGAGAATTGAAAAGCAGTCAGGAAATTGGTATTGTATCCTTTGTAAATCAAAACAGCCATGGTAGTCCTCCATCCAATATGTATGAAGTACAGCATCGCAATCCCAATAAATGTATTTGCCATCATCAAAGCAGTAGAAGTATATGAGAAAGTCCTCTAATACACACCATTGCTCAGCCAACACAGAAAAGCATTCATCGTGTGAGAGGAAGATGCATTAGTTAACAGTATAGTAGGAGATATGCTAGTAATATCCATAATAAAACAAAGTGTGTGTGATGTAGTAATACCCTTTCTGCCTGCATTCTTATATACGGACAGTGCATATATAATCACAATATTTAGTATGATGATGATGTAGCAAGAAGAAGATATTACCCGCGCTGCCTGTGTCAGTTGTCGACACAGGCATTCAGAATGATGATATGGTCTTAATATTCCCGTGTTAAATACGTAGATAAGGAAGAGACACATTTGTAAGAAATGCTCCTTTAACCATAGGTGATAATGAAGATATTGTGAAGAATTGATGAAACTGGTGATGTAATTGTCCATGTTGTGCCAATAAGTGTGCCACCATATTTGCCTGCCGTGGTATGTACGCCATCTGAACATTTCCAGACCCAATTAAATCACAAATGGTAGAAGGACATTCTGTAGACTGAATATGATGTACTACCCCTAGCGAATCCACCTCCATATCTATATGTCGATAACGTTGTAAGAAGTATAAAAGTGCAAGCATATACGTCCAAAGTTCCACTTGGAATGGTGTTGATAATGGAAGATAAAACACAATTGCTTCCTCCAAATTGCCATTTGAGTCTCGTAATATCGCTCCTCTAGAGGCAGAGAAAGAACCATGTGCAACATCAACATTGAGTTTGAATCTCCCAGAGGATGGCGTACACCATCTTACAACTTGAGAGTGATTCAATCGAAGCTTTGGAGTCAATCCGTGAGGAAATAAGATTGGATCAGTGATGGCATATTTCTTTCCATGTTTTTCCCTACACCATATATAAATGTGATGCCTAATTCACTCCTGCAGTTGAACCGGTGATGGCTAAAGAATATGCCTTCCATACATTCCATAACATGATGCATGGAACAATAATGCGCAATATGCCACGAAATTATTTCTCACTAGTTGAAGTCCACCACAAAAATAGATATTGAAACACTGTAAGATTTTGTGGTTGGGGCCATCCAATAACACCGCATAGTGAGCCCATATATGACGGATATTCAGACAATGAAGGAATATATGATTTTGTGTTGCAGAAGACGAACGACAAAAAGGGCAACATGTTGGCCTAGCCGTTAAGAACTTTTGTATATTATCCTCAATTGGTAAAGCAGGCTGATTAGTCTCTCGGGGCACATGGCGTAAGCGAAGGGAAGATGCCTCTAGTAGGGATTGAAGATGACGTAAATCCGGTGCAACGTAAGTGTCGGACGACACATAAGTACAAACCAACTCCAAGGAATCCACCTCAATAAGGACAGGGCCATATAAAGGTAAGTAGCAGGCTAGAGCCACGACAACTGCCTGTGCCTCGACTAGAAGCGGAATGTCAGGTCGCAATGGATAAGAGATGGCATGCACAAACATGCCTAATGAATCACGTACAATAGCAACACCACCTGCCGATCGTCTACCAATTGCTACATCTGTATTAAGCTTCAGAAGACCCGACAGTGGGAGTGACCACCGGATGACACGAATCCTATAAGAGCGAAGAGAAGGTGAAAGGCCAAACTGAATAATGCGTGGCACCGAGACCGCAATTTTGGATCCAGACAAGATTTGGCTCACATGAAGAGGTCACTCTGAATGGAACGAATGACTAGAAGCTGTGACCATGTAGATGTATCAAACACAGTAGCTGCAAACATCTTCTAGATATGCCATAGTAAAACATCTAGATAAATTTTCTGCATCTCACCCAATAATGTGTTGGAAGCAGCAAACCAAATTGCCATCGAATGAGATCGCCAACCCAGACAGCATGGCACCCCAATATCCAATAAGGCATCAAAATAATCCCATATAACACGAACCTCATGACAATAAATAAACAAATGACTAGTAGACGTAGAGGCCATCCGACAAAAAGGGCATATATAAGGCATAACAACAAGAAAACGCAAGAGATTATCCTGCAAAGGCAAAGCACCATGATAAAGCTTCCATAGGAAAATCTGGATGGCTGGTCGCTGAGTCTTCAGCCAAATTTATATATAGGACATGAGTGTAGACTTCGTCAGACGAATTAACTCATACGCATGGTGCAGTACAAAATCTCCCATAGATGTTGGCCACACCGGGATGCCATCCGCCATATCAACAATGGGATAACAAGTACTATGAATATCACAAATACGATGCCAACCTACGGATTCATAAAGGCGCGGCCTATAATCCCCTTGATCACCATAACGAGCACGCATATATTAACCACACAGATTATCAGCAACTTGATACATCCACCATAACTTACAAGCATGTGCATCTTGTACTGAGGCAAGATACCGTACCCCAAGCCTCTCTCCTTAACAGGATAACATATCCTGTGCCATGAGATCCAATGTCTCCGTCCGGAACCCCAGAAAAAACGAGAGAAAACGCTGCTCAAGAGCATGGATGACACTCCGCGGTAGTCGAGTCCTTGCAAGGACATGAATCGACAAAGAAAAAAGGACTGAACGCATAAGAACTAAGAGACCAGCTACTCCTAATAATTTATGCGGCCAACTCCCTAACTGAGTGTCAACATGTTGTAGAGATCCTGGCAATGGACTGTGCGAGTAATACCTTTATGCAAATATGAGCCGAAGTACTTCATTGGCAAATCCGACTGCAACATGGCCAATAGATTAGTGAAATCCCGACAGAGATAAGATGAGACTCGAGCAGAAAAGACCATTGTACTCTTATACCAATTAATTGCATGGCCAGCACACTCTCATAAGATGTCAAGAATTTCTTAAATCGTAGTAGATTGTGGCGATTAGCAGCCAAGAAAACCAACAGATCATCAGTGTAAGATAAGTGGGAAATTACAACCGGCATATGCCCCAAAGAAAAGGTGGTTATATACCCCCTAGCCAACTGCCGCTTTAGTCCATGACTGAATCCTTCCGCTGACAATATAAAAAACAGAGGCGATAAAGGATCGCCCTGCTTAACGCCGCATGTAGGTATGAAAAATCCCCTTAGAACTCCATTAATAAGAATAGATATATGTACCTTCAAGATGATTAAGAACAAGGGATATAAAAAAGGAAGAAAACCCAAATCTGAGAAGGATGGACCGAAGAAACTACCAGCTGACGCGATCAAAAGCCTTAGCCATGTCAAGCTTGATAATGGCGTTGGACGGTCATGATCCCCTGTCCAACCAATGAACCATCTTATTACCGAGTAACACTTGCTCAGAGATACCTTGACCTTTTTGAAAGCCAGCCTACTTTGGAGATATGAAATGCGAGAGAACGCCACTCATACGAGAAGCAAGAATGCACGTCTGGATCTCACTCATAAACATAGATAATGCGATCGGTCTAAAATCACTGAACATGCACTGAACCGACCCTTTCAGGAGAAGAACTATCATAGAGTGAGCCATAGCCTTTGGAAGCAGAAACCCCAAGCAAAATTCATGTACCGCCTTATACACATCCAAGGTTATAACATCCCAACAAGGTCGAAAGAACCACCCACTGTAACCATCCTGGCCAGAAGAACTATGCGGATCCAACTCCCACACCGCCTTTTTCACCTCTTATTCCGACGGCATATGTGTCAAAAACACATTATCATCCTCCGTCACAACCCTGGGAATGCACTGTAAGAATTCCTAGCTTTCATCTAAGGGCTGACTTGAAAACGTCTGCATAAAGTGAGCCACCGCTGCCACACTAATACTATCGGGAGTATCACAAACTACTCTTGATTCAATCTCAATACGGTAAATACCTTGACGACGACATCTGTCCTTGACCAAGGAGTGATAATAACGAGTATTAGCCTCACCTTCCTGGAGCCATTTCATGCCTGCTTTCTACCTCCAAAACTCCATCTCTGGAGTAGATGCCATGTGCACCTCAGCTTGTGCTACAGAATACTGCTCCCTATTCTCATCGGAAGGGTTTAGATCATATTCCGATTCCATAACACGGACGTGACGTTTAACATTGTCTATTTGGCGGAAAATATTTCCGAAGACATCCTTATTCCATTGAGATACATCCCGCTTAAACCTACGAAGTTTTGCACATAATCCCCGCATACCCCCAACAGTAGGAAAAGATTCCCAAGCAGCCAGCACAAAAGTGTAAAAGTTAGGATGTGAAGTCCATACTATCAAGAAATGGAATTGCCGAAGACCAGCCGACGCATTCAGGCCACATTGTATCAACAAATGATAGTGATCGGATGTAGTTCGACTAAGATGTGTCAACCGAACCTCAGGAAACATATCATAGAAAACCTCATTATAGAAAACCCAGTTCAACTGGCGCCAGACACGCCCCAAATTCCGACCTCCTTGCCATGTAAACTGTGAGCCAAGATGTGGAACAATATGCCAAGCCCCATAATATACCATCGAATTAAAATCAGCCAGTGTAGACAGAGCAAGTCATGCAACCCTTTATGATCCCTAAGAGATAAAAATGTGTTGAAATCCCCTGACAACACTCAGGGTTACTGAATAGTATCACAATGCCTCTGCATTTCCAACCACAACTCCTGCGATCTACCATCGTATGTCAGCCATAAACACATGAATGCCAAAAGACAATATTATTAGCAAGTAAACGTAATCGTAAATGAGCAACTTGATCATTCTCGCTAGACTCCAATATGCCTATGAGGTTTCCCTTCCAGAACGCACCACGTTCGACCATCACAGACAAACAACATAGGCAAAAACCCAAGCTGAAACATAGTCCTATCCATACGGTGACTAGGCTGCTGCGGCTCAATAACCAAAAGAAAATTAATATAGAACTGTTGAATTAACAAACGCAAATGAGACAGTGAGGTACGTAAACCTCAAATGTTCCAATAACTCATGTTCATTGAGAGATCTGGGATTGGGAGCTTGAGGTATGAGCAAAACTTTGGGTAACCACCTGATGGGGAGGACGTGGAATTTGATTGGTAAGTCGTCGAGTTCTTTTTCGAACACAAGGTACAAAACCTTGATCATCACAGGCATCAGGCGGGTGAGTTATTTGCTATAAAAGTTCATCATCTGATGTGTGCTTCGTGATACCTTGCATTTGACAAGCCCAACCTAGAGATGCATGAGAAACTCCTTCTGCATATCCGACGCATGACGGACATCAAGAAGATTTTCTATCGGGATGTAAAACCCCATATCCGACACTGAATTCACAAGAGAGTTCTCACCATTTTGGACATTCTCTTCTGCCACCAAACATCTACAGACCAGCCAAGTACCTCCAAATTCTGAGAATGCGAAGGCTATTGTTCCATGATAACAACCGGCTCCAACGGAGGGTCAAAGCACCTCTTTACCCTTGTCATGCATGGGCTTCTCTCTCAAAAGTTTCGATGTTCCAGGGATAGTAGACGGTACCTTCATGACAGCCAGAGCAGACGACGCTGGAAGTGATGCCCTAGCGCAGTCATCTTGCTTATGTCCCAAGATACAATACTTTTCACGAAATAGTAGAACGTCCTCGTATATAACGTGCTGAAAATGATGATGATCCATACTTTGTATATGTAATTTTGCAGGGAGGTCTTTTGAAACATCAATTTCGACGCATACCCACGCAATGGATGGTCGGAGAATTTGTTGAGTAGCCACATCCATATGAATAGGGGTTCCAACCATTGAGGCAATTGCAAAAAGAGCTGGTTGATTGTGCAAATAGACCGCAAGGCCAAGCAGAGAGAGGCACACCGACACGATATCTGCATCATAACAGGGATCAAAGTCAAACGTATATTTGATGAACCGTATATGACATCCAAGGATGTTCCATGAGCGACGACAAAAATAACATTATAATCCTCTTTCTGTTCAAATCGAAGCAAAAAGGCTGTCTTATCTAAAAGGCCAACCTTCACTTATCCGGTGAATCCGATCCTATCCATGGCTTTTTGCAGTGTAGCCATTTCAGGATGCCGTTCCAAAATGATCCAATGAGAGTATGTTTGAACGACGCTAGCATGGCGGTGACCTCTTCTTCGGCAAACACAATAGAAGGACATCCTTTATAGCGCTGCAGTGGCTTTGGAGCAATGGTGGACGTCATTCCAGTAAGAACGGACGCAAAGGAGCGTGAGGCCGGGCCTAATGGCCTGGCGGTGGCATGTCGGCGGGAGGCTGTGAGGGTTTCGAGATCGCCGAAGAGAAACCTCAGCAAACCGATATATATATATATATATGTATCTATATATATATATATGTATATATATATATCGGTTATATATATATATATATACATATATATATATACATATATATATATACATATATATATACATATATATATATATACATATATATATATATATAGATACATATATATATATATATATATATATATATATATATGGCGATCATGGGCGATTTCTTTGAAACGTATGGCCGATTTCTTTGACGGCGGCGGCATCATGCCGCTGTCATCTTCTCCTCATCGTCTCATTCTTCCACACCGTTCTTTTCCAACATTGAATCCTAGAATTATTGCAAGGTCTGATCTTTTACGCAACTTCCGTATTTTGCGGGCTTTTACGGTGATCACAGGCCATGGATCCAAAGAGATCACATGCTTCGATACTCAAACATTCGGCAATGCACATCCCTCCTCGAGAAATCACAAGATTCAAAGGAGTTCCTGCAATTAAATTTACACGAGAGGAGGTAACGGAATTATCGGTTCCTTTTCAACATTGTCTGATAGGAACGTTTTGGTATGGTCGACCTAAGTTAGATGCCATTCGTAAATGCTTTGAAAAGATTGGATTTTCCGCATCAGTTAAAATCATGTTGCTTGATCCTATTCATATTTTGCTAAATTTTGATGCTGAAGTAGATTACTATCGTTGCTTCTCTCGCCGCACATAGACAGTTCTAGGTTATCACATGAGAATCACCAAATGGACATATGATTTTGATCCAAAAATAGATGTACCCATTGTGCCAGTTTGTATATCACTACCAGGACTACCTATTTATCTTCAAAAGCAGGAAGCATTATTTGAAATAGCACGAATGGTAGGGACACCACTGCAACCTGATTCCGCAACGACAAATTTATTGAGACAATTAGTAGCTAGAATCTGTGTTGAGATTGATGTTTCGCAAGAACTACCTCAGAAATTGTATATTCAAAGTGCAGATCATCACTTCTTTCAGCCAGTTGGATATGAAAATTTGCCTGCATACTGTGATACATGCAGAACTTTAGGGCACCCATCAAGTTCATGCACAAAAGATGCTCCAAAAGAGGCGGATGCAAATCCTACATCTCAAGTACCTTTTTTGACAAAGGCAGCTCAAAAGCAACCGCAGCGTTGGACGCCAAAAAAAGTGTTCCAACAATACATGACACTCAACCCAAAAGCTTGAATCCCACTGTTATACAGAGAGTGATGGAGTAGAATATAATTGAAAGTGATAGCTTGGTTGAGGTTGAAGACAATGCGACAGAAAATATGATGCCTGCAGACCCAACAACAGCCACAGTACCGCTCCCAGATCCAAATATGACGTCTGATTTTGATTTTGATGTTTCTAAGAAACAAGACATATCACGTCTTATTTCAACATCTGTGGAACCTTTGCCACAGACCACACAAATTTGCTCGTCGAGATCGGGACATGTCTCTGACACAGAGGATAATCCAGTATAGCCAGTTGAGGGAGCACAAAATCTCTTGCTTGCAGCTGACGATCTCTCATTGAGAATGCAACATGGAGGGACCTCATAACAGCCACCAGACAATGAAGAACATAATTTGGATATGGTTGTGGTAAGTGGTGTAATAGATTGTAGCCAGAAACGACATCCTACAAAGAAAAAAGATATGATTCGACCACCTCCATCTGGAATTTTTACCAGATCTTCCTCAAGCTTGGAGCCCCCATCTCCATCATGAATTGCTTAATATGGAATGTAAGAGGATTGTGCACCTCCTATCAACGTGTGCATTATTTGGTGCGACAGCATCATATTCATTTACTTGTCATCATTGAACCTAAGTTGCTAGATTCCAAATTAGAATTTTTTCGACTAAAGCTAGGGTTTGCCAAAGCAGTAGTATCGTCCGATCATAATATCTGGGTTTTTTGGGCTACGACAATGCTGAATCACTTAGAGATGAAACATGGTTACATGAATATTTCTTTTCGTTTTAACTAGATCCCTTCTAACAAATGCTTCTGGTGGACTGCAGTATACGGACCTCATACTATGGCAACACGCAGGGAATTGTGGTCCGATCTGATAAATTTTTCAAATAAGGGATTATAGGAGGCGACTTTAACACATTCGCTACATTGGATGAGCATCGAGGGGCATCTGCGCCCACAGTCCGACAAATGACAGATTTTGCAGTTTAGATTAACATAGTAGGTTTGGTTGAATTGCCATATCAGGGTTCTAAATACGCTTGGTCTGATGGAAGAGGTCTCGGTAAAGTGAGTAGAAGACTTGATCGAATTCTTTGATCCACATCTTTCTATGATCTATTTGACACTTTGATGGTTCAAGATCTAAACCGTTCTACTTCGGACCATGCGCCGTTATTTCTTACATGCCGTGATACGCAAGTAACAGGACCACACTCTTTTCATTTTCTGGATGTATGGTTGACCCATCCTGACTTCATGCAATTTATGAAGCATTCTTAAAATTCATATCCTACCACGGGAGGTATGCGTGGTTTTTATACGAAACTACGTCGTCTAAAGATGGATCTGCGCCAATGTAATAAAACGGTATTTGGTAATATGTTCGACACAGTAGCCGAAGCAGAATTGACGGTTGTGCAGAATGAGAGAACTTATGATAATCGTGAGAAATATCATCAAGCAAAGGCTGCCCTGCAATTAGCACAGTCTAGAGTTTGCCAATATTGGCAGCAGAAAGCAAGGGTACATTGGACGCAGGAAGGTGACGCAAACACAACATATTTTCACAACATTGTGAAAGACAAAAGACGAAAACAACGTCTGGTGCGCATAAAATCTGTTCAAGGTCAAGAATATGAGTTGGAAAATGATATACAAGCTGAGGCAGTCAGATATTTTTCAGAGATATTTCAATCGGAGCCACACCAAATCATGATAATGTTCTGCAACATCTCCATCCAATGATAACAGAATCTGAAAATGAGAGTCTGATTACTATTCCACAATTATTAAAATTTAAAGAAGCAATATGGACGTTGAGTCCAACAAGTGTTGCTGGACCTGATGGATACAATGGGCGCTTTTATAGAAGTTGCTGGGATGTAATTCAACATGATGTACTCAAAGAAGTTCAAGAATTTTTCATTGGGATACGGGTGCCTACTACAATGGCATCTGCGTTGATCACGTTGATACCAAAGGTTAATTCGCCAAACACTTTTTCAGATTTTCGTCCAATATGTCATACTAATTTCATATCAAAAGTGGTAACGCGTCTGATAGCAACTCGTCTTGCTCCGCTACTACCCAAATTGATCTAACCAGAAGAATTGGGCTTTATGCCAGGACGTGGCATAGCAGAGCAAATTCTATTGGCCAAAGAAATGGTTCATATTATTGACAAACCGCAGAGGGGAGGTGGTGCGATTGTAAAATTAGATATGGCTAAAGTTTTTGATAGAGTGAACTGGGAGTATCTCCGCCTGCTGCTGTTAAAGATAGGCTTCCACCCTTTTTTCGTAAGAATTATACTCAACAACTTAGAGGCTACAAAATGTTCGGTTCTAATTAACGGGAAACCATGCGGATTTTTTAGTCCAGGCCGTGGTGTCAAACAAGGAGACCCACTGTCTCCGATTCTATTCATACTTGCATTAGAAGGATTCAGTAGAGAATTGAAAGCTTTGACGAAGACTCGATGGATCTGTGGCTTTCATGAAGGAAGGGTGTCGACGCCATCACATCTAGGATATACAGATGACTTACTAATCTTCTTAAATGTGACACCTACAAATTTACGTCGTTTCATCAGTTTTCTACAAATGTATCAGCAAGCCTCAGGACAGCAAGTAAATTTCAATAAAAGCTTGGTGGTGGTAGGCGGAAGCCAAAATGGGCAGCACACGGCGGATACTCTTAGCATGAGGCTCTCTACTTTGCTAATGCGTTATCTTGGAGCACCAATACATAAAGCAATCTGTCGTAATACACACTGTACAGCTTTATTACAACACTTTGACAAACGACTGTATGGATGGTCAGCCAAATTACTTAGCGCAGCAGGCAGGTTAGTCCTCATTAATTCGGTACTGTCATCCATACCTTTACATCAGTTTGCAGCTTCTAGGCTGCCAGTAAGCGTTATAAAAGAGCTGGAAAACAAAATGTCTAATTTCTTTTGGGCGGATAAGCATCATTGGCGCTCATGGCAAGAATTATGCTTCCCTGTCTCTGAGGGTGGTATTGGTGTTATATCATTTTACTCACTTCAAAAAGCTTTTGATTGTAAAATTTGGTGGTCATATCATCAAGGATCGACATTATGGTCAGTGTATATGCAGCAAAAATATGGAAGACGGATGCATTTCAGAGTTCTATTGTATGATTCACCAGTGTGGAAAAGAATATGTAGAATCAATGCTTTTTGTCAGGAACGGGTAAATATAGGTCCAACAGGTGCTAATTGGCAACCTGATTCAAATGGTCAGTTTACGCTAAAAGGAGCTTATGAAGAATGCAGACAAACGCGCGTCACATTGCGAAGTTATAGATATATTTGGTGGCCAGGTCTGCCAAATGCTTGCAAAATATTTTTATGGAAGCTATGCTTCAGCGCATTTCCCATACCAGAGAACTTATCGACATTTATGCACTCATTCCCAGCGCAATGTCCCTTTTGCAGACGGGACAACAGTGATAGTACCCACTTATTTTTGAATTGTCTCATGGTCGCAACAATATGGCAAAAATATTCTCTGTTGATTGACGGGCCAATGTACTCCCATACCTTATTACGCTTACACCTTATGAGTTGGTGGCTACAGTCTTCTCCATCATCTATGAAGGGTCAGCTGAAAGTAGTTGTGCCTCACTTTATATGCTGAAATATATGGAAGGAATATGCTAGCATTGTTTTCAGATTGGAACAAAAAAAAGCAAGACAAATTGGGAGAGATAATTTGTATGGATATCCACAGTTGGTGTGCTGCAGTGTCTGGGGAAAAATTTGCTGCTCCAATCCCACATTTAATTTCAGCTGGTTTGTCTCCAAATATTCATTCGCGCAGACTTTCAGTAGTCCGTTGGCGCCCCTCTTCATCAGGTCGTTTGAAGCTCAACGTAGATGCTGCAGCAGGACAACAGCGTGCTGCAGCGGGAGCCATTGTTCGCGATTCTACAGGACGTTTTTTGACAGCAATAGCTTTTGCCTTTCCAAAGTTATCTCAATTGCGAGCAGAACTACAAGCTTTGATATATTCACTTATATACTTCTCATGTTATCATACGGACCTCATTCTTGAGACGGATTGTCTAGCCATTAGCTTTACAGCATTAGGAGAACTGCCAGCAGTGGTACGAGGATGCATCATCACAGACTTATCAACTCCATACTTGCGTCCAGAACATGGCTATATTGTTTTTCTCTGCCTGTATCATTGTCTTGATACAGGCAGCATTGGTACACTGTGAATTCTACTGTTGCTTATGCAATACCATACGTCAATCTCTTTGTTATTACACTCATGACTATTCTCGAATAATGCTGTTGCGAGGTATATTTGTGGCGGCCTGTGAGCATCGCTGGTGGGAGTTCCTAATCTCTTTGAAGTGGCCTCTCATCATATTGCCAGTCATTAATTGGTGGTTGTCTGTATTCCAATGGAGTACAGACAACATCGGTAGGTCCTTTAAATGTACAACGCAAGGTATACTTCATATCTATAAGTATGGCATTAACCTTTTGTCTTCTCATGCATGGTTACTGGGCTGGTGGCACACGGATAATCATATGAATGGGAGTGATTAGGAGTACTCAACATTTACAACATCAACAATCAGATGCAACTTCATTCAAGCAGGAGCAACTCATTTGTGTTTGAAGCTTACATTTCATTTCATAATGTACTATGCCATGTCTACACACTTCAATTATATAAATATATACGTTTTTTCCTTCGCCAAGGTTTTATCCACAAAGGTGGTTTTACTTGGCAAGGTTTTAATGCGGCATATCATATATGATTGGAGATTGGCAATCATTAGTTCATTACACTCACATTTCGCTTACGATGACTCTTTGTGTAATATGGTTTTCCTCTGCCATAAGTGAGGCCGTATTTCAATAAAAATTTGCTTCAATATATATATATATATATATATATATATATATATATATATATATATATATATATATATATATATATATATTACATACGCGTACAAGAAAGGAGACATTGGCATCGTCACTTCTTCGTCTCCTTCTTCGTCCTTTTCTAATTAAGAAATCAGAATGATGTGTTCGAATATATTTTAAATTATAGTGTACCTAATTGTTTTGGACATAGTGGTGCAAAAAAAAAAGGAAAAAAAGGATTCCTTAGCCTTTCCGAGTAAAGGGAAAATCGAATGATGTTTTTAAACACTTGCCAATTGTAACGTTGCTTTTTTTTTTTTGGCCAGCAGTTTGGATCTTGCGCTACTTTTATGTGTATATAAAGAATGTGTTGGATAGCATTAGTCATTTAGCTTTATACCTAGATCTATTATACGATGTCGTCCTTTTCTATTGCTTCCAAGACCACCCAGCAAACCCATGGTGTCCAAGTCGCTTTGATGATGGCTGCACTACTCCCCATATGCATCGCTGCTGCGCCAAATGGCCTCGGTCTCACCCCTCCCATGGGGTAACTCACCTACATTTATTTGTCAATTGTTGTGCTGTTTAATTCCTCTTTTTATTATCTTACTTTATTTTGCTAGTAGTGTAAAATAACCAAGCCTTTCTTTCTTCTTTTTTATACGTGTCAAGAACTAAATTTTAACACCATTTACTAGCACCTATTCCACTCGTTATAGCTCGTCAGTTTTCGTAATATCTAGAGCTTTTTCCATTGTTTAAAGGGTAGTAGGGATAGATTTAGAAATTTGTCAAAACATATGAGTCACTGTATTAATTTACGTGTTTATACAGATAAGAATGTGAATGATTTAATGCAGGGGCTATCTCCTCATTTTGAATTATTATTGCGACTTGACTACATCATTTCTACTTGTTCAAGTTATAAAAATAATTTTCTAATCTCTTCTATCGTTTTATTTTTATTATGAAGTGGAGGTGTATTTAATTAGTACCAAAGGTTTCCTGAGAATATATCCCTCACATATTATTTGGTGCAATTATCAGATGGAACAATTACAATCATTTCGGAAGCCGGATTGATGAAAGATTATTCAGAGAAACAGCAGATGCAATGGTGTCCGCCGGACTTGCTGCACTTGGTTACACCTATATCAATATAGGTAACTAAGATATTAATCAATCCTTTTCAGAAGCCTTTTAATGTTTCTCTCCATTTTCATTATCATATTAGCTAAACGTACTCCTAGACGCTTGGTCAAAATTATTGCCGGCGTGCACGTACACCCTCGCTCGTGTGTGTGTATACATACGTGCCTATGTATCCATACACACACACATATATATATGTATCCATACATATATATATATATACTTATACGTAGATATATGTATGTGTGTGTGTATATATCCAGCTTGATGTCTGAAATTTAGCTTATTGAGTGAATTACGTTCGTGATTTATGTAGATGACTGTTGGGCGGAACTTGAAAGAGACTCACAGGTACTACTTTTTCCCTTTCTATTCCTTAATGAAAGCTACCGAAGTATTTATTACATAATGGCTAGAGAATGATGGGTTACATCTTGGCTGCATTTTTTTTGTTAACCTTTAATTGAAGATAAGTACATAGATCCATGTGGGTTGAAAACAGACGGAGAATAAACTAGTTTGTTTTGACTAATTTCTCCCTCCTCAATTTAGTAAACTTTTGTCTGGTACGTAATAATCACTACAGAAGAAGTGAATAGAATGTTAGAAAATTTTTAACATTTTCTCGATTTAGCTCACACCAATTTAGAGGCTTTCCAAAATAAGAAGTAGATGAGAAACAATGAATGAAGATATGAGAGTTAGAGTGGTTCGAATCTCTCTGATTCTACTCTACTACTACTTTGTTTCCAAAATGAATTTTAACATCAATTTTTTATTACTTTCAACAAAGAACAAGATCAACAACAGCAGAACTTGCACTAACAATTAATGCAATATTAACTATTGCACAAACTATTGCCTTTCTAGAGAATGTTAATAAATTTCAAAATCCATTTCATCGTCCAGTAGCGACAACTGTCTTTTTGATTGTAGTTGCCCGTTGGATTTGATTTCAATTGTCTGTATACGGTTCCATTGCATGTGCTCGGGGTAGAAGTTTTGTATAAATGCTTGGCAAAAGACTCGATTACTCTGGGCGTTCCATCATTGTTGTGGGCCCTTCACTTTCATTACATCAATGTGGATTGCCTCGAGAAATAGTAATAAAGCTTTTTCAAACTTAGGTTTCTTCGATTCTTTTATCTATTAATTTTAATAATACACCGGTAGATTTTTGGTTTTATTTGTGTATTCCTTTTTATCCCTACGAAAGACCATACGAAAATGCTAATATAATAGAAAAGAGATGTCTTTTCTGTATACTTCCCCAGTTCCCTTGCTACCGTGGCCTTTCCGTAATCAATCACCGGATTATATAGATATCCCCTCGCGTATGTATAAGACCAAATCTAATCGATTTCTAAAAAAGAATTAGTAATCCTTAACTTTTCGAGGAATCCTTCATCAGTGGTTAGATTAGCGAATTTTTGGACCGAGCTGGATTTGAACCAGCGTAGGCATATTGCCAACGAATTTACAGTCCATCCCCATTAACCGCTCGGGGATCAACCCATGAAGAATCGCTTCCACTCTACAGAACCGCACATGAGATTTTCACCTCATACGGCTCCTCTTTCAATTCTTTCATATTCATTGGATTGGATCCTCTTCCAAGTTCTGAAGTAATTCGTGCAATCGTAGACCTTTCTCTTCTTTCCTAGGTAAAACGAAAAAGGTGCAGCTGGTTGGATCCCGCAGATTCTTGAAATGAACCACTCGCACACACTCCCTGTGCAACTTCGACTACCACAATAGCTACAAGCAAGAATCTCTTCTTGATTATTCACAACATCAACAAAGTTTAACTACATAAGTTTCACCAAAAGGGCTTTGAGAATGTGAGGTTACACTTTCAAATAAGTCTAAACCACAAGCAAGATATCAAATATGTTTAGTTCCTCTTGTGTTAGGCTTCTACCTTTAGAACACACAAAGAAAAACAAGCAACAAGAGCTTGATAGACTTTGAGCGATTGTAAACCTTTGAAAGCGTTTTTACAACAATGGGAGATGAAACTTGAACAGGATGAAAATATGTAATTGACTCCTCTGAGCTTCTTCAATATATAGAAGAGCGAATCCCATTTTTGCAGCCTCTATGGAAGTCTTCTACTCTATTAATTGCCTTGAGGAAGTTTAACTTGTCCTCAATCACCCTATAGTTGATTTTGATGCTCTACAGTCATTTTCAAAATAGCTTTATAGACATTTGGGGAAAAGACACAATCAATTTGGTGAAGATTGGAGAGAGAAAACACTTTAAATCTACCTTAGATTTGTTTGCAACGGCTATAAAAATTTGAATTCAAAATGGCATAGATCGATCTATGTCTTAATTCTCGTGACTGATGTAACATTGATCAATTGATGTTCTTCAAACTGAGAGATCAATGTTGGACAGTGTGGTTTCAATTTTGCACATTGACTACATCAATCGCTCAATATCTCTTTTTTAGAGACTGGTGTATTCGATCGATGTTCTGTATTTTGAGAGATCGATGTTGGATAGTGTACTTTTAAAATTGCACAATCTATACATACTTTGATTGACATAATTCATAGAAATCTAGGTATACGTAGATCGATCCATGTGAGAAATAATGTATACATTGATCTATGTTTTTAGAATTCTATGTAGAGATCGATGTCGCTTCTTTATTTATTCAGTCCTTTGTTATTTACAAAGTATAAAATGAATTTTCCATCTTTTTTCAAACATCTTTTAAATTTCACCAAAACATTCCACATTCTGATCATATCCCCATATTGATGATTTTAAAACCACACACTTTCAGAAAAATGACACTTAAACCATTCAAGGCTTTCAAACTTAGTTTTATTGCGTGCAAAAACAACTCCCTCTTAGTGAATGTATTTATGCTCCCACTCAATATATAAATATGCCAAAATTTACATCAAGTTCATTTCATTCGTTACTAGCTTCCCCCTCAACATGCATACATCATACTCAAATGTGTGTAACTTCCATTAGTAGCATATACCACATTTAACAACTACATCAAGCATCATACTCATTAGCCACATATATAGACAACATATTGAATCAAATACCGAATCATTATTCTCCTTTTTGTAATCATCAAAAACAAAATAAGACAACTCAAAAGGGATCATATTTCCTCTTATTCAGAGTATTCATGTTCCCTCACAATATATATCATACTCATATTTGCCGCATATAGATATCTCAAATGCATAAAGTAACACATATCTTACTTATATCTCAAAATCATGTTTGCTTATATACATTAACCCCTAAATACATATTATCTCACATCAACCCCGTATTGCATCACTTCTACATGTATACACTTTATATACTCTTACATTTTTCTCTATGTTTTTGTAATCTTCAAAAGACAATCGAGTTAAATGAAATGATCTCACATGAAAATGGAAAGAAGGCATTTCATCGTCAAGATACCAACTTACATGATTGATACAAAATAATTATTAAAATAGAATCTAACTAGGAAGGGGCAAAGTTTTCCTTTAAACCCGCTCCTTCTCTTTTCTAGCCTTGAGGACTTATTTGATGTTAGCATTATCATAAAAATCTTTATAAGTAATCTCCTCAACATCATTTTTATTCATCTCTATGCCCAATTTCTTCAACATATTGTAGATGAGATTGCAACAAAGAATGACTTTGTTTAATTTAGTGTTTGCTTCTATCATGTTTGGGATAAATAACTCTCCATAGTTCAAAAGTTCCCTGCTAGCAAGGCAGCAGGCTATGTAGAAGTCAAGTTTGCTATGGAGCATAGATGATTTCACATTGACACCAAGTGTGGCTACTGCAGTCAATGCTCAATATAACAAAGATCTTTTTTCTTCTTGGTAGGATGAAAATCTAAGAAGCTTTTAACTTGGTCCTCAATGACCTTCCATCTTGTCTCATCCCATTTGCATATATTGAATTCATATAACCTTTCATTAGCAACATCAACCAAATCATTTATAGTCCCAACATCTCATTCTTTGTGCATTCCATGAATCACAGTAGGCACTGCACATGAAAAAATATTCAAGTAACAATATGATGTGCATAGAAAAAATTATTTTGGTATTCTACCCACAAGTTTGTATAAAATAGTGTACTGTAAATCTTGCATATTTTGTTCATCTACTTCTAATTCCAAGAAGACCTTCATTTTTGAACGTTTACTCAATCTATTATTGATTTCAACGTAGCATTTTCTTTTCAAAATCTTTGATTTTGAATAACTTCAAAGGTGTGTTTGTCCTCTAATTCATCTTCCACACGGTGAATAATTCTTGATCATGTGAGGAGATGTAAATAAAGTTACTTATGCTTCCAGGCTTATCTAGTGATCCTCTAAAATGTAAAAGATTCATCCGTGGAAATTTGTGGATAGTAAACCCTCTCCTAAATTCCGTAAATTCCTCAACCTTGGAAAAATCCGTGCCTTAGGCGGGAGAGGTTTTGTGAGTATATCTGTAGTTGATGTTGGGATGAATTCAACCTACATTAACCCTTTTCGCATGCACTCTCTTATGAGGTGACGTCTAACCTTATATATTTGATTCTACTATGAAGAACCGGAATTTTGTACTATATTTATAGTTGATGTATTGTAACCTAATACATACATTGTCAAACATAATATTACAATCATTTGTACGTCATCCAAAGTAATTGTACACAACATGAGGCGGCCGACACATATTTGGATTCTGATGTAGAAATGACACATTATTTAGTTTCTTAGAAAACCAAGAAACCATATAATTACCAAGAAATTGAAAAGTGTCAAATGTGCTTTCTGAATCATTATACCCTCTTAAGTCAAAATATCCATTCTTAATATAAAACAACCCAGAGCGTAATGTACCTTTGATATATTTAAAAATGGCTTTATAGCAACTAAATGCAATTCCTTAGACATATTTTGAAATCTAGAGCATAAGCACATATCATGAAATATGCCGGCCGACTATCTGTCAAGTAATATAATCTTCCAATCATGTCCTTACTTTGTTATCTCAACCAGCTTTTCTTTTTCATTTTTATCAAGTTCGCACTTGTGCTGATTTGTGTTCTCATGTTCCTTGGATCCTCAAATTTGTATTTCTTGAGAGGGTGTTTAGTGTACTTTGCTTGAGAAAAGCACATTTTCTTAAGCTTTCTTCATTTGAAGTCTAAAAAAGCAGTTGTGCTCAACCATCTTGCTCACCTCAAATTCTTCTTTCATTAGCTTAATAAAATGCCCGCATAGAAAATCATTAATAGCAACACATATAATATCATCAACATAAATTTGTATAAGTAAATGATCACTTCTTTGTTAAGTAAAGTGGTACCAATCTTTTCATTTGAAAAGTCATTCAAGTAGATCTCTCATACCAATATCTAGGAGCTTGTTTGAGCCCAAAAGGAGCCTTCTAAGTTTGAAGAACTGATTTGGATAATCATGATAGTCAAAGCCTGGTGGTTGAGCTATATATACTCTCTCTTTAATAATGCCATTGAAGAAAGCTACTTTTACATCCATTTGATATCCTCTTTTTATCTTACCAAGTTTAGCATTAGCGCTTATACTCATACTTTAAACATCCTCTAACTTGCCATTTTAGCAAGTATTTTTGTTGTTGCACTTAAATTTGGTAAAATTTACTTCTGAGTGTGTGCAGTATGACACTCAAGAAAGTTATTGACTTTTATCATAATACACACATCAAACTTACTATGCATCAACTCATGCAAATCCATAACACACATTTCTATACTAGACCCAAATACAATATTAATATTCATGTTAACAAAAGGATGATCATTGTAGTACTTATGATGATGAATGCAATGTCTAGTTTTCTTTTTAAAAAGTCTTTTCAAAAAAAGAATATCTTAACACCTCATACCAAACTATAGAAGTTTGATTCAAGTCCTAACAGGCTGCTCTAGCATGATTTGACTAATCAAGGTCATCAAGATTGGCCGATTAAACTCCATAAATTAATTTTTGAATATTTATCCAAGACGATCAATTGGCATATAGTTGGCGCAATTATGAATTTCTTCATGAAATATTGCCCAAAAAGATTCTTAGAACTTCTAAGCTTGTAAGATAAAAACAAAGGTTCATCCTTATCTTGATAATAATGTAAAACTATGATTCAAGATTTCTTCTATATTTGGTTTTCTAATCCATCTTTCTTTAAGCCAAAGCTGGAATGATCCACCAAATTCCATGTATTTCAAATTTTCTAAACTTGAAGGGACACAACCAACTTAGAGGCTTTCTCTTTGCTTTTCATAATCATGAATATTCAAATAACCTTTATTATCTAATTATTTTAATCATCAAGTTCTATATAGAAATTCTCCTAGCGTGAAATATTCAAGTTATTAAGAGGTTTGTTCACGTGCGTGATCTTATTAGCTTATTCATCACCTGTAAAGATCAAGTCCTTATAAGATGTCTTTGGTGTTCACCATGACACACTTGCAACCAAACATCATGAGATATTTTAGAGTAAGAATTCTATCATTTCTAAGCTCATAGAAAGTCATACAAGACTATTATTTAGGTACATGCTACTGATAACCAGTCAACATTTAATACTTCCATTTAAAATTTGGACAAAGAAAACTCATCTCTAGAAGCGTTTGAGTTTAATTTTTCTCTATCCAACTTTGTTTAGAAGTTTAAATGCAAAGATATGGTGAAAAAAATCCTCTAATCACATAAATATCTTGGTATTTTCCTCAAGCTTCCAGATTCTATTCTCATAAAAGATTGATTCTACGGTGCTTTTCATCTTAATTCTTAATTATTTTTAGAAATCATAATCATGTGTTATAATTCCTAACAAGAAACATTCACAAGTAAATAAAATATAGTCACCTAGTTTCAAAGACTCAATCAAGTCACATAGCTAAATCAAGTTGTAACAAAGTATCCGCTATTTCCAATATATGACTTTAATATTTACTTATTAAAGCTTTAGGCATTTTACAAATATCATGTATGTCATCATGGTTTCTAAATATTTTGATAGGTTAGAACTTTCAAAAGTTTAGGGAAAAAACTTTGTAACCAACATAATCAAGTCATCTATTCTATGTGACAGATAAACTCTAAAAACATGTCAAAAGAGTTTTCATAATAAAGCCTTGTAAGCAAAAAATTTGTTTTCTTTTCAAAAATCTCAGAAATAACAAGCCACTATCGCTGTTTTTGCTTATGGGGCTAAAAAGAAAGTTCGAAGGTTTACCAACTCCTCCAACTCCAAGGTTTTAACCTTTCCCATTGACAAAACAGACTTCTATACTATCTTTGGTCTTGAACTTGATAAGAAATCCTTGTTTCTATCAATATGGTTTGAACATTTCATTGTCATGAGCTATTTGATTTCTTCTACTTTGCCTGCTCCATGGATTCGCTCTATGTAAGAAATCTTTATCCATATTACTATTTTTTGGTCTATTTTGGCTAGTCCTGAAGCCTTTATGTTTCGAATAAAAGTTAGAGCTTTTTTTAGCTCTACAAACACTCACCACATGTCCTTTTCTGTTGCAAAATAAACAAGTAGATACATTAGATAGACGTGCATTGTAAGGTTGGACGACTTGGTTGTCTTTACAGGCTTGGATTACTTACTGACCTTCCTAAGAATTTCCTTTGGAAGTGTGACCTTAGCTTAAGATGAATCACATAAAGATTCTTCTTTTATCTTAGACACTTTCATCTTGGTTGAAGTAGTAGACGCTTCAAATCTTAAGTTGGATTTTCTATCAACAACTTTTTGCTTACCAAGAGGTTTTTCATGGAACAACTTCTCACTTATCATTATATGGTGTTATTCAAGTTTAACATATTTATTCTTAATATTTATGTTTTCTATAGATAAGAATTTATGCATCTCTAAAGTGATATCATGCTCTAGATAAAGCAAAGCAAAAAATCTTTTTCTAATCTACATTATTTAAATTTCAGCTTCGCAGGCTTGTATTCTCGAGAAAGATTTTAAACTTCCCTATGCAAATCAATGTATTCATCTTTTAGTATAACAAATGAGGAAGTGGAAAGAAAACCTGTTTGTCATTTTCAAAAACTGTTAGGCATAACATTTCTACCTTTACGATGATCTTCATCTATGTTTGATTGATGACCAACACTTCCTAATTCCCTAAGCTTCTTCACGTCTTATGTGAACAGAAGATGCCTTGAACCTTTACTAGCTCCTTATATGAGTGGGAAAGATGAATGATTTTAAGAGTTTTTCTTCTAGCTCAAAATTCAGATTAGGCACGACCTACTAGATTTGCACCTCTCTGAGGACATGGTCCAAGATAGGAGTTCATAGAGACATAAGATTAAGGTTAACGAGGAGTAGGTCATATATAGGGAAACTTTAGAGTATATTTAGGGACATAGATAGGCGTATACACTATCTACGCTTTAGGTTGACTTTGCACTTTTTGCCTATGTTTTATCGTTGTTTTGCATTACATGTACATATACACATTATATGTATTTTAATATCGGAAGCATCTTCTTTTTATTTCCTGAATCCCTTCACTAACACATTAACATATCATATCTCTATTATTATGTCATTTATACAGGTACATATAGAGCCGGGGGTCTCACTGGAAGCAGACTCTCTATCCCTTGGGACAGATGTATTGTCTACCTACCACTTACCCTCCCCAGACCCTAACCCTAACGATAGCTTTGCTATCGTTGGGATATATTGGGTACGGATGATGATTATGATGATACTTCTAGCTCAAAATTCTTCTTATCATCGTCATTTTTTTCAACAAACTATTTCATGATTATTCTGCCATTTTCATCCAAGCTCGCTGGTAGAAATAGTCCCTTCATAACCTCCTCCATATGTCATAACTACATCCACACAAATATGCACTCATCCTATATTTTCATAAGGAATATTGTTTTTTACATCAAATAAGGGAACCTTTGTATTTAAGGGTGGAAAGTTTGAGAGTTAAGTTCTCAGAAGTGGAGGTTGCCACTACCATATTTTTCAATGATCTTTAATCCTCTTACTTGCGAAAATTTGCCAAGCAGTCAAGGCTAAGCGATAATACCAATATTTAGGTATGTAACGATCACTCTAGAGGGGGGAGGGGGAGGGGTGAATAGAGTTTTTTTATAACAATACTGGATGAAACTTGAAGAGGATGAAAATGCGTAATTGCCTCCTCTGAGCTTCTTCAATATATAAATAATTGAATCCATATTTGTAGTATCCGATAAAGTCTTCTACTCCATTAAGTTGCCTTGAAGAAGATTAACTTGTCTTTAACCACCCAATATTTGATTTTGATGCTCTATAGCCACCTTAGAGAATCTTAGATATGTGTACAATCGACAGAATAGCTTTGTAGACATTTGAGGAAAGGCATGATCAATTTAGTGAAGATCAAAGAAAATCTGCATTGTATTGAATTGGCTATAAAAATTTGAATTCAGGATGATATGTATCGATTTATGTCTGAATTATAGAGACTGATGTAACATCGGTCAGTTAATGCTCTTCAAATTGAGAGATGCATGTTGACAGTGTAGTTTTTGTTTTGCACATTACAACAACAACACATATCCAATACATCTCAACCACAACAAAAGCTATTGCTAGTGTCTGGGCAGAGTGAGGTAGGCAAACAATACCTCCATTCTAAAGGATAGAGAGTTTTCTTCCAGCGAGGCACCCGGCTCCATTTGTGCCTGCATAGATGACACAATAGGTGGGATATACTGTGCTAGTGTGTTGGTGAAGGAATTTATTAAATACAAATAGAAATCTTCTGATATTAAGATAGTCATAACCGTGTATATGAGCAAATAACGACAGACAAAGACAAACACAAAAAAAAATACAAAATCAACCTAAAATGTAGAGAGTATCTAAGCCCCTATATACACTCTAACGTGCCCATATATCCTGTCTAAACCCCATTAACCTTAATCCCCTGCCTCCATGAACTCCTATTCTGGACCATGTCCTCAGAGACGTGTAAATCTAGTAGGTCATGCATGATCTGCTCATCCCAAGTCAGTTTGGGCCTGCATTTACTCCTCTTATCCTCTACAATGAGGCTTTCAACTGCTCTGACAGACGCTGTTGTTTGTCTCTACTTGACGTGCCCAAACCATCTCAGTCTTTCCTCTCTTATCATATCTGCTACACTAGTCACCCTTAACCTTTCTCTAAATGCCTCATTTTTGATCCAGTCTAGCCTTGTATGCCCACACATCCACCTCAGTATCATCATCCCTGCCACTTTCATCTTCTGCAACTGTGTCCTCTTGATAGCCCAGCAGTTTGTTCCATATAATATTGTCCCGCCACACTATCACCCTATAAAATGTTCCCTTTAATTTAGTTAGAAAATTCTAGTCTCACAACACCCCTGAGGCTGCCCTCCACCTACACCAGTCTGTTTGAAATCGGTGTGATCTATGTCCCCATCCTACTGTACAAATGATCCTAGGTATTTGAACTTACTTACATGTGGTACCACTTGCCCCTCTATAGTGAGCGGCTATTCTCACCGTCGGCTGCGCCGCTGAAGTCGCAGTGCAGATACTGGGTCTTCAAACGACTAATCTTTAGTCATTTTCTCTCTAAAGAACCTCTCCACTGCTTTAGTCTCATACTTAGGGTATATCTACTCTCTGCGACTAATACAATATCGTCAGCAAAAAGCATACACCATGGAACTGCCTCCTGGATCGGCTTGCACAACTCGTCAAAGACAAGTGCGAAAAGAAATTGGCTCAAAAGCATACCCTTGATGGAGGCCTACCTCCACCGAGAAGAAGTTCGCATTTCCCTTAGACATATGGATGGTTTTTTGTCCTAGTATACACCACAGTTTTGCACATTGCCTACAACAATTGGTCAATGTCTCCTACTTAGAGTATGATATATACATAGATCGATCGATGTTCTGTATTTCGAGAGATTGATGTTGGACAATGTTCTTTCAAGATTACACAGTCTATACATAGATCGACTGGCATAATTCTGAGACATCTATGTATACATATATCGATCTATACAGGGTATGATGTATATATTGATCTCTATTTTTATAGTTCTACGCGACGTCAGTTCTTTGCTTGTTAAATCCTATGTTATTTCGAAATATAAAATGATATTTCAATCCTTTTTCAAGCATCTTTTATGTTTCATCAAAACTTTAATATTCCAATAACGTATACAGTAACTGGCACTAGAATCTCATGTAAAAGTTCTTGATCTTAGGAAAGGTATCATTTTAATGTAATGTATATGAGTTTTAATTGCTCTATGTTCATGATTTTCACTAACAAATCTCGACATCTATCAAAATAGATTCATATTCATCATAAAAGAATGTTTAATCTTTCCTTGGTCTGGCGATACTTTAGATAATGTGCACATATGCTCCATGGAATGGTTTATACATTTTTAATGTCATGAATAAACATGAAGGTCGTCATAAAGTAGATTTTGCCAAATCTGTATTTTTGAAAAATGCTGGTATGGTTGTTTTATTCTTATGTTTCTTTTGCTACGTCATAGCATAAATATGAGCCTTACGGAATTCGACTCTACACGAGAGGGCATATGTCTGCCAAGTAAGAGAAGTTTATAGGGATGGACGTTTGCTGGTTTATTTTGTTTGGTCAAATTTGCTCCACGATCTGTTTGCTTTAATAAAAAAGAGACCAAAACACTCCTAAAGTACAGAGCAAGCTTGTAACTATTCCTTCACTTTCGTTTTTCATTTAGTGCTGGTTACTCGGAAGCTCCATTTTTTTCTCCTAAACTAAAAGGCTTAAGATATTTATAGGAAATTATATTTTATCTTAAATTTCTAAACATTTAAAGTCCAAATTTTATTCATACACTGAAATATGGTTTATGTCACACACTAATCACGGCGATGGTACAAAATTCAAAAATTTCGCTCTTCCAATGTTGTCCACCTATTACCGGTGCCTTTTCTATAAAAAAAGACAAAACCTGTAATGTAACAGAAGTAATTTCTGCGCTAAAGTCCAATAAAAATTATTTTAACAAAATGTCGTTGGGCACAACATACCCATGTTTATATTGTTTTTGGGATAATTAATGGTATAATAGAATACCTTAATACTAAAAAAAGGTAAAACTGTGTCTTGATTGCATTCTGTTTCGCCAAAAAAGATTATTAACTCCCAAAACTTTTTCTCCTAAGAAAACTTCCAAAACTCTCTTTCCAAGTAAGAATCATGATAAAGCCGTTTATAGCATTGAAGTTCAGTTAAACTTTAACATTTGCCAGTAACGGATAGATACGCAAAATAACTTTTGTTCAACGTAATTATTTAAATAAAGTAAATGCTTTTGAAAGACTTGAGAGGCATCTCAACAACTTCATATTTGCTTTAATGATGAAATAAATCATTTAAAATACAATCACAAGTATGAGAAATCGTTTGAAATATCTCAAAATATCCAACAATAGTTCGAGTAAATAACTGATGGTGAGTGTAGCATATTTGTTACACCCGAAAATTTTGAACTAGCCGTTACACATTAATTTAAAACTGAAGTAGTAGTTGAATGTATCAATAGTGCGAATTGAATTAATTATAGCATATCATTTTGTTTAGGTGATTTCGTAATTAGTTAGTGATATATATATATATATTGGTTATATAAAATAGGTTAACAATAAAGGAAAAAAAAGAAAAGTAATATAATAATAATAATAGAATAAAGTGAAGGATAATGTGAATTTTAAAAATAAAAATAAAAAAATAATAAAGGATGACGTAAATTTTGGGGGAAGGAATAACTGCCTTCCCCCAATTTTCGTTAAGGGGGGTGTTAAATGCCTACAGGGGGCGGCAAAATAATGGAAGTGCAGTAATTAAAAAAAATAGAGGGCAAGCGGGAAGAGGCCACAACGGAAGGAGGGGAGGGGAAAGGAAGGAAGAAAAGAGAGGAAAGAGGGAAGAAGGAAGCAAGCCAAATCCATATATACTCCGTGCAATCGCGCAAAGTGTCTGCAAATAGGTAGGTTCTTTTTTCCCCCTCCAATGGGTACAAATTCAAGTATGCTTTGGTGATATATTATGTATTTGTTGTTTTAATTGTTATAATCTATATCATGTTGTTGAATCTGTGCAAGATTTATGAATTTGAAGTCTATTATATGTGTATATTGGTGTTCTTGGATATTGTTGATGTGTAGTATGGTTTGCGTGCATTGGATTTGATTTTAGAGAAAAATTTGATAATCAAAGTAGTAAAACTATTGCATGATTATGATTTTCCATTCTTGTTTGACCCTAGAATAGGTTTCCACAAACTGGAAATAGGTGGAAACGTCGATCGGGATCGAAAAAGGCCTCCGGAGGCCGCCAGTGCGCCGCACGCGCCGCCAGAAATGGCCGTGCGTGGCCAGCACGCGCGCGTGTGTGCTGCACGCACCTCCTGGAGGCTGCTGGACGCAAGATAAAAAAAAACAAAAAAAATCGTTAAGGGCCGGCCTGCCAGCGCGCAGACCAGGCCACCCCTTAATGGGCCGCGGTCTGCAGCTGCAGGACCAGCCCAATTACGCTGTAAAATAAAAAAAAGGGAAGGCTAGTAGCGGGCCGGGCCGGATGGCCAGTGGACCGGACCAGACGCCGGTCGGCCTAATAACATCCGAAATAAAAAAGAAGGTAGAAAGATTTCAGGCCGGACCCTTGGCAGGCCGAACCAAGAACGCGCGGACCAGTGCTGGTGGAAAGGGCCAGCCCATTTTATAATATTAAATATTTTTCTGGAATTTCTGGAATTTAGTAAATGGTATTTATTTAACTTAAATTAGTAATAATTATAGGAAAATTATAAATAAATATCAAAAAAGTATAAATAAATTCCAGAAACTATAAAATAAAAAAAATAAATTATTTTCATTAAATTTCTGTAACTGTGATAATTTATTTAATTTGAGTAATTAGGTGATAAATAGAAATAAATTAGGAAAAAATAAAAAAAATATAGAAGAGGCACAATAAATGTATACAAGCCGTGGAAAAATAAGTTTAACATGAAACAACATTAAATCATTACTCGGATAATAAATAAACCTAGATTTGAGTGCCGGAGGATGGTGATGATGGGTCAAGGGCCTCACACGATCTTTAAATGAACATAGATTTGAGTGCGAGAGGATAGTGAGGATGGGCCAGGGGCCTCAGACGATTGTGTTGTTTGCATACATGGCACGTGCATTGCATTGATGGTGGGTCGTGATGTACGAGTCACGGGCGCTCAGGATGGTGCACGGTGGCAGGACCAAGTACACTCAGGATGGTGACTGTGGGTGGGTACGACCCACAGCCACTCAGTAGGTCCCGGGATCATGCATTGCATGGTGGAGTTATCGGCATTCTGTGTGACATGATTTTGTGCGTGTGACATGCATAGTAGGACATGCATCACGATGTTGCGCATTCTTTATCTAGAGTGAATTACCTTTCCGCATTCTCTCATATGCTTATGTGATACCATGTTATATGCTATGTGTTATATCATTTTTGTATGCTCGTCTTGTACTAGTAGGAGGCAGGTGCCTACTGGGTGATTTTCCGTCACTCACCCCTACTCCCTCCACCAGGTGAACCCGAAGAAGCATACGACTATGTCTTTGCTGAGGACGGGGCTGACACGGTAGTATGGACAGACTGATGGTCGCACCTAGGATACGAAGAGACCTTACGGCTGTCTGTCGTTATTTTATTGGGTTTACATCAGACACTACCTTGTATTAAATGATAGCTTGTAGATGCGAGTACTCTTTCCAGAAGTCGGTACATTCTTGTATTGAGGATTCTTTTATCATGAAACTTAACGTTATCGTATTTCGTTTCCATGAGAAAAAAAATTTCTACGTATTTTCGGACATGTAAAAAGTTGACTCGACGCCTTGTATTCTCCTTAGCAAGATACGGCGGACGCACTGTTCCCGTTGCTAGGGTTCGGGAGCGGGGCGCTACAATATTTCAACCGATTATCAACAAATGAAAACAATGATAAGCTGATGGATTTCCAAGAAGAAGGAATATAGTTTTATACCGTAAAGTATCAACATCCGGAAACGTACGACTGTAAGACTTATAGATGTCTGATGTCGTCTATATTATCGTAAACATCAAATAATATAAGGTATTTTTGGAAATACAGGGGAATTTGGTAGCCAACATGTCAAGGTTTCCGTCCGGAATAAAGGCACTAGCAGACTATGTTCACAACAAAGGGTTGAAGCTAGGAATTTACTCAGATGCCGGGTAAGTAGCCAAGGGAAGAAGATCCGTTAGTTTTGATAACAGAACAGGGGGGTGAATTCATTTATGAGGGTCGTGAAGACATTTAATTCGAGTGACTTTTCCTTCTTATTGCAGGGTTCTGACATGCAGTAAAAGGATGCCAGGATCGTTAGGACACGAAGAGCAAGATGCAAAAACATTTGCTTCCTGGGTATCATCTAATTTTATGCGTATCTTACATTTTCAGTTGTTGCATGTACGTTAATGTTTTCGCACTTATTTTGGTTACTTCTGAAAATAGGGTGTTGATTATCTCAAGTATGACAATTGCCACAACAACAACCTCAGTCCCAAAGAAAGGTACACAAAAACTTGACCATTGTTTAAGAAATAAAAACGCCGATGCATGGCATCATTCAGTTCTATTAGTCAACTGAGTTAGTTACCTTTTACATTCTTATTTTCAATGCCGATTGCATGTAAACAGCACATATACCGTAGAAATCTTTTAATTGACGGCCATCGAATACATGACTTATTTTTAATTTATACTTGGTATTTATATATTTGACCATTTCTATGAATTATATATATATATATATATATATATATATATATATACACACACACACACACGTATATGGACGCATGTCGCGAATATGTATTTACAACCAACATCACTGACAACAAAGGTTTTATTGGGTTAGCTCAAGCATTTCTTAGCCATTTTGAATCGAGTTGACCAAATAATGATATATGATTTGCGACATATGCCAGACCTTTGAACATGTCAAGCTTTCGAATATTAGGTTCTTCTATTTTTATATTTGAACTTCTTACTGAAATTCTTTCTAATCTTTTTGATTGAAAATTGGTAAAAGATACCCTGTGATGACGAAAGCATTATTGAACTCCGGAAGGTCCATCTTTTTCTCCCTATGTGAATGGTGAGTTCACTTCATTTCCCCTAATTACAGTATTTCGCTTTTACGGAAGGTACGTTTAATGAAGATAATGACACATTCCAGGGGACAAGATGACCCAGCAACTTGGGCCAATAGTGTTGGAAATAGTTGGAGAACTACAGGAGATATTAAAGACAACTGGGACAGGTAAATTAAGACAACTACATTTTTATTTAGAGATTTGGACTAGACATTGTTAGTACAAAATTACTCGTAGCCTGGTCCTCCTTTTATTATTGCTCCGTACTACAATTTGTTTTTGCTTTTCAACATATACACTTGCTTCTTTATAACTATGATCTTAATTATAGTTTCAAAAATCTTTCCCAGTAGTAGAATTGAAGTGATAGAGGCACTTGAACACGAATTCTTGTTGTATATTGGGATCCCGGTAACCATGTAATAAGATCTTAGCGGTAAATTTCCAAAAAATATTCTCACTTCCCTACAATCGAGTTCAATGAAAACCGAGATCTGAGTCGACTAACGAAATCCCAACTGTCATATACTATAATTTTGGTAGTAGATTTTCAAAAACACATATACTTTCATACAATGCAACGCTGACTATACTTTCAAATATCTTTTACATTGGTAGAGTCTCTTCAAGTCAAGTCATTTTTTCCGAGAATAATGGAGATTATATGTAATTTTTTATATTAGCGATGCACCCTTAATTAAAATTTTATGTAAGCCACAAAAACTAGTCGCTTCGGGTCCCCCCCCCCTCCCACCCCCAACCCCTCGCATGAAGCAAAGGGGACCGACATCATGCCTCCTAGCGTATGATGTTTTTCTTTTTCTGCTAATTAAGCAAGGAGCAATTTTGGTGCATAATATATATCAGATATATTTTGGTCCTTTTTCACTTTTCTTTCACACACGCATACCAAATATGGAAACGACTGAACCCTAATGCTTATAAAAAAAAATATAATAAATCTTATCACTAAGGTAGTTCGAATTTCGATCTAGAAAAAAATGGATTATTAAAGCTCCATCTTAACATAAAACAAGAATTTCCTTTTGGTTCTATTGTTTGAGTCAACTAGTTATTTTGGTCATTGTCGCTAGCATGACTTCTCGGGCGGATCAGAATGACAAATGGGCATCTTATGCTGCTCCAGGTGGCTGGAATGGTATGTTTTTATGACCCTACATTAAGAATATTTTTCTCCTCTGAAATGTTGATCGAGAGACAGCACTCTTATAATCTGTCCTTCCTTTAATTTTTCCCCCTTTTGTCAGATCCTGACATGTTGGAAGTGGGAAACGGAGGAATGTCAACATCAGAGTATCGCTCCCATTTCAGCATATGGGCACTAGCTAAAGTAACAAGTTTCACACTCTATTTTTCTGGCTCTGCCAAAAGTAATGTGTACAATATAGTGTTAGCTTGAAAGAAAAATACCATCAAGACATTTTGTCACATGCCTTATAACCTCATGGACGAGGCAAATATATATATGTTATTTAAATTGGTTTGGTTCTAGTATAGTAACACTGCATTGGAGCGTCCTTTTACTATAATCACTTTTATGATGCTTGAGAAAGATGATGAGACATGCACCTCTTTCGTTTAGAGCCTCAGTCCAGTTTAGTAATTGTTACATGAAATGCTCTGCTAACTGTTCATTATTTAGGCACCTCTTCTGATAGGATGCGATGTTCGAAATATGGATAACGTGACCTTTCAACTCCTAAGTAATAAGGAAGTCATTGCCGTTAACCAAGGTAGTTCAATTCTTCAAAGTTTCATTTATTATTTAACCGATAAAGAAAAAGAAGAAGAAGACGACCTTGATTTATTTTCTTCAAGTATTTGATTACTCTTCACCAAAAGCATGTGTTCTGTTGATAGATAAGCTTGGTGTTCAGGGGAAAAAGATCAAGAAAGATGGAGATCTGGAGGTAAGAGAGCTTTGTGAAAGCGTTTTGTTTGGATTTTATAGTAATACAATTATGGAAAAAAATATTTGTAGGAGGCACATAGGAACTAAACAACAATGCATTGAAACTTGAATCCCCCCTTTGAAGTGTAACTATTGTGCATGCCAATAATTATTCATTGACCAATAAGATATATACAAGTAAGAGAGCATTGATATATAGAGGTAATTATAATTATTATGTCTATTATTAGGTGACGGGTAACTTCGAACATGGTATAACATTCATTTTTCTTTTTTCTTGAAATCCAAATACTAACCCTAACAATCCCTGATCTGGTAGGTCTGGGGAGGTCCTCTTAGCAATAGCCGAGTAGCAGTGGTGTTATGGAATAGAGGCTCCTCAACTGCAACTATTACCGCTTCATGGTCAGATTTAGGACTCAAAACCACAACCGTTGTAGATGTGAGAGACTTATGGGAGGTAAAACTTTGGTTCTTATGATCACCTGACAAATAGTATTGTGAAATTTGTAGGTTTTTACATAAATGCTCACATTTCTTCTTGACTATAACTATTGCAGCACTCAACCCAAAGGTCCGTCCAAGGGCAAATTTCAGCACAAGTGGATACTCATGATTGCAAAATGTATGTTCTTTCGCCTCAGTGAAACGGAAACCTTGTCAAGACCCAGGAGAAAATGGAGGAATAATAAGAAAAGACACGCATTTCCGTAATTTAAGTATATAAAATGACACACTGTGTTTGATGGGTTTTTTCTTCACTTCAGGTTGCTGAATGGAAATTCCCATTTAGTTTATGTACTTTCTTTTTTACCGAGTGTTTTATGTATGCCTTAACCCTTTTTTATGTATGTTTTGTTTATTATTATCTACTTTCTTTTTTACAGTGTTTTATGTATGTAATTTATGTTTATTTGTATGTTTGTGGTTGTTATTATGTATGTGCGCTTATTTTTCATTATATTTTTGTTTGCACGTACAAAATCAAAAACAATGTGCATAACAGTAAACAAAACATACAGGAAAAATGAAAAACCTAGAACTCGCTTGGTTTCTCATTCAACTCCATGCTGGGATGATCGATAGTTTTGGTTACATGTTTACCAATCTTACATAGCATGCGCGTAAATATATACGCACACATATATATCTAAATCTTTATACATGCATATACTGTAGCGCCCCGCTCCCGAGCCCTAGCCTCGGGATAGTGCACCCGCCGTATTTCGCTAAGGAGAATACAAGGCGTCAAATCAATCTCTTACATGTCAGAAATGACGTAGAAATTTTTCTCGCGGAAACGTAAATCATAACTTAAATTAACTCCGGTAATAGTCATTACATTACTGAATAAAAATTCTGATAATAAAAGTAATAAAGAAGTCTGTGAAAATCCCCAAAAGATAACTACGAAAAATCAGCTGCAGCGTCCCCCTCGTATCCTAGCTGCAGCTATCAACCGGTCCACTCAGCTATTTCCGTCCCGTCCTCAACAAAGATGTGCTCGTAGTCCTCATCTAGCTCTCCTGGGAAGTAGGGGTGACTGACATAAATCACCCAGTAGATGCCCGCCTCAAACAAATACAAAACGTACAGACCGAAATGATATAACCACATAACACATAAAACATGATATCACATAAGCATATGAAAGAATGCTGAAAGTAATTCACTCCAGATAAAGAATGCACAACATCGTGATGCATGTCCCACTATGCATGTCACACGCAACAAAGTCATGTCACACATAATGCCGATATCCATACCGTGCAATGCATGAACCCGAGTCCTACTGAGTGGCTGCAGGTCGTATACCCCACAGTCACCATACTGAGCGTGCGTGGCCGCACCATCGCACACCATCATGAGTGTCGTGGCCCCGCCACCGTACACCATCGTGAGCGCCCGTGACCCATACGTTACGACTTGCCATCAATGCAATGCACGTGACATGAATGCAAAAACACAATCGCCTGGGGCCCGTACGCCCATCCTCACAAACTCCGGCACTCAATATTTGGTTTTGTAAATTTTACAAATATTGAAAATTTGTTATTTAGCATTACCCTTATTTTTCCTTAGCTTGTATTAATTTTTTAGAATTTTCTACTAATTTTCCCTATTTTTTCCCTATTTAATTCTATTTATCACTAATTATTTTTAATTACTTACATTTAACCAAAAATCAGAAAATAAGTGGAAATAATTTAATTTAACCTTTTATATTTTCTGGAATTTTGTTAGAATTTTCTGATAATTAAATATATTTTTTTGGAATTTTAAACTAATTTTAATTAATTATTTATTATTTATTCATTTCAAAAATAAATTTTAAGATTTTTTTTAATTTTTGTATTGGGCCGGCCTGCTACCCGGTCCGCTGGCCATCCGGTCCGGTCCGGCAGCCTGGTCGGTCCAATAGCATTTTCTCTTTTTTTAATTTTTTTATTAAATTATATTTCCTTCTAACCTCCATAAAATATTTGTTTTAACTCCGATTGACCTCAAACCAGTTGCATTGGACTCGGTATAATGAGACGCATCATTTGGAAGTGGACACGTCATCACGTGTTCGGACGCGCTGTCAGAGGCCGCGCGTGGGCCCCACGCGCCACCCCCTGAAATGCATTCGTCAGACTTGTTTTTCGACTTCCATCCCAATCCCAACCTATTACGGGCTAGATGAACATATTCTAATGCCAAAACGCAATTTTAAACAAGTCCAATTATGAAAATGTATAATCTTTTGGATTAATTTGAGGGTATTTTTAATCTAACACAATCCTATCACCAAATCCATACACATACACGCATGTAGCAAGCATAAACAAATCATCTTATGCTTTGTCATATAAAACATATGCAAAATTAATATCTTATACAAATAAAAACAACGAATCACATAAATATACCATCAAAGCATGCATGGTTTATATCCGTTTGAGGGGGAAGAGGCACCTACCTCGGAAAAACAATTAATTCGCGTAAAATAAAGAGAAAGGTGGAATTTTGGGGAAGAATGGCTAGACCCTTTCTTCTTCTTCTTCTCTTTTTTCTTTTCTTTCCTCTCCTCTCCTGTCCTAGCTTGAAACGTTTTTGTTGTTGTTGTTGCAGCCGACCTTCTTTGGTTGGGGAGAGGAGAAAGTGTCGTTTATGATGAGGTAGGGGAGAGAACTTAGGTAGGGAAGGGATTTGGGGAATATGATTTGATTAAATTTGATTAGATTTGATTAGTTTAAATTTTCCTTTTTAGATTTCAATTATAACCAAAAGTTATCCATTGACCCTCACCTTATCTACACGTCACACACATCACATAAATATATATATATATATATATATATATATATTACTTATTTACTTTTTACCTTTATATTATTATTATTATTATTATTATTATTATTATTCTAAAAAATCACGGTTGTAACATCCTACCCACCTTACAAAAAGTTTCATCATCGAAACTTGACGTAACTTATTCGAAGAGCTGTGGATATCTCTCTCCATATGCTCCTCGAGCTCCTAGGTCGCCTCGCGCTCAGTGTGATTTGTCCACTGGACTTTAACATAAGAGATGACTCCAATGTCTCAATACTTGGTCTTTGCGATCTATGATCCTGATAGGAGTCTCCTTATAGGCCGTGTCCGGTCGAATTCTCAACGGTGGCGCATCTAAAACATGGCTCGGATCCAGAACATATCTCATCAGCTAAGAAACATGAAATGCGCTGTGAACCTGAGCCAAGACAGGGTGTAACGCTAATCGGTAGGCCAAGGTACCGGCCCTCTCGAGTACCTCATATGGACCAATGTAGCGAGGCCTCAGCTTACCCTTCAAACCAAATCGTGAAACCCCCTTCATTGGCGACACTCTCAAGTAAACCTTCTTGCCCACAACGAACTCTAAATGGCGCCTCATTAAATCTGCCTAACTCTTGCTTCTGTCTTGCGCAACCTTGAGCCTATCACGTATCAACTTTACTTTTTTTCTACTCTGTTCGACCAACTTAGGACCGATAATAGTACGCTCGCTAACCTCATTTTAATGAACAGGGAGACCTGCACTTACGTCCATAGAGCGCCTCAGAGGGTGCCATGCCATGACACTATGGTGGCTATTGTTGTAGGAGAACTCAATTAGCTTGATCATACCATTCCAGTTCCCTCTGAGGTCCCGTGCGCAAGCTCTCAACATATCCTCAAGAGTCTGAATCGTCCTCTCCGACTGCCTATCAGGTTGGGGATGAATTGCAGTGCTCGAACGTAGTTTTGTCCATTACATATATCAGCATACACGAGTTTAGTATGTTTTGGCATTTTAAATTGTTAAGTCGTTAAACATGTTTGGTATAGACATATAATAAGTTGTGTATCCTTATGTTAAATGCATATATGACTTACGTATCATATGTAGCTCATGAATTTATAATCGTTATCTACAGTTTGTCACGTGTATTATGTTTATATTGTTTGTTAGTTGAGTTTTAAGCGGTACACACACTATGCGTGTTCGATTTAGTCTTTGTTTATTGTGATCTCCCTTTTTGTAATTATATTAGTCGTTAATGATAGTTATATTTTTTTTGTTACCTGTACTCTATCTTTTTCGTATAGCTTATCCTATTGTTGTATAAATATCGTTGTATATATATTTTTGAAGGAAATGCATAAATGCTCTATAATTTATTTGGGTGTTCAAGTTGATAATTAAAAAAAAGAATTTTTTTAAGTTATTTACATTTTAATCTATTACTATACTGTCATGCAATACTATGTCGTTACTAACTCGTAATTAGCATGATTTTCAATTGTGTATGTTAATGATTTGTTTTAAAACCGGTAGATGTATGCCTATTTCGTAACCCATGACTTGTATGAAAAGTATTTGTGTTATTGTATTGTGTTGTTTGTTGTTGTTATATATTATGATGTTTATTAATGTTTTGTTGTATTAGTTATGTTGCAGTGTCATTGAAATAGTTGATGTATACTTGTGCATATTTACTTAACGTCGTTTAGTTACTTTTGTTTCGTGTATCTATTTGTATGATTTCTTAAATTGACTTATTTACGTTATTAATGTTGTAACAAATTGTGTTTATCTATATGCCTCTTTATTGTTGTAAGAGACTGAGTGTTCTCTCTCTTTTTTTTTGTAGTGGTCATTTAGCACATATACCCTTGCCTTATCGTACATCTTTTGTATATTCACTACTCCTACGTTGTTATCGTATTCTATATATATTGTGAGCTTTTATCCATTACTTCGTACTTTCATGTTGTTGCTTGTATGTATAAGTATATGTGTATATGAACATTTATTATTTGTCTTTCACACTTATACTGTTTGTGTTTTGTGTGTTGATAACATTATATGGTTAATAAGTTGATTGGTTCATTACAGCTCACAGAGTCATACTGCTGTAAGGATGCACACATTTTTTTGGTAGTTAGTATGTCTTGTGCATATTATTTTTATATTAGTATGTTACAACAACCTGGTAAATTCTCTTATATATATATATATATATATATATATATATATATATGGTGGTTAATTTAATTAATTTAACTTATATTTTTTTTCAACTTATTTTTTTTTTGCACTTTTGTGGTGTTTATTGTTCATGTTGTACTTGAATTAGTAAATTTTATTAGGCATGGAATGATGGTATGTGATGGTGGGGCAAGATATTGGTTTTGCAGATGGGGCTGTGATTTTACTACTAACGACTTAAGTAATTTTGTTTATATGTCATGGTAGTTTTTTTTGTTTGTGCCGTGCATGAGCATGGTGTGCATTATGTTGTGTTTGTGCACCTGATTTTTCTTTTATGTGGTATATATATAATTTGTTGAATTATGTTGCTGTATATTCATAGTTCATTATGTTATCTGATATCTCTTTTTTTTTACTGTGTTATGTTTCTTTGTGTAGTTGTGTTGGATTTTGTATGGTTGATGTTTTAGTACGTGTTTGATATGTAGAAAATATGTCGTTAAGGTATGTTGTATTGATCACTGTGTGTATATATAGTTAATTAGTAAAATTGTGTATTATGGTCTTGTGTTTAAGTGTGTTTTTTTTGGCTCAGCGAAACTTTGCTGAGACCAACGGTCCACTCGAACTTCGCCTTCTTCTGCTTCCGTCTACTCAGGGCACCAGTATCAACGAGAATCCTTCAACAAATTTCCCGTAGCAGCTGGCCAAACAAAGAAAACTCCTTGCTTTAGTCACCTTGGTCGGTTAGGGCTATTCAGCAATAGACTTAATCTTATTCGGATCCACTAAGGTCCCCTCTTTTGAACTTACGCGTCTTAAGAAAGTCACGATTCTGCTGTGCAACTCTGATCATTTATCTCTGACAGACATCTCCTGTGCTGATAATGAGTCATTTATACATGGTCGCCGACGGTTGAACTTTGTTATGACGTCGCCAGCCTCCACGACGTCTACATCAGTCCTCACGTGGATCTGTGCACCGATCCTTCCTTCCCTTTATGTTGCTCCTGATTCTGTTGTGATGGTGGCGTCGGTCTCTGCTCAGTGCTGTCTCTCGTAAAATGTCCCGGTTGTCACACTCATACTTGCATAATCCTCCTACACTAACCTGAGTATGGCATCCACAATGAGCACATGACGGCGGTAGCCGTGCTCTCCTCCGCGGCCATACTTTCGTCACGTGCGGTCCTGTGATTATTAGCGGCCATGTCGTATTTCTCCGACTCATGCGGTGAAGGGTCCTTCTGATCATCGAATTAGAGACATCTTGTATTTCCCCGTAGTGGAACCTCAGATCTGGTGGCGCGGTGGTGGAAGCCGCTGGTTCAACTGCTGCTGCTATTGTGCCAAAATGGTGGCCAAGGTGGCCATGGTGTCGGCCAATGCATGACCCCCTGATCCGGGTGGTCGTTATCACATCCACTATTGTCTCCTTTGCAAGAGTGTTCACTACCCGACGGCATTTCCTTGAATTTCACACGAAATTTGACAAGAATTCGGATTGAACAGGAGTAATCGAGGGATTTGAGCATTTATGTGGCTCATGCGAATGGTCGGAGGTATAACAGTAATTAAGTAGGGAAAGCTCACCAACGGCACACACCTCCCATAGCCCGATCATAACTTAGGTCTAAGATCATATCTTAAGTCTACTTTGTTTATTAGGGGTAAAATAGTAATTTTACAAAAGATCGTAACTTATATCTAAGTGATCTAATTAATCCTATGTTTCTGAGGCGGATCTGAAGCCTGGGCTCTGATACCACTTGTAGCGCCCCGCTCCCGAGCCCTAGCCTCGGGACAGTGCACCCGCCGTATTTCGCTAAGGAGAATACAAGGCGTCAAATCAATCTCTTACATGTGAGAAATGACGTAGAAATTTTTCTCGCGGAAACGTAAATCATAACTTAAATTAACTCCGATAATCGTCATTACATTACTGAATAAAAATTCTAATAATAAAAGTAATAAAGAAGTCTGTGAAAATCCCCAAAAGATAACTACGAAAAATCAGCTGCAGCGTCCCCCTCGTATCCTAGCTGCAGCTATCAACCGGTCCACTCAGCTATTTCCGTCCCGTCCTAAACAAAGATGTGCTCGTAGTCCTCATCCAGCTCACCTGGGAAGTAGAGGTGAGTGACATAAATCACCCAGTAGATGTCTGCCTCAAACAAATACAAAATGTGCATACCGAAATGATATAACCACATAACACATAAAACATGATATCACATAAGCATATGAAAGAATGCAGAAAGTAATTCACTCCAGGTAAAGAATGCGCAACATCGTGATGCATGTCCCACTATGCATGTCACACGCAACAAGGTCATGTCACACATAATGCCGATATCCATACCGTGCAATGCATGAACCCATGTCCTACTGAATAGCTGTAGGTCGTACACCCCACAGTCATCATACTGAGCGTGCGTGGCCGCGCCACCACACACCATCCTGAGTGTCGTGGCCCCGCCACCGTACACCATCCTGAGCGCTCGTGACCCATACGTCACGACCCTCCATCAATGCAATGCACGTACCATGAATGCAAAAACACAATCGTCTGGGGCCCGTACGCCCATCCTCACAAACTCCGGCACTCAATATTTGGTTTTGTAAATTTTACAAATATTGGAAAGTTGTTATTTAGCATTACCCTTATTTTTTCTTAGCTTGTATTAATTTTCTAGAATTTTCTACTAATTTTCCTTATTTTTCCACTATTTAATTCTATTTATCACTAATTATTTTTAATTACTTACATTTAACCAAAATTCAGAAAATAAGTGGAAATAATTTAATTTTAACCTTTTATATTTTCTAGAAATTTTTTAGAATTTTTTGATAATTAAATATATTTTTTTGAATTTTAAAATAAATTTAATTAATTATTTATTATTTATTCATTTCAGAAATAAAGTTTCAGATTTTTTTTTAATTTTTGGTTGGGCCGGCCTGCTACTCGGTCCGGTCCGCTGGCCATCCGGTCCAGTCCGCAGCCTGGCCGGTCTAATAGCTTTTCCCTTTTTTTATTTTTTATTAAATTATATTTTCTTCTAACCTCCATAAACTCTTTGTTTTAACTCCGATTGACCTCAAACCAGTTGCATTGGACTCGTTATAACGACATGCATCATTTGGAAGTGGACACGTCATCACGTGTCCGGACGCGCCGTCAGGGGCCGCGTATGGGCCCCACGCGCCGCCCCCTGAAACGCGTCCGTCAGACTTGTTTTTCGACTTCCATCCCAATCCCATCCTATTCCGGGCTAGATGAACCTATTCTAAGGCCAACACGCAATTTTAAACAACTCCAATTATGAAAATTTCTAATCTTTTGGATTAATTTAAGGGTATTTTTAATCTAACACAATCCTACCACCAAATCTATACACATACACGCATGTAGCAGGCATAAACAAATCATCTCATGCTTTGTCATATAAAACATATGCAAAATTAATATCTTATACAAATAAAAACAACGAATCACATAAATACCATCAAAGCATGCATGGTTTATACCCGTTTCAGGGGGAAGAGGCACCTACCTTGGAAAAACAATTAATTCGCGTAAAATAAAGAGAAAGGTGGAATTTTGGGGAAGAATGGCTAGACCCTTTCTTCTTCTTCTTCTCTTTTTTCTTTTCTTTCCTCTCCTCTCCTGTCCTAGCTTGAAACGTTTTTGTTGTTGTTGTTGCAGCCGACCTTCTTTGGTTGGTGAGAGGAGAAAGTGTCGTTTATGATGAGGTAGGGGAGAGAACTTAGGTAGGAAAGGGATTTGGGGAATATGATTTGATTAAATTTGATTAGATTTGATTAGTTTAAATTTTCCCTTTTAGATTTCAATTATAACCAAAAGTTATCCATTGACCCTCACCTTATCTACACGTCACACACATCACATATATATATATATATATATATATATATATATTACTTATTTACTTTTTACCTTTATATTATTATTATAATTATTTTAAAAAAATCACGGTTGTAACATATACATATATCATTGCACATGTATGTATATACGAAATATATATACACACATATACACATGTATATCTATCTATCTATCTATATGTATGTATATATACACGCACATACATTTGTATCGTGGTCTCAGCTAAAACGAGATCGAGCCGGTGACATGTTTGAATGGTGACCTTGACAAATCCTTGGGTGACTTGCACACCGGTGTATTTAGGTAAGTTTTCGTATTCTAGTAAACTAAAATCATCACATACGAACTTCGCCAACTCTAGGATCATGAGTACCTCATGATAATAGCATGTTTGTGGAGTTGTATGAATTCTGAAATCAGTCGCACGTGTATGTTCATGCGCAACCAATAGCCATTAGGGATTCTATTCGAAAAACATGTTCTAAAGCTAGATATGTTTCACTAACATGAGGTGAAGACACGTGGTGCAAAGCAAGGAATCAAACCACTCCTGTGGCAAAGTAGAAGACGGTTAACGTTTGAACCATTGCACATACACATCCATGTTAGACCACTTATACGGGGGAGGCCCTATCTCATGAGAATGCAAAACTCGGCCAGTCTAAAGCCTAGAGCCGTTACAGGATTGTAAGAATGAAAGTCGTGCTTCATTGATTTCAACAAGATACAATATGACTTAACTATAGTTGAATTCTAAATATTATCTACTGTACATGCTAATTTCAATAAATACAATTGATATGATTAGATGCTAGATATAATCGTGATATGATAAGATTGAATCCTTGATTTGATACTTTCCATCATTCCCCCTCAAGTTGGGCACTGGGGCCGCCAATGCCTGACTTGCAAAGTAATGAGTCAATGATCCTTTAATGATACCTTTCTCGAGCTTCTCTTTGATGAAATGTCGAGCCACTTCCACATGTTGGTTCGGTCATGCTGCACTAGGTTCTCAGAGATACTTATCGCTGCCTTGTTATCACATACCAGCTTAGTATGCATACTTAGGAGAAAACCGATCTCGTGCATTAGTTTCTTTTGTCAAAATACCTCTATAACACCCTTCTCAATTCCCGTGAATTCAACTTCTGCACTTGATAACGCTACTACTTTCTCTTTCTTGCTTCTCTATATAACTAAATTTCCTCTAGCCATGGTAAAGTACCCAGAAGTGGACCTCATGTCATTTGGGGTGTCGCCCAGTCAACATCCATATAACATCTACGTCTAAGTGTCCATGTTTTTGAAACACTATTCATTTGCCTGATATTCCCTTCAAATACCGTAGTATCCTCATTGCCGCTTCCATTTGTTCTTCTTATGGTTGATGTATAAACTGGCTCACAATTTACACGGCATATGCTATATCTGGTTTGGTGTGGGAGAGATAAATTAATTTTTCTACAAGTCTCTGATACTATTCTCGATTCATTCCTGGCGCCTATTCATTTATCTGCAGTTTATGATTCACGCATATCGGTGTCTCACTTGGTTTGCTATCATTCATTCCAACCTCAACTAGCTAGTCAAGAATGTACATCCGTTATGACACAAAGATTCCCTTCTTCGACTGGAGAACATCAATCCCAAGATAGTACATCAGTCATCCGAAGTTCTTCATCTCGAATTCTGTAAACAGGTTCTCCCGAAGCTATGCGATTTCCTCTTTATCATTTTATGTGATGATCATATCGTCCATATATATAATTAGACATGTGATTAGGTCCCAGCTTTTCTTGAAGAACAAAGCATGATCAACGTAACTTTTTTTGTATTTGTTCTTTTTCATGACCATAGTGAACCTTTCGAACCATGCTCGTGACGACTGTTTTAAACCGTAGAGTGCTTTTCTAAGTCAGCAGACTTATACCCTTTTGAAACTCACCAGAAAAACATGGTGGTGCTTCCATATATATACTTCTTCTTTCAAATCCCCATGTAAGAATGCATCCTTAATGTCAAATTGTTGAAGAGGTCAATCTTTGTTGGCTGCGACTGAAGACAATACTCTGATGGTATCAATCTTTGTAACAAGAGAAAATGTCTCTGAGTAATTGATCTCATACTTCTGTGTATCCTTTAGCCACAAGTCTGGCATTATACCGTTCAACCGCCCTATCCACCTGTATTTGATGATGAACACCCACCTATAGCCCATTAGTTTCTTTCCTTTTGGCAGGTCACACTTTTTCCATGTCTTAATTTTCTCTAGGATGTCCATTTTATACTTTCATTGCCTTTCTCCGCCCAACATTCTTGCTCGCCTCCTGAACTGTATGCATAATAGACTTAGAGCAAAGAGTAGAAAAGAACACCTTAGCACACTCTGGAACTCTCCCCTGGCTACATTGATGGGATATCTAGAAGTCTACGACACCCGTTCTAATAAGTACCTGTCTGGTGGTATACCCCTGTTCTTTCTTTCAAGAAGAATATGTGCCTGTCTCTCAATTGGATCATCAATATTATTTAAATTAGGCAAAACAGAGAGTTGTTCATTAATGTGTGGATCACTTACGTCTTGTTAGACATTCAACAAAGGAGATTCATCGGTAGTGGGAAGAGGCTCGTTGGCCTTTCCTTCGTTAGGAGAGGTCTCCTCGGTGGCGTCATATACTTGTTTTTGTTAGACAGTCTCTAAACAGCCAAAGCTATGTAACCAATCTAAGGACTCATTCAATTCCTCTGTCTGAGGGCTAGGGTGGTTATAAAAAAAAGTATTCGGATTTAAGAAAAACATAGTCCATTGTGACATGGACTCGACGGAGAGTAAGATCATAACGCCGGTATCCTTTCTGGTGAATAGCATACCTGACGGACACACATTTCTCAGCGCAGAAGTCCAGTTTGGAGATATGTACAAACACAAAGCAACCAAAAAAGCGAGGGGAAAGAGTCAAAGATGATGAAATGGTCGTTTTAGAGACTAACGTTTGTAATGGATACTTATGGTCAAGGACATCTGCGGGTAATCGGTTCACGAGGTAGACCGTAGTAGCGACCACTTCGGGCCAGAAGTGTTTAAAGGGCATGTGACTAAAGCAATGTAGCTCGTGTCATTTCAAGGATAATGTGGTTTTTTCTTTCGGCTACACCATTTTCTTGTGGTGTATTTGGAAATATTGTTTGATGCATCAATCCATTATCTCGAAAGAACGATTTGAGATGTTCATTCACATATTTTCGACCATTATCTGAGCGCAGAATCTAAATCTTGGTATTGTATTATGTTTGGACCATGTGAAAGAAATGAATTAATTTTTATGGAACTTCAGATTTGTGTTGCAGGAATTATACCCATGTCATACGGGAGAAATCATCAACGAATAATAAGAAATATACTGAAACTAGCTATGACTAGGTATGTGTGCTGGTCCCCGTACGTCAGAATGCACCAATGAAAAGATATTGTCAACTCGAGCATTATTTGGTTGGAAGGTAGCATGCTGAATTTTTGCACGAATACATGTCTCATAATGCATATGAATTGTCTTATTGGTAAACAAACTGAGAAATAGTTGTTATGGCCAAAAAAAAGAAAGGAATAGTAATAAAAATAAAGGATAGCGATAAATATAAATTAAAAAGGTAAGTAGAGTTACACTAGGAAAACTAAACCAAAATCTAATGGGAAACCTAAAATCTACCCTAACTCCTCCACCATATATATACATATACACGCATAACACCACAAAAAACCCCCACCCAGCCGCCACACACACACACGCCCAAGGGAAAAGGAAAAAAAAGAGAAAAGAGAAAAAAAAGATAGAAGAAGAAGGCAGGCGAGGCCCCGAATCCAAGTTTTAATCTGTTGAATTTATTCGTGTTATCGTAAACCGAGGTAGGTGCCTTTTCCCCTTCAAACGAGTATGATTTATACATGCCTTGATGTATATTATGTGTTTCGGTGCTCGTAAGTGTTTAATATATTGGTTTATATTCGTTTTACATTGGAAAAAGCATGAGATGATTGTTTATGGCCTGTTTATAATTGTTACGTGCATGCATGCGTATGGAAGCAGTGGTGGCATTGAAACGAATTAAGAATACCCTTAAAAATATTGAAAAGTGGGACTTTTTATGCTAGGAGTCATAAAAATAATTGTGTTTTGGTCTTAGATTAGGTTCATATGGACTGGAAATAGGAGAAAATGAGGGTCGGAAATGTAAAAGGGACTGCAGCGACGGGGCGTGTGCCTCACACGCTGCTGAGGTGGCCGCACATGGGCTCTCATGCACTGCTGCTGGGTAAATCTTAAATTTAAAAAAAAGGGTTATTAGGGCCGGCCTGCGGTGTGCGCCAGCAGGCCGAACCCTTAACGGGCCGGATGGCCAGCGGGCCAGACTGCAGCATGTCGACCCAATAACCATTATAATTAAAAAAAAGGGGAAAGGACCCAGCCGCAAATGGGCCAAGCGAGGAAGTGATGCGGGCCGGGCCAGAAGAAGGATTAGGACTGGCCTGGTTTAATTTAATTAGAAAACTGAAGTAATTAATTTAATAATTCTGGAAATTATAAAAAGGGTAAATAAATGATTTTAAATTCTAGAAAAATATATTTAATTATCAGAAAATTCTAAATAAATTCCAAAAACATATAAAAGGTTAAAATTAAATTATTTTCACTTAATATCTGAATTTTGGTAAATGTAAGTAATTAAAAAAATTAGTAATAAATAGAATTAAATAAGAGAAAAATAGAAAAAATTAGTAGAAAATTCTAGAGAATTAATACAAGCAAAGGAACAATAAGTGTAATGATAAACAACAGCTTTTCAATATTCGGAAAATTTACCAAGCCAAATATTGAGTGCCGGAGATGGTGAGGATGGGCGTATGGGCTCCAGACGACTTTTATTGTTGCATTCATGGCACGTGCATTTGTATTTGGAGTGGGTTGAGATGTACGGGTCTCAGACGCTCGAGTGAAGTAGACCATAGTGTATGGGCCATGAGTATTTGGTTATGGTGGTTCATGGTGTACGGGCCATGAGTATTCGGTTATGGTGGATCATGGTGTACGGGCCATGGGCATCGGTTATGGTGGATCGTGGTGTACAGGCCACGGGCATCAGTTGGGGTGGATCATGGTGTACGTGCCACGGGCATCCGTAAGGATGGATTGTAGTGTACGAGCTACAGGCATCCTGTCAATCCCGGGATCATGCATTGCATATAGGTCTAGGGGCATATTGCATGACATGATTCTCGTTGCGTGTGACACGTTGATTGAGCATGCATCACGTACTTGCGCATTTTTATGTGGAGTGCTTTACTTACCGCATTTACTTTATTTTATGCATGTTATCTTATATTTATGTGCTATGTGATTTCATCTTATATTTATGTGCTATGTGGTTATATCATATCTATGTGCTATGTGGCTATATCATTACATATATCAGCATACACAAGTTTAGTATGTTTTGTCATTTTAAATTGTTAAGTCGTTAAACATGTTTGGTATAGACATATAATATGTTGTGTATCCTTATGTTAAACGCATGTATGACTTACGTATCATATGTATCTCATGAATTTATAATCGTTATCTGCAGTTTGTCACGTGTATTATGTTTATATTGTTTGTTAGTTGAGTTTTAAGCGGTACACACACTATGTGTGTTCAATTTAGTCTTTGTTTATTGTGATCTCTCTTTTTGTAATTATATTAGTCGTTAATGATAGTTATATTTTTTTGTTACCTGTACTCTATCTTTTTCGTATAGCTTATTCTATTGTTGTATAAATATCGTTGTATATATATTTTTGAAGGAAATGCATAAATGCTCTATAATTTATTTGGGTGTTCAAGTTGATAATTAAAAAAAAGAATTCTTTTAAGTTATTTACATTTTAATCTATTACTATACTGTCATGCAATACTATGTCGTTACTAACTCGTAATTAGCATGATTTTCAATTGTGTATGTTAATGATTTGTTTTAAGACCGGTAGATGTATGCCTATTTCGTAACCCATGACTTGTATGAAAAGTATTTGTGTTATTGTATTGTGTTGTTTGTTGTTGTTATATATTATGATGTTTATTAATGTTTTGTTGTATTAGTTATGTTGCAGTGTCATTGAAATAGTTGATGTATACTTGTGCATATTTACTTAACGTCGTTTAGTTACTTTTGTTTCGTGTATCTATTTGTATGATTTCTTAAATTGACTTATTTACGTTATTAATGTTGTAACAAATTGTGTTTATCTATATGCCTCTTTATTGTTGTAAGAGACTGAGTGTTCTCTCTCTCTATTTTTGTAGTGGTCATTTAGCACATATACCCCTGCCTTATCGTACATCTTTTGTATATTCACTACTCCTACGTTGTTATCGTATTCTACATATATTGTGAGCTTTTATCCATTACTTCGTACTTTCATGTTGTCGCTTGTATGTATAAGTATATGTGTATATGAACATTTATTATTTGTCTTTCACACTTATACTGTTTGTGTTTTTTGTGTTGATAACATTATATGGTTAATAAGTTGATTGGTTCATTACAGCTCACAGAGTCATACTGCTCTAAGGGTGCACACATTTTTTTTGGTAGTTCGTATGTCTTGTGCATATTATTTTTATATTAGTATGTTACAACAACCTGGTAAATTCTCTTATATATATATATGGTGGTTAATTTAATTAATTTAACTTATATTTTTTTTCAACTTATTTTTTTTGCACTTTTGTGGTGTTTATTGTTCATGTTGTACTTGAATTAGTAAATTTTATTAGGCATGGAATGATGGTATGTGATGGTGGGGCAAGGTATTGGTTTTGCAGATTGGACTGTGATTTTACTACTAACGACTTAAGTAATTTTGTTTATATGTTATGGTAGTTTATTTTGTTTGTGCTGTGCATGAGCATGGTGTGCATTATGTTGTGTTTGTGCACCTGATTTTTCTTTTATGTGGTATATATATAATTTGTTGAATTATGTTGCTATATATTCATAGTTCATTATGTTATCTGATATCTCTTTTTTTTGTACCGTGCTATGTTTCTTTGTGTAGTTGTGTTGTATTTTGTATGGTTGATGTTTTAGTACATGTTTGATATGTGGAAAATATGTCGTTAAGGTATGTTGTATTGATCACTGTGTGTATATATAGTTAATTAGCAAAATTGTGTATTATGGTCTTGTGTTTAAGTGTGTTTTTTTTGGCTCAGCGAAACTTTGCTGAGACCAACGGTCCACTCGAACTTCGCCTTCTTCTGCTTCCGTCTACTCAGGGCACCAGTATCGACGAGAATCCTTCAACAAATTTCCCGTAGCAGCTGGCCAAACAAAGAAAACTCCTTGCTTTAGTCACCTTGGTCGGTTAGGGCTATTCAGCAATATACTTAATCTTATTCGGATCCACTAAGGTCCCCTCTTTTGAACTTACGCGTCTTAAGAAAGTCACGATTCTGTTGTGCAACTCTGATCATTTATCTCTGACAGACATCTCCTGTACTGATAATGAGTCATTTATACATGGTCGCCGACGGTTGAACTCTGTTATGACGTCGCCAGCCTCCCCGACGTCTACATCAGTCCTCACATGGATCTGTGCACCGATCCTTCCTTCCCTTTATGTTGCTCCTGATTCTGTTGTGATGGTGGCGTCGGTCTCTGCTCAGTGCTCTCTCTCGTAAAATGTCCCAGTTGTCACCCTCATACTTGCATGATCCTCCTGCACTAACCTGAGTATGGCATCCACAATGAGCACATGGCGGCGGTGGCCGTGCTCTCCTCCGTGGCCATACTTTCGTCATGTGCGGTCCTGTGATTATTAGCGGCCATGTCGTATTTCTCCGACTCATGCGGTGAAGGGTCCTTCTGATCATCGAATTAGAGACATCTTGTATTTCCCCGTAGTGGAACCTCAGATCCGGTGGCGCGGTGGTGGAAGCTGCTGGTTCAACTGCTGCTGCTATTGTGCCAAAATGGTGGCCAAGGTGGCCATGGTGTCGGCCAATGCATCACCCCCTGATCCGGGTGGTCGTTACCACATCCATTGTTGTCTCCTTTGCTAGAGTGTTCACTACCCGACGGCATTTCCTTGAATTTCACACGAAATTTGACAAGAATTCGGATTGAACAGGAGTAATCGAGGGATTTGAGCATTTATGTGGCTCATGCGAATGGTCGGAAGTATAATGGTAATTAAGTAGGGAAAGCTCACCAACGGCACACACCTCCCATAACCCGATCATAACTTAGGTCTAAGATCATATCTTAAGTCTACTTTGTTTATTAGGGGTAAAATAGTAATTTTACAAAAGATCGTAACTTATATCTAAGTGATCAAATTAATCCTACGTTTCTGAGGCGGATCTGAAGCCTGGGCTCTGATACCACCTGTAGCGCCCCGCTCCCGAGCCCTAGCCTCGGGACAGTGCACCCGTCGTATTTCGCTAAGGAGAATACAAGGCGTCAAATCAATCTCTTACATGTCAGAAATGACATAGAATTTTTTCTCGCGGAAACGTAAATCATAACTTAAATTAACTCCGATAATCGTCATTACATTACTGAATAAAAATTCTGATAATAAAAGTAATAAAGAATTCTGTGAAAATCCCCAAAAGATAACTACGAAAAATCAGCTGCAGCGTCCCCCTCGTATCCTAGCTGCAGCTATCAACCGGTCAACTCAGCTATTTCCGTCCCGTCCTAAACAAAGATGTGCTCGTAGTCCTCATCCAGCTCACCTGGGAAGTAGAGGTGAGTGACATAAATCACCCAGTAGATGTCTGCCTCAAACAAATACAAAATGTGCATACCGAAATGATATAACCACATAACACATAAAACATGATATCACATAAGTATATGAAAGAATGCAGAAAGTAATTCACTCCAGATAAAGAATGCGCAACATTGTGATGCATGTCCCACTATGCATGTCACACGCAACAAAGTCATGTCACACATAATGCCGATATCCATACCGTGCAATACATGAACCCGGGTCCTACTGAATAGCTGTAGGTCGTACACCCCACAGTCACCATACTGAGCGTGCGTGGCCGCGCCACCGCACACCATCCTGAGTGTCGTGGCCCCGCCACTGTACACCATCCTGAACGCCCGTGACCCATACGTCACGACCCACCATCAATGCAATTTGGAGAATAGGATTTGATTAAATTTGATTAGATTTGATTAGTTTAAATTTTCCCTTTTAGATTTCAATTATAACCAAAAGTTATCCATTGGCCCTCACCTTATCTACACGTCACACACATCACACACACACACACACACACACACACACACACATATATATATATATATCTATATATATATATATTACTTATTTACTTTTTACCTTTATATTATTATTATTATTATTTTAAAAAAATCACGGTTGTAACATATACATATATCATTGCACATGTATGTATATATGAAATATATATACACACATATACACATGTATATCTATCTATCTATTTATTTGTATGTATATATACACACACACATACATCAGTATCGTGGTCTCAGCTAAAACGAGATCGAGCCGGTGACATGTTTGAATGGTGACCTTGACAAATCCTTGGGTGACTTGCACACCGGTGTATTTAGGTAAGTTTTCGTATTCTAGTAAACTAAAATCATCACATACGAACTTCGCCAACTCTAGGATCATGAGTACCTCATGATAATAGCATGTTTGTGGAGTTGTATGAATTCTGAAATCAGTCGCACGTGTATGTTCATGCGCAACCAATAGCCATTAGGGATGCTATTCGAAAAACATGTTCTAAAGCTAGATATGTTTCACTAACATGAGGTGAAGACACGTGGTGCAAAGCAAGGAATCAAACCACTCCTGTGGCAAAGTAGAAGACGGTTAACGTTTGAACCATTGCACATACACATCCATGTTAGACCACTTATACGGGGGAGGCCCTATCTCATGAGAATGCAAAACTCGGCCAGTCTAAAGCCTAGAGCCGTTATAGGATTGTAAGAATGAAAGTCGTGCTTCATTGATTTCAACAAGATACAATATGACTTAACTATAGTTGAATTCTAAATATTATCTACTGTACATGCTAATTTCAATAAATACAATTGATATGATTAGATTCTAGATATAATCGTGATATGATAAGATTGAATCCTTGATTTGATACTTTCCATCATTCCCCCTCAAGTTGGGCACTGGGGCCGCCAATGCCTGACTTGCAAAGTAATGAGTCAATGATCCTTTAATGATACCTTTCTCGAGCTTCTCTTTGATGAAATGTCGAGCCACTTCCACATGTTGGTTCGGTCATGCTGCACTAGGTTCTCAGAGATACTTATCGCTGCCTTGTTATCACATACTAGCTTAGTATGCATACTTAGGAGAAAACCGATCTCGTGCATTAGTTTCTTTTGTCAAAATACCTCTATAACACCCTTCTCAATTCCCGTGAATTCAACTTCTGCACTTGATAACGCTACTACTTTCTCTTTCTTGCTTCTCTATATAACTAAATTTCCTCTAGCCATGGTAAAGTACCCAGAAGTGGACCTCATGTCATTTGGGGTGTCGCCCAGTCAACATCCATATAACATCTACCTCTAAGTGTCCATGTTTTTGAAACACTATTCCTTTGCCTGATATTCCCTTCAAATACCGTACTATCCTCATTGCTGCTTCCATTTGTTCTTCTTATGGTTGATGCATAAACTGGCTCACAATTTACACGGCATATGCTATATCTGGTTTGGTGTGGGAGAGATAAATTAATTTTTCTACAAGTCTCTGATACTATTCTCGATTCATTCCTGGCACCTATTCATTTATCTGCAGTTTATGATTCACGCATATCGGTGTCTCACTTGGTTTGCTATCATTCATTCCAACCTCAACTAGCTAGTCAAGAATGTACATCCGTTATGACACAAAGATTCTCTTCTTCGACTGGAGAACATTAATCCCAAGATAGTACTTCAGTCATCCGAAGTTCTTCATGTAGAAATATGAGGGTTTGAGTGATTTCAAAATAAAGAAATTGAATATATATATATATATATATATATATATATATATATTAACGTGGATATATATATATATACACAAGTGTACATGTATGCATGATAACTTGCTTTATTTAGCTCATATATTATGTTGCCGTACTAACGAGCCATGAAGCTATAAAGCTTACATCATATGGCGAACATTTGTTGAGTTTATACTATTTTCAGGTGCCACAATTAATGAACTAAAGTAGTTCATTAAGTGAAGTACTTAGTTTAATAAACTAAGTAGTTCATTAAAGGAAGATGCATTTGGAAAAGACTTGAAGGCAACATAGCTATGGAAGGAAAGTTCTCTCCTCCTCCCCACATCATTTCACACGCCTATATATATATATAATATATATGTATTTTCAGATTTTTTTTAAAGGCACATACACATTTATTCCAACGTACTATCGACACGTTATATATCTTACGAACGTACGTTTATGTCACACCACTATACTTAACTCATATTTATGAGTATATTCAGATCTTATATCATATGATATAAGATATGGTGATGACAAATTAAATACGACACGATAAAAGGTTCTAAACCGAAATTTGTCGTATCGGGCGATACTGAAACTTCGCCAACGTGTCACGTACTTGCCATAAATAAATGGCCAGCCCATATACATCAAAATTTATTAAAAATTTCGTGCACATGGCTGTATATTGAGACAAAAATACTTTCCATGTTGGCACACACAAATCATCCCACATTTAGGCCAAAATGTGAAGATTCCAATTTTATTTTTGTCACATGTTTATGGTACCACTTTAAATCAGCCAAGTGCTGAAAATTAAAGTATATATTATATATATTATGTATAACATAATATATATAGAATGTGCAAAAGTTGGAATTTAAAGTAGAGAAAAATCGGGTAATCGATAAATATCGAAAATTCGGTTTTCTACGCACTTGACATGGAACGTTTTTCTTGAACATGATGTGGCACGTATCTAGACACTTTTTACATATAATATACATTTTAAAGTGTTCTAGAAAATTAAATTAAGGGCTGATTGGAATATAACATGTGTGTATTATTAAATGTGCACTATTTTTCAAAGTTAGCAAAAATAAATTTCAGCACATGTATATACACCTTCTCAACGCCACCTACAGCTTATGTGGAGCACATGTGGAGCCTTGTTGGCATGTTGATTGGTCAAGAATCAATCATACAATGTTGATGAATCAAAGAGAGAAGCTACAAAAGGTAAGTTTTCAACATACACCTCTCTTATGTCACATGCTGAAAATTTCAGCATGTCACAATTGTTAGGTGCAGCAATTGTCCCGTGGCGTAGGCCGGTGGGCGTAGGCCGTGTGGGCCAAGTCACAGTCGAATGCCGTGGGCGCTTGTGTGCTGAATGTACTATAAGGCTAGGGTATGCGCATCTACTGTCACCAATTGGTTTTGGGAGAGTTGGTAGCGCCTGAGGTCCTACAAGTGGTATCAGAGCGCAGGAATACTCACGACAAGGAATCCAACGATTCAGTGAGATGGCATCCACAAATCTCAAAACCGAACAAGAAGGTATGTCAAGCCAAAGGCCTCCACTCTTTGACGGTGAGTCTTTTATTCAATGGAAACTTAGGATGAAATTATTTCTTATGGCTATAGACATAGACCTTTGGTCAATAATTGAAGATGGTCCATATGTCCCGTCTAAATTGTCCATTGTAGATGGAGTCACACTAGAAGTAATTAAAACAAGACAAGACTATACTAGTGAAGACAAAAAGAAACTGAGTATGAATGCTAAGGCCATGCAATTACTCTTAAATGGCTTAAGTAAGAGTGAGTCTAGTTATGTGTCCAATTGTTCGAGTGCACAAGAAATGTGGAGAATCTTAGAAATGAAACACGAAGGCACGAGTCAAGTCAAAGAGTCTAAAATTAATATGCTTATGTCTACTCTTGAGTCCTTCAAGTTGTTGCCAAATGAGTCAATTGTTGATATGGATCTTCGTTTGACTAACATCTATAACTCTCTTGAGTCTCTTGGTAAGGCCTTTACAACGCAGGAAAAAGTACAGAAAGTCCTACGGAGCCTCCCTTCAGAATGGGATCCTAAAGTGACTGCCATAGAAGAAAGCAAGGAGACTAAGTCGATAAAAATGGAAGAACTCATTGGTTCACTAAAAGTGTATGAAAACAAACTCATTATTCGGAAATCGGAATCAACCAAACAAGGTAAGACAATTGCTTTTAAATCAAATGAATACGTCTCCCCTCCCTCCGATCACATAGATGATAGTGATTCCGAATCGGATAATGATGACTTAATTCTATTGGCAAAAGGACTAAGAAGATTCATGAGAAAATCATTTAGAAATAAAAACAAGGGCACTACATCTAAGAGAAATAAAAACAAGTCAAATGATAAGTGTTGGACCTGTATAGCACCACTAGAAGGGGGGGTTGAATAGTGAGTGCGGAAAAAATTGGTTTATAAAAATTTTAAGGACCAATTACTCACTTCTGAAAACAGAGACTGCTTTCAGGACCCGTTTTTAAACACTTGGTTGACTAGGTTGTAGACTTCCAAAAATAGTGAAATTTTGACACAATGTACTCTCAGGTGTTATGAAGGTGTCATAAAAATTTCAGATTAAAACTCAAAGGTTAAGTCACTCATATGTGGTACGTGATCTGACTGTGTCAGTTTGGACAGAACCTGTACCTTAAAATGAAAAAACTTATTCCTATTTGGTGACAACTCCAAATGACCTGAAACTTTTATGAGATGACCCTCAGGATGTTTAGTATACTCAGTTAAAACAGTTTTGAAAAATTCCTTTGGGAAGTATGTCAACCAAGTTGATGTTCTCAACCTCTGCCAATCTGAAAAACAGATTTGCACTAGTCTCAGAACTATGAACGTTTGGATGACTTATACTTATCCAAATTTGATAAAATCAGTGGGAAATGAACCCTAAGACACAAGGCTATGTTTCTGCAAAGTTTTATGATTTTTGAAAATTATTTGCTATTTTTACCGAGATCATAAAAATGATGCAAAAACAGAAACTGAGAAGTAAAAATGCTGAAAGTAAGAACACCAAGAATTTTATACTGGTTCGGCCAACGTGACCTACTCCAGTCTTCAAGGACACCTTCCTTGGTTTTCACTAGTCACCAAAGTCACCTTAGAATAAGGTTGGATAGAGTTATACACCAACTCCTTCAATCCAAACCCTTTTACAATGTTCTACACCAAGAACAACACCAAAGAATCACCAATCAGCACCACCTCACCAAATGAAGGTTTGATCACACCTTGATCAACCTTGTACACCAATGAATCTTATTTGGGTGATGTGTATGAAGCCTATACTGAATATGACATGTAAGTATGATAGGCTTTGGGTACATACAAGAGATGAATATGGAAAATGAAGTGAAGTCTTTCAAACACTAAACAGAATTTTTCACTTGTTGTTCTTGTCTTGTGTTGCTCATCTCTTGGCCTTTTTATAGCCATAACCAACGACTAGGAGGTTGAGAGGAGCCTCAAAATTTGATTTTGAATTGTCTTGTGATGCCTTTGAATAAATTTGAATGCTTTAGGTCATTAATTCCCCCCAAAACTTCAGCCACCAATCTGAAATTTCAGATTCAAAAACAGAATTTTCAGCTTTGTTTGGTCTTGTCTTTGACTCCTTAATTTGTGGATCTTTGTCTTCCATCATTGCTTGGTCTTTCTTCATCAATTATATTATATTATGAACTCCTCCAAGGCTCCCAACATGCTGTCCCAGCTGCCCCATCTGGTCAGCCAATGTGCTGAATTCAAATCTGAATTTTGCATGGTAACAATGTAGAATTCTTCATGAACATGGTAAATTTCTTTTACCATTTTACCTTGACTTCTAGAACCTTTCAAGATATGTCTTTGGCTGTGTAATTCATGTATAATACATGTATAAATACATGTGGCATCATGTAGCAAATAAACGTTCCATATACGATGATGTAGTAACTTCAAATTTCAACTTCCGTTGATTGCTCGGTTTTTCTCCGTTTTGTCTCAAACCTCTTCAACATATAAAATGTGTAATGTAACATGCAATATACATATAAATATGTATAATCTCAGCTCCAATGTGTATAAGATGTTCGGCCAAGAGGTATATCAATTTTGAGTTTGATTTTCAGAGAAATAAGGAAGATGATGGAGAATTGATATATGTATTTGTTTTGTGACTTTGGTATTGATCTCTCCATGTAGTGCACGAAATTTTTGAGTGTTGGAAATGTATATTGGCTGGCCATCTTTGTATGATAAGTATATGATGTGTCGGAGATGGCTCGGTAGTCATATGATATGATACATTTCGGTTTTTGCACTTTTGTCATGTCGATGTAATTTTGGAAGTTTGATGACATGAAGTATATAACTTGAGAGTATCATGGATGTGTATATGATGTATATATGACTCTTTTGTCGTTGACATATGTTGATGACATGTTGACGAAATGTCAAGATCGAATGATGTAGCTTGTCGTCTGAGATAGAATATATGTCGTGTATATATATATCCATGAGATATATGTATATGCCGTGAGACTCCAAGATATATATATATGAATGAGTATCCATAAGATATGAGTGTATATCCAAGAGATAGATATGGCGTGCGTCCATAAGATATATGTCGAGATATCCAAAAAAATATATACGCCGTGTGTCTTCAAGATATATGTCAAGATATCCAATAAATATATATCATATCCAAGAGTTGTATGTATGCCGTGTATATCACCTGAGAATGAATACAACAATGTTTGCCATATGATTTAAGCCTTAATGCTTCATGGCTTGTTAGTACAACAGTGATAGATATAGGCATATGCATTTATAAATCTCATAACATTTAGATCATGTAACATATAAATCATGTACTTGTAAATCATTCAAACCATGATTTCCCAACAATCTCCCCCTTTTGATGATTTGCAAAATAATCCTTTATTCATGATTTAGATGTGGCATATTTACTCCCCCTACAATTATGCATTCATAACATGTTTTTCAAAATGTAAATACTCCCCCTTAAATTAATCTCTCCATTTGAATCATGCTTTTTCTCCCCCTTGATTTTGTAAATACCATCAAAAGATACATTTAGAGCAAAACGATAATTTATAGCATATCAATGGAAATCATGCCTAATTTAGATCGTAAATTTTCATATGTGGCTTGATTAAGGGCTTTTGTAAAGATATCAGCTATTTGTTCTTCAGTACGAACGTGATCTATAATAATATTACCATTACTTACATGATCACGAAGAAAATGATATCTTACATCTATGTGTTTTGCCTTGGAGTGTAAAACAGGGTTCTTAGATAAGTTGATAGCACTTGTACTGTCACAGTATATGGGGATTTTATTTACAGTTATTCCAAAGTCTGAAATTTGTTGTTTTAGCCATAATAACTGTGTACAACAAAGACTTAATGCCATGTATTCTGCCTCTGTAGTGGATAATGCTACACTAGCTTGTTTCTTTGAACACCATGATATTAGTGAGTTTCCAATAAATTGACATGTACCACTTGTACTTTTTCTGTCTATCTTACATCCTCCATAATCAGCATCAGTATAAGCATGTAGATTGAATTCAGAGTTTTTATCATACCAAATACCTAATGTGGGAGTGTGCTTAATATACCGAAATATTCGTTTTACAGCATTATAATGTGAGACTTTCGGGTTACTTTGAAAACGAGCACACATACACACACTAAACATGATATCAGGTCTACTTGCAGTAAGATAAAGCAAAGAGCCAATCATAGATCTATATAATCCGTTTTCAAAGTCTTTTCCAGTTTCATCTTTATCAAGCTTAGTTGATATACTCATGGGGGTTGTAGATGGTTTTAAATTCTCAAGACTGAATTTCTTAATCATGTCATTCACATATTTTGCTTGACTTATGTGTATTCCTTTATTAGTTTGTTTAATTTGCAAGCCAAGAAAATAATTTAGTTCGCCTACCATTGACATCTCAAATTCAGATTTCATACAATTCTCAAATTCTTCAACTAATTTATCACAAGTAGATCCAAAGATAATATCATCTACATAAATTTGAAGAATAAGTAAATCTGATTCTTCATGTTTTAAAAATAGTGTACTATCAATGGTTCCTCTTTTAAATCCATTTTCTAAGAGGAAAGTGGCAAAACGATCATACCAAGCTCTAGGAGCTTGTTTTAAACCATATAATGCTTTCTTTAACTTGTAAACATGATGGGGATATTTCATATCCTCAAAGCCAGGTGGTTGTTTTACATAGACTTCTTCTTGTATAAAACCATTTAAGAATGCACTTTTTACATCCATTTGATAAAGTTTAAAATTCTTTATGCAAGCAATAGCAAGTAGTAATCGTATAGCTTCTAATCGTGCTACGGGTGCAAATGTTTCATCATAGTCTATGCCTTCTTCTTGATTATATCCTTGTGCTACAAGTCTAGCTTTGTTTCTAACCACTTTACCATTCTCATTCATTTTGTTTCTAAATACCCATTTCGTACCTATTATTGTTTTATCTTGTGGTTTTGGTACTAAATCCCAAACATCATTTCTTGTAAATTGATTAAGTTCATCATGCATAGCATCAATCCAAGAAGAATCATTTAAAGCATCAAACACATTCTTGGGTTCTATTTCTGAAATCATAGCATGGAATTGATTTATTTCATCTTGATTTATTCTTCTACGTGGTCGTACACCTTGTGATATATCACCTATGATAAGTTCATGTGGATGATTCTTATGAAATCTTGTTTGATTATTTTCTAAGTTCTCATGCATTTCTAAGTGATCATGTGTTTCTAGTGTGTTGTATTCATCATGTACTATAATTTCTTCTATATCATCAATCACAGGTTTGAGTTCAAAATCATAATCTTTAGTTGTTTCATGTTCACCGAATTCATTGAATTTCACATGAATGGATTCTAAGATTTGCCTGGTGATAGGATCATAACATCTATATGCCTTAGAATTTACAGAATATCCAACAAAGATGCATTCAATGGATTTAGACTCAAATTTATCTAGATTGTCTTTTGTGTTAAGTACAAAGCATTTACATCCAAACACACGAAAATAGTCAATCTTAGGCATTCGATCATTTAAAATCTCATAAGGGGTTTTGTTTATTTTCTTTCTAATTGATAAGCGGTTGATTATATAGCATGCACAATTTACAGCTTCTGCCCACAAGAATTTAGGTAGTTTATTTTCACATAGCATCGTTCTTGCAATTTCTTGTAATGTCCTATTCTTTCTTTCTACTACTCCGTTTAATTGAGGTGTTCTAGGTGGTGAAAATTCATGTTTAATCCCCTTTTCTTCACAAAATGCAATCATATCTTTATTTTTAAATTCACCTCCTCTATCACTTCTAATTTTCTTCACATTTATGCCATATTCATTTTCAAGTTGTTTTATTAATTTAGCAATCTCAACAGCACTATCATCTTTATTTGCAAGAAATAAAGTCCATGTATAGCGAGAAAAATCATCAACTATGACACATGCATAGTGTCTCCCTCCAAGACTTTTAGTACGACTAGGACCAAACAAATCAATGTGTAATAATTCTAAGATAGTAGATGTACTAATCTCATTCTTAGACTTAAGTGATTCACGTGTTTGTTTGCCTCGAATACAAGATTCACATAACTTAAAGTTATCTGTATCAAGTCTAGGCAATCCTCGTACTAGATTCTTTCGTTGAAGTTTTTCAAGAGTTGATATGCCAATATGTCCTAAACGTCTATGCCATAAGTTCACATTAGGTTCATTTGACATAAAACATTTCACTTTAGCATCTAGCATGTCATCTATGGATAGTGTAAAAATATTTCCTTCTCTTTTTCCTTTTAGTACGGTTTCTCCATTTTTATTAACTATATTGCAATATGGATGAGAGAAACACACATCATAACCATTATCAATAAATTGTGAAATACTAAGTAAGTTGTATGATAGATTACTTACTAGAAATACATTGGAGATTTGAAGAGTGTTTGAATTTCCGATTGTTCCTTTTCCAATGATCTTTCCTTCGTTATTATCTCCAAATGTAACGGATCCTCCTTTTTCAACTTTCTTTAGTTTGGAAAATAGAGTTGGATCACCCGTCATATGTCTTGAACACCCGCTATCAAGAAACCACTTATTTCCTATATCTTTTGCTACCTACAAAACACAACACTAACTTAGGTACCCTTTAATTTTGGGTCCTTACGGGTTAGTGATTTAGACCTTTGTAAGAATACCTTTTGGTATCCAAACTTGGGTAACCTTTCTTGGTCTTCCAAAAGATGATACAATATAGTACATGTTGTTTCTATTTTGCCTATAGTGACCGAATGTGTGAGTTGATTTGTGATAAGTGTTTCGGTTTGTTGGCAATGTGTGTGATCTATATGCGTTTGTACGATATGAATGTTGCATATGATTTGATGACTTCCTTTGATACCTATATGGAACATGCTTGTATTTGTTATGTGATGAACTATAGGTAGTACGATGAGTTGCCATTAATGTCTTGCTAGTTTGTATTGTTGCCTTTTTAGGCTTCTCAATTGTTTTGAACACATGTTGTTCAGATGATGATGCAACAAAGTTTGTAGATTTACTTTGTACATGAGTATCCTTGCTATATCCTAATCCGGTTTTGTCATTGTCATGCTTTTGAGACGAGATTAGATGATCAAGCATACAAGTTCCTTTCTCAAATTTCTTAACCGTATTTTCTAAGTCTATGTTTCTTGATCTCAAATCTAAGATCTCGGATTTCATTTCAACATTTTCGGATGTTAAGGAAATAATTTCAGATTTCAATGCACTGATTATGCTAGACGACTCTTCTTTTGAATCGTTTAATTTAGACATAAGATTTGTGTTAGAGGATTCTAACAATTTCTTGTCTTCAACTAAACGTTTCTTTTCTTTAGCAAGAGTCTTTGAAAATTTATGCAATTCAAGATATTGACTAAATAAATCATCATATGAAGCTTCATTATCAGAATCGGAATCGGAATTTACCTCATTTGACGCCTTTGATGCAAAGCAAACTTGAGCCGTTTCATCCTCAGCTTCTTCATTTTCTGAGTCGGATGAATCACTCCATGTTGAAGCTTTGAAGGCCCTTCTTGTATTCCTTTGTTTAGGTTCTGAGACGAGTCTAGTATGTGTCCGTTCCTTGTCAAGGTTTTTGTTCATTGTTTTGTCCTTGTTTGGACAGTCATAGGAAATATGTCCAGATCTTCCACAGTCATAGCATTTCATGTCTTTATCATTGTTCTTATTTCTATTTGACTTAGATGAAGTAGATTTATGTTTGTTTCTAAATGACTTCTTCATAAATTTTCTTAATCCCTTAGCCAATAGAATTAGATTTTCATCATCCGAATCGGTGTCACTATCATTTACACAATTAGAAGAAGTAGAGACATATTCATTTGAATTGAAAGCTATTGTCTTACTTTGTTTGGAAGTTGATTCGGATTTCCTCATAGTAAGTTTGTTTTCATATACCTTTAATGATCCAATCAATTCCTCCATTTTTATTGACTTTGTTTCTTTGCTTTCTTCTATTGCGGTAACTTTCGGATCCCATTCGGATGGAAGGCTTCTTAATACCTTTTGTACCTTTTCCTGCGAAGTGAAAGCTTTGCCAAGAGACTCAAGAGAATTGTAGATGTTAGTCAATCTCAAATCCATATCAACAATGGATTCATTTGGCAACAATTTAAAGGATTCAAGAGTAGACATAAGCATATTGATTTTGGACTCTTTTACTTGACTTGTCCCTTCATGCTTCATTTCTAAACTCTTCCACATATCTTGTGCATTAGAACAATTAGATACATAACTAGATTCACTTTTGCTCAAACCATTAAGAAGAAGTTGCATAGCTTTAGCATTCATACTTAGCTTCTTCTTATCATCACTTGTGTATTCTAGTTTAGACTTTGTGACTTCTATAGAAACACCATCAACCGTTGTCGTCTTAGATGGAACAAACGGACCATCTTCTATTATAGACCACAAATCAATATCAATAGCCATAAGAAATAATTTCATACGAAGTTTCCAATGATTAAAGGACTCACCATCAAAGAGTGGAGGCCTTTGGCTAGACATACCTTCTTGCTCGGTTTTGTGACTAGTTGATGCCATCTCACAAAGATTGTTATATCTTCTTGTGTGAGTGAACCTCGCTCTGATACCAATTGTTGGACCTGTATAGCACCACTAGAAGGGGGGGTTGAATAGTGAGTGCGGAAAAAATTGGTTTATAAAAATTTTAAGGACCAATTACTCACTTCTGAAAACAGAGACTGCTTTCAGGACCCGTTTTTAAACACTTGGTTGACTAGGTTGTAGACTTCCAAAAATAGTGAAATTTTGACACAATGTACTCTCAGGTGTTATGAAGGTGTCATAAAAATTTCAGATTAAAACTCAAAGGTTAAGTCACTCATATGTGGTACGTGATCTGACTGTGTCAGTTTGGACAGAACCTGTACCTTAAAATGAAAAAACTTATTCCTATTTGGTGACAACTCCAAATGACCTGAAACTTTTATGAGATGACCCTCAGGATGTTTAGTATACTCAGTTAAAACAGTTTTGAAAAATTCCTTTGGGAAGTATGTCAACCAAGTTGATGTTCTCAACCTCTGCCAATCTGAAAAACAGATTTGCACTAGTCTCAGAACTATGAACGTTTGGATGACTTATACTTATCCAAATTTGATAAAATCAGTGGGAAATGAACCCTAAGACACAAGGCTATGTTTCTGCAAAGTTTTATGATTTTTGAAAATTATTTGCTATTTTTACCGAGATCATAAAAATGATGCAAAAACAGAAACTGAGAAGTAAAAATGCTGAAAGTAAGAACACCAAGAATTTTATACTGGTTCGGCCAACGTGACCTACTCCAGTCTTCAAGGACACCTTCCTTGGTTTTCACTAGTCACCAAAGTCACCTTAGAATAAGGTTGGATAGAGTTATACACCAACTCCTTCAATCCAAACCCTTTTACAATGTTCTACACCAAGAACAACACCAAAGAATCACCAATCAGCACCACCTCACCAAATGAAGGTTTGATCACACCTTGATCAACCTTGTACACCAATGAATCTTATTTGGGTGATGTGTATGAAGCCTATACTGAATATGACATGTAAGTATGATAGGCTTTGGGTACATACAAGAGATGAATATGGAAAATGAAGTGAAGTCTTTCAAACACTAAACAGAATTTTTCACTTGTTGTTCTTGTCTTGTGTTGCTCATCTCTTGGCCTTTTTATAGCCATAACCAACGACTAGGAGGTTGAGAGGAGCCTCAAAATTTGATTTTGAATTGTCTTGTGATGCCTTTGAATAAATTTGAATGCTTTAGGTCATTAATTCCCCCCAAAACTTCAGCCACCAATCTGAAATTTTAGATTCAAAAACAGAATTTTCAGCTTTGTTTGGTCTTGTCTTTGACTCCTTAATTTGTGGATCTTTGTCTTCCATCATTGCTTGGTCTTTCTTCATCAATTATATTATATTATGAACTCCTCCAAGGCTCCCAACATGCTGTCCCAGCTGCCCCATCTGGTCAGCCAATGTGCTGAATTCAAATCTGAATTTTGCATGGTAACAATGTAGAATTCTTCATGAACATGGTAAATTTCTTTTACCATTTTACCTTGACTTCTAGAACCTTTCAAGATATGTCTTTGGCTGTGTAATTCATGTATAATACATGTATAAATACATGTGGCATCATGTAGCAAATAAACGTTCCATATACGATGATGTAGTAACTTCAAATTTCAACTTCCGTTGATTGCTCGGTTTTTCTCCGTTTTGTCTCAAACCTCTTCAACATATAAAATGTGTAATGTAACATGCAATATACATATAAATATGTATAATCTCAGCTCCAATGTGTATAAGATGTTCGGCCAAGAGGTATATCAATTTTGAGTTTGATTTTCAGAGAAATAAGGAAGATGATGGAGAATTGATATATGTATTTGTTTTGTGACTTTGGTATTGATCTCTCCATGTAGTGCACGAAATTTTTGAGTGTTGGAAATGTATATTGGCTGGCCATCTTTGTATGATAAGTATATGATGTGTCGGAGATGGCTCGGTAGTCATATGATATGATACATTTCGGTTTTTGCACTTTTGTCATGTCGATGTAATTTTGGAAGTTTGATGACATGAAGTATAGAACTTGAGAGTATCATGGATGTGTATATGATGTATATATGACTCTTTTGTCGTTGACATATGTTGATGACATGTTGACGAAATGTCAAGATCGAATGATGCAGCTTGTCGTCTGAGATAGAATATATGTCGTGTATATATATATCCATGAGATATATGTATATGCCGTGAGACTCCAAGATATATATATATGAATGAGTATCCATAAGATATGAGTGTATATCCAAGAGATAGATATGGCGTGCGTCCATAAGATATATGTCGAGATATCCAAAAAAATATATACGCCGTGTGTCTTCAAGATATATGTCAAGATATCCAATAAATATATATCATATCCAAGAGTTGTATGTATGCCGTGTATATCACCTAAGAATGAATACAACAATGTTTGCCATATGATTTAAGTCTTAATGCTTCATGGCTTGTTAGTACAACAGTGATAGATATAGGCATATGCATTTATAAATCTCATAACATTTAGATCATGTAACATATAAATCATGTACTTGTAAATCATTCAAACCATGATTTCCCAACAATAAGGACATTAAATGTTATGAATGCGGCAAACTCGGACACTTATCATATGACTGCCCAAACAAAGAAAAGCAAACTAATAAGTACCCTGACAAGGAGCGGAACAAAAATAGACCCGTCTCAGATCCTAAACAAAGGAAACGTGCACTGAAGGCCTCCACATGGAGTGACTCATCAGACTCTGAAACTGAGACCGAAGAGGAGACCGCTCAAGTTTGCTTCGCTTCAAAGGCGTCTAATGAGGTATCATCTGACTCTGACTCTGACTCTGAACCTTCTTACGATGATTTATTTAGTCAATATCTTGAGTTACATAAATTTACTAAGACTCTCGCAAAAGAAAAGAAACGTTTAATTGAAGACAAGAAACTGTTAGAATCTTCTAACGAGAATCTTGTCGCTCAATTAAGCGATTCAAAGAAAGAGTCTTCATGTGCCATCACTGCATTAAAAACCGAGATCTCATCATTAACTTCTCAAAATAATGAAATGAAATCCGAGATTTCAAATTTGAAATCAAGGAATACAGATTTAGAGAACATGATGAAACAATTCGATACAGGGTCAAACATGCTGCATCGCATCATATTATCGCAAAAGCATGACAGTGACAAAACTGGATTGGGGTACGTTGATACTAACGAAGTATCTACCAAACCAACCAAGTTTGTTGTGTCTAAAAAGGTAGACACCCCTAAGCATCAAGTGGCGTCTAAGATGACGCAGAAAGCACCCCCTTCCACACGCCCCACTCCCTCATATCATGTGAAATATAATGTTGTACCATATAGATATGAGAAGAAGAGATCAATGCATACACGGAATACATATCATCCACGCACCACGCACACACACACAAGGACATATCACAAACGTCCTTCATACATTGAGTATAGGGGAGTCCTTGGGCATAGACCCAAAGTACATGCACCACATGTATATTATGTCGCACCTTTCTTGCCATTTGATAGACCGAGAAGGATCACCCAAGTATGGGTACCGAAAGGTACCTTTACTAAAAGGTGATTAACTAACTCGAAAGGACCCAAAATTAAAAGGGTACCTAAATCACCTTTTTACATTGCAGGGAGACCACTCATCAAAAGACATATCAGTAAAGTGGTTCCTTGACAGTGGTTGCTCGAGGCACATGACAGGTGACCCGAGCCTCTTCTCCAAATTAAAGAAGGTCACAAAAGGCGGATCCGTGACCTTTGGAGACAACAATGAAGGCAAGATCATTGGTAAAGGTACGATTGGAAACCCGGATACACTTCAAATCTCCAACGTGTTTTTGGTAAGCAACTTATCTTACAATCTTCTTAGTATTTCACAATTTGTTGACAATGGTTTCAATGTGTGTTTTACTCACCCTTACTGTAATATAATAAATAAAAATGGAGAAACTGTTTTAAAAGGAAAACGTGAAGGAAATATATTCACACTATCTATGGATGATGTAGTAGATGCCAAAGTTAAATGTTTTATGTCAAATGAACCCAATGTGAATTTGTGGCATAGACGTTTAGGACACATAGGTATTTCTACACTAGAAAAATTGCAACAAAAGAACCTAGTACGGGGATTGCCTAAGCTTGATTTAGACAACTTTCAGTTGTGTGAATCTTGCATAAAAGGCAAACAAACACGTGAGTCACTTAAGCCTAAAAATGAGATAAGCACGACTAGAATACTAGAACTATTGCATATCGATTTGTTTGGTCCTAGTCGTACTACAAGCCTTGGTGGGCATCACTATGCATGTGTACTTGTTGATGACTTTTCTCGTTATACTTGGACTTTGTTTCTTGCACATAAGGATGATAGCGCCGTAGAAATCGCTAAATTAATTAAACAACTTGAAAATCAATACGGCGTAAATGTGAAAAGAATAAGAAGCGATAGAGGCGGTGAGTTTAAAAATAAAGAGATGATTTCATTTTGTGAAGAAAAAGGAATTAAGCATGAGTTTTCGCCACCTAGAACTCCACAATTAAATGGAGTAGTAGAAAGAAAGAATCGCACACTACAAGAAATCGCTAGAACCATGCTTTGCGAAAATAAATTGCCTAGATTTCTGTGGGCGGAAGCCGTAAATTGTGCATGCTATATTGTAAATCGCCTATCTATAAGAAAGAAAATAAACAAGACGCCTTACGAAATTTTGAATGATCGTATGCCTAAGATAGATTATTTTCGTGTGTTTGGATGCAAATGCTTTGTATTGAATACAAAAGATAACTTAGATAAATTTGAATCCAAATCGATTGAGTGCATTTTTATTGGGTATTCCATTAATTCAAAAGCATATAGATGTTATGATCCTCTCACTAGACAAATCATAGAATCTATTCATGTTAAATTCAATGAATTTGGAGAGGTTGATAAAGAAAAGGAATATGATGATGACTTTGATTTGAAACCCGTTTTGGATGAAGAAAATGAGTCTTTTGATATGCATGAGATGAATAAAACACTAGAAATGCATGATCATATAGAAATGCATGATAACTTAGAAAATAATCAACCAAGATGGCATAGAGATCACCCACATGATCTCATCATAGGCGACATCACTCACGGTGTGCGACCACGTAGAAGAATCACTTCGGATGAAATAAATGAATTTCATGCTATGATTTCTGAAATTGAGCCTAAGAATGTGCATGATGCTTTGAGTGATTCATCTTGGATTGATGCTATGCATGACGAACTTAATCAATTCGTTAGAAATGATGTATGGGATTTAGTGCCACGACCACAAGATAAGACAATAATAGGCACAAAGTGGGTGTTTATGAACAAAATGAATGAAGAAGGAAAAGTCGTTAGAAATAAAGCAAGACTCGTAGCTCAAGGATATAATCAAGAAGAAGGAATAGACTACGATGAAACATTTGCACCCGTAGCACGTTTAGAAGCTATACGACTTTTACTTGCTATTGCTTGCATGAAAGATTTTAAATTGTATCAAATGGACGTGAAAAGTGCTTTTCTAAACGGATTTATACAAGAAGAAGTATACGTGAAGCAACCACCCGGTTTTGAAGATTTGAAACATCCTGATCACGTGTACAAATTAAAGAAGGCACTATATGGACTAAAGCAAGCGCCTAGAGCATGGTATGATCGTTTTGCTACTTTTCTTTTAGAAAATAATTTTAAACGTGGTACTATAGATAGTACACTATTTTTGAAACAAGAAAAATCAGATTTACTTATTATTCAAATTTACGTAGATGATATTATCTTTGGTTCTACCTCACATAGACTTGTTAAGGATTTTGAAAATTGTATGAAAGCTGAATTTGAAATGTCTATGGTTGGTGAACTTAATTATTTTCTTGGCTTGCAGATTAAGCAAACGAGTAAAGGAATTCACATAAGCCAAGCTAAGTACGTAAACGACATGATCAAGAAGTTTAATTTTGAAAATTTGAAACCATCCCCCACGCCTATGAGTGTCACTACTAAATTAGACAAAGATGAACATGGTAAAGATGTTGATAATGGATTATATAGATCTATGATAGGCTCTTTACTATATTTAACTGCTAGTAGGCCTGACATCATGTTTAGCGTATGCATGTGTGCTCGTTTTCAAAGTCAACCTAAGGTCTCACATTTAAATGCGGTAAAAAGAATATTTCGCTATATTAAGCACACGCCCACCTTAGGTATTTGGTACGATAAGGATTCTACATTCGACTTACATGCTTATACTGATGCAGATTATGGTGGCTGCAAAATAGATAGAAAAAGCACGAGCGGAACTTGCCAATTTATAGGAAATTCCCTCATTTCATGGTTTTCCAAAAAGCAAGCAAGTGTTGCTTTGTCCACTACTGAGGCTGAGTATATGGCTCTTAGCCTTTGTTGCACACAGTTGTTGTGGATAAAACAACAACTTTCGGATTTTGGAATTACCGTAGATAAAATTCCTATATATTGTGATAGTATGAGTGCCATAAATTTGTCTAAGAACCCCGTATTACACTCTAAGGCTAAGCATATAGAAGTTCGCTATCATTTTCTTCGTGATCACGTTAACAATGGTAATATTGTCATAGATCACGTACGCACAGAATCACAAGTAGCGGATATATTTACTAAGGCCTTAAATCAAGCCACATTTGAATCTCTCCGTTCTAAATTAGGCATGCTTCCTGTTGATGTGATTTAATGCGATATTATTTGATTTACTTTCCTTTTTGACAGGAATCTTTTGATTAACTTTCCAAAATAAAGGGGGAGAGAGAAGCATGATTTAAGGGGGAGAGAGAGAGATTTAAGGGAGAGAGATCACTGATTGATCCTAATTGCATGAATCAAGGGGGAGCCGGATTTGAAATTCGAAATTCAAATTTCAAATCTGTGCATAATTCAAGGGGGAGAGCTGACACTTAAATCATGTACACTAGTTATTTTGAAAATCATCAAAAGGGGGAGATTGTAGAAATATGAGGGTTTGAGTGATTTCAAAATAAAGAAATTGAATATATATATATATATATATATATATATATATTAACGTGGATATATATATATATACACAAGTGTACATGTATGCATGATAACTTGCTTTATTTAGCTCATATATTATGTTGCCGTACTAACGAGCCATGAAGCTATAAAGCTTACATCATATGGCGAACATTTGTTGAGTTTATACTATTTTCAGGTGCCACAATTAATGAACTAAAGTAGTTCATTAAGTGAAGTACTTAGTTTAATAAACTAAGTAGTTCATTAAAGGAAGATGCATTTGGAAAAGACTTGAAGGCAACATAGCTATGGAAGGAAAGTTCTCTCCTCCTCCCCACATCATTTCACACGCCTATATATATATAATATATATGTATTTTCAGATTTTTTTTAAAGGCACATACACATTTATTCCAACGTACTATCGACACGTTATATATCTTACGAACGTACGTTTATGTCACACCACTATACTTAACTCATATTTATGAGTATATTCAGATCTTATATCATATGATATAAGATATGGTGATGACAAATTAAATACGACACGATAAAAGGTTCTAAACCGAAATTTGTCGTATCGGGCGATACTGAAACTTCGCCAACGTGTCACGTACTTGCCATAAATAAATGGCCAGCCCATATACATCAAAATTTATTAAAAATTTCGTGCACATGGCTGTATATTGAGACAAAAATACTTTCCATGTTGGCACACACAAATCATCCCACATTTAGGCCAAAATGTGAAGATTCCAATTTTATTTTTGTCACATGTTTATGGTACCACTTTAAATCAGCCAAGTGCTGAAAATTAAAGTATATATTATATATATTATGTATAACATAATATATATAGCATGTGCAAAAGTTGGAATTTAAATTAGAGAAAAATCGGGTAATCGATAAATATCGAAAATTCGGTTTTCTACGCACTTGACATGGAACGTTTTTCTTGAACATGATGTGGCACGTATCTAGACACTTTTTACATATAATATACATTTTAAAGTGTTCTAGAAAATTAAATTAAGGGCTGATTGGAATATAACATGTGTGTATTATTAAATGTGCACTATTTTTCAAAGTTAGCAAAAATAAATTTCAGCACGTGTATATACACCTTCTCAACGCCACCTACAGCTTATGTGGAGCACATGTGGAGCCTTGTTGGCATGTTGATTGGTCAAGAATCAATCATACAATGTTGATGAATCAAAGAGAGAAGCTACAAAAGGTAAGTTTTCAACATACACCTCTCTTATGTCACATGCTGAAAATTTCAGCATGTCACACACCTCAATGGCCGAATTCTTAAGGCTTAAGGAATATATTTTGTTAATTTTGCATTAAGGAATAAATCAAATGAGTTATGGAAATGATTTGAATTGTCTTAAGTGTGATATTCTTTATATCACACATGCTGAAATTTTTCAGCATGTGTGAAAATGGTGTGGCCGAATTTCATCTCCTTTTGGTGTCCAAATTCATTCTCAAACTTGTAGCAAGACTTGCCTTAAATATTGGTTGTATTTTTATGGAAGAAATTCAAAGAAAAATGGAAGAAATATTGATTTGTCACACATGGAAAATGCTGAAAATTTCAGCATTAACAACTTGATATGGCCGATTTTCTTGAGATGGAAAGGAAGAATTTTTTTTGTCTCACAATTTATGTGAATATCTCAATTTATGGAATGCATTATGTGATGATTATTTGGCACATGTTTAAAGTGTTTTTTTCAGAATATCCATGTCATCAAATGATGACAACATTGAGCCAATCAAAAGGTGCCAAGTAAGCAATGACTAAATGATGGTCCAATGAAATGATGCCAAGCAAGCAAAACTTTGTCACCATGATGTCTCACATCCTCTCAAGCACTTAAAAGGAAATTTTCAAGAGGGGAGAAGCATGCTAGGGGACGGCTGGATCTATAAGGAAGGAAGAGAAGAACAAACAAATACAACACCAAGAATCATATTCAAAAATGATCAAAGTGCAAAAGCTTTCTTCTCCTACACTTTCTTTCTTTCTTCTTCTTGTAAAAAGCCTATTGTACTTTACTTCTTTCATCCTTGAATAGGCTTCATAGAAACCACCATTCATTCATCATTGTACAAGATTGATCAAGGTGTGATCAATCTTCATTCTAGCGAGGTGGTGGTGTTCGTGCAAATTGTACTCACAATACAAGGTTTGTAAAGGGTTGGAGTTAAGGTGTAACTCTATCAACCCTGCGGTAAGGTGTACTGCGTGTGTGAAATTAGTGTGAACCAAGGAAGGTGTTCCTTGAAGACTGGAGTAGGTTGTTTATAACCGAACCAGTATAAAATTCTTGGTGCAATTTACTTTCTGCATTTACGTTTCAGTTTCTGCGCTGTTTACTCATATTGTTCACGTTCGCAAAAATAGTAAACGTTTTCTAAAAATTATAAAAATTTCCAGAAACATACATAAACGTTCTAGGGTTAATTTGGCACAAGTTTCAACCCTTTTGGACAAGTATAAGTCATCCAAACATCAAAAGTTCTGAGACTAGTGCAGTCTGATTTTCAGACTTGCAAAGGTTGAGACTTTGGGTGTATTTGACTTACTTCCCAAAAGAATTTTCAAAAACTGTTTCAACCCATTTAAATATAGTGTGTGAAGAGTTATTGGTCAAATTTTCAGATCATTTGGACATTCACACAAATAGGAATTAATTTTTCAAAACCATCGACCGTTTCTGGCAGATTTGCACAATCTGAGTGCCAACGGTTTTTGAAGGGGTTAAAGGTTGAATTTTGATTTGAAATTTTTAGGGGACCCTCACAACATCTGAGGCTAAGTTCTCTCAAAATTTCATAATTTTTGGAGACCTCTAACCTGGTTTTAAAAACGTTTTAAAACAGGTCCTGAAAACAGAATCTGTTTTCAGAACTTGAATTGTTCAAGGTTAAAGAAATTTTAAAAAGCACACTTTCCGCACCATCTATTCAACCCCCCCTTCTAGTGGTGCCTTGCAGATCCTACAAGTGGTATCAGAGCGAGGTCACGGGTTCGATTCCCAGCAGGAGCAATTGCTGAGGGGGAGATTGTTAGGTGCAGCAATTGTCCCGTGGCGTAGGCCGGTGGGCGTAGGCCGTGTGGGCCAAGTCACAGTCGAATGCCGTGGGCGCTTGTGTGCTGAATGTACTATAAGGCTAGGGTATGCGCATCTCCTGTCACCAATTGGTTTTGGGAGAGTTGGTAGCGCCTGAGGTCCTACACTTCATCTCGAATTCTGTAAACAGGTTCTCCCGAAGCTATGCGATTTCCTCTTTATCATTTTATGTGATGATCATATCGTCCATATATATAATTAGACATGTGATTATGTCCCAGCTTTTCTTGAAGAACAAAGCATGATCACTGTAACTTTTTTGTATTTGTTCTTTTTCATGACCATAGTGATCCTTTCGAACCACCGTAGAGTGCTTTTCTAAGTCAGCAGACTTATACCCTTTTGAAACTCACCAGAAAAACATGGTGGTGCTTCCATATATATACTTCTTCTTTCAAATCCCCATGTAAGAATGCATCCTTAATGTCAAATTGTTGAAGAGGTCAATCTTTGTTGGCTGCGACTAAAGACAATACTCTGATGGTATCAATCTTTGTAACAAGAGAAAATGTCTCTGAGTAATTGATCTCATACTTCTGTGTATCCTTTAGCCACAAGTCTGGCATTATACCGTTCAACCGCCCTATCCACCTGTATTTGATGGTGAACACCCACCTATAGCCCATTAGTTTCTTTCCTTTTGGCAGGTCACACTTTTTCCATGTCTTAATTTTCTCTAGGATGTCCATTTTATACTTTCATTGCCTTTCTCCGCCCAACATTCTTGCTCGCCTCCTGAACTGTATGCATAATAGACTTAGAGCAAAGAGTAGAAAAGAACACCTTAGCACACTCTGGAACTCTCCCCTGGCTACATTGATGGGATATCTAGAAGTCTACGACACCCGTTCTAGTAAGTACCTGTCTGGTGGTATAACCCTGTTCTTTCTTTCAAGAAGAATATGTGCCTGTCTCTCAATCGGATCATCAATATTATTTAAATTAGGCAAAACAGAGAGTTGTTCATTAATGTGTGGATCACTTACGTCTTGTTAGACATTCAACAAAGGAGATTCATCGGTAGTGGGAAGAGGCTCGTTGGCCTTTCCTTCGTTAGGAGAGGTCTCCTCGGTGGCGTCATATACTTGTTTTTGTTAGACAGTCTCTAAACAGCCAAAGCTATGTAACCAATCTAAGGACTCATTCAATTCCTCTGTCTGAGGGCTAGGGTGGTTATAAAAAAAAGTATTCGGATTTAAGAAAAACATAGTCCATTGTGACATGGACTCGACGGAGAGTAAGATCATAACGTCGGTATCCTTTCTGGTGAATAGCATACCTGGCGGACACACATTTCTCAGCACAGAAGTCCAGTTTGGAGCGTTCATTTTTGGAGATATGTACAAACACAAAGCAACCAAAAAAGCGAGGGGAAAGAGTCAAGGATGATGAAATGGTCGTTTTAGAGACTAACGTTTGTAATGGATACTTATGGTCAAGGACTTCTGCAGGTAATCGGTTCACGAGGTAGACCGTAGTAGCGACCACTTCGGGCCAGAAGTGTTTAAAGGGCATGTGACTAAAGCAATGTAGCTCGTGTCATTTCAAGGATAATGTGGTTTTTTCTTTCGGCTACAACATTTTCTTGTGGTGTATTTGGAAATATTGTTTGATGCATCAATCCATTATCTCGAAAGAACGATTTGAGATGTTCATTCACATATTTTCGACCATTATCTGAGCGCAGAATCTGAATCTTGGTATTGTATTATGTTTGGACCATGTGAAAGAAATGAATTAATTTTTATGGAACTTCAGATTTGTGTTGCAGGAATTATACACACGTCATACGGGAGAAATCATCAACGAATAATAATAAATATACTGAAACTAGCTATGACTAGGTATGTGTGCTAGTCCCCGTGCGTCAGAATGCACCAATGAAAAGATATTGTCAACTCGAGCATTATTTGGTTGGAAGGTAGCATGCTGAATTTTTGCACGAATACATGTCTCATAATGCATATGAATTGTCTTATTGGTAAACAAGCTGAGAAATAGTTGTTACGGCCAAAAAAAGAAAGGAATAGTAATAAAAATAAAGGATATAGATAAATATAAATTAAAAAGGTAAGTAGAGTTACACTAGGAAAACTAAACCAAAATCTAATGGGAAACCTAAAATCTACCCTAACTCCTCCACCATATATATACATATACACGCATAACACCACAAAAAAACCCCCACCCAGCCGCCACACACACACGCCCAAGGGAAAAGAAAAAAAAAGAGAAAAGAGAAAAAAAAGATAGAAGAAGAAGGCAGGTGAGGCCCCGAATCCAAGTTTTAATCTGTTGAATTTATTCGTGTTATCGTAAACCGAGGTAGGTG